>CAIGQV010017190.1:183801-225406 GCA_903798115.1 Danio jaintianensis | reverse complement strand
GGGGGGGGGGGGGGGGGTGAGGGGGGGGGGGGGGGGGGGGGGGGGGGCGCTAGGGAAGGAGCTAGGGGCGAGGGAAGAGAAAGGGTTAATCTGGGCTAATGGGTTTGAAGCATTGGGAGCTTCTTGGCTTTGAGGGGGAATTAATGGTGTAGGAAGGGTGGGACTGGAGGAAAAATTAGAAGGGAAGGCTGGTGGCCAGAAAGGAGATCTGGGGTTGTCCATTTGAATGTCTTGGATTTGAGAGGAAGAAGAGCGGTGGAGTGTAGTCGGGGTTTCCTGGGGGTGGTGACTGGATGAGGTACGGCTGGGGGCGTGGCTTCTTTTAGACGTCTTCCTGGGTGCTCGAGCTGGCGGGGAGATTGTAGGCGGATTGTATGGTGCGAGGCGAGTCTTGGTTTTCCGGGTTTTCTCTTTCCTCTGCGGCGTAGGGGGGTTTGGCAGATTTGTGATGGTGTTGTGGTAAAGTTCGAGCAACTCTTTTTTGTTGAGGGAGCGGGGAGCGTTGATGCCGGCATTGGAAAGGAATTCGCAGAGTTCCTGGATGGTGATTCTTCCAATGAAGTTGGAGGGGGAAAAAGCTGAGGCGTAGGATGAAGCAGGTGAGGTGGTATGCATTCTGAAGGTCGATGGAGAAGGGGATACAGCGTGGCTAGGAGGTCTGGCGGAGGAAGAACGTGTGAGGCGTCGGCCTCTTGTCGAAGCCTCGGACTCGGCAAAGGAGCCTGGCGGAGCTAGATGGTGCTGGGCCGTGGCTTGATTCTCCTGGAGAGCGGGGTTCTCAGCCGAGTTGTTGTTGCTGTTGTTGGAGCTGCTTTCCATATTGGCTGGCGTTTGTTGCTGCGTCGGTAAGTAGTTAGATTACGCGAGGCTGCTTCTTCAAGACGAAGATGGCTAAGGTAAGATACTCTGATTATTTATAGTGCTTTAGGAATCATTTGATTGGTGGATCATGCATTAGCTAATGCGTGACCAGCTGCTATCAATCATAATCACGAGCTCCTCTCGAAATTAGTTTATGAATAAACTTCACTTGAATACCTGGCAGGGGGTAAAGAAGTTTTGACGCAACTCATTAACGTCATGCAAGGGAACCGTACCGATGCTGACAATGCCATTGAATTTAGAACACTCACTAAACAAAGTGGCTGGAATTATGTTGCATTAAAAGCCATGTTTCATCGTAGTCTCAATACAGAGCTACGAACTGAACTCGCCTGTAAAGGAGATGATCTGTCCATTTCTGAATTTGCCAAGTTGGCTATTAAAATTGATAATCTCATGAGACAAGCACCTCAATGTAAGGGCAGCAAATTAGAGAATTTCAAAGACCATATATACCACTGAAACAACCCCTACTGATGAGCCAATGCAACTTAATATCTCCCGTCTCTCTGAAGAGGAGAGAGAAAGGCGTAGACAACAGCTGTGCTATTACTGTGGTGAGGCAGGTCATCACAGCATTGGATGCCCGCACAGGGTAAATATTGAACACTTATCATTGCGCAGTAGCAAATCATTTACATTACCTGTTACCCTTCGAACTGATAATATGTGTTTTGAATTGACAGCAATGATCGACTCTGGAGCAGCCCTGAATCTGATCAGTAAGGACATAATCACCAAGTACAACATACCCACTCAATCTTGCATCCCACCTATAAAAATCAAAGCTATTAATAACACCCTTATTGGCAAAGGAATCACTCATCAAACAAAAACCCTTACTCTCAACATTGGAGCACTGCATAAAGAATCTATTACCTTAAAATCTATTATATTGTCGACTCACCCAAGCACGAGATAATCCTGGGACACCCCTGGTTGTTCATTCATTACCCTGAGATTTCTTGGCATCGTGGGGAACTGACTCAGTGGTCCCCATTTTGTTTAAATCAGTGTTTCCCCATAAAACACCAACCATGTCTGACAACCAGCATTGAGAGTCCAGAGACCCATAAGACTGTGATCAACTCTGCCTACTACCAGGATCTGTCTGAAGTATTAAGCAAAACTAAGGCCACTCAACTTCCTCCACACTGTCCCTGGGATTGTGCCATAGAGCTACTTTCTAATGCCATGTCTCCAAAAAACTGAATTTACCCGCTATCCATAACCGAAAGTCAAGCCATGGATGAATATATCAACGGTTTCATTTATCCCTCTACATCACCAGCTGCTGCAGGATTCTTCTTTGTTGAAAGATGGAGCATTGAGACCATGCAAAATTTATAGAGGACTGAATAATGTCGCTGTAAAATTACGTTATCCACTTCCCTTAGTCCCATCTGTCCTGGAACAACTATGAGATGCTACAATATACAGTAAATTGCATTTAAAAAGTGACTATAACTTAATTAGAATTAGGGAGAGCGATGAGTGGATGAGTGCCCCCACCCCCAGGGGGCACTATGAGTACCAGGTTATGGCATATGGACTTTCCAACTACGTTTTTCAGTTGTTCATTAATGAAGTCTTTAAGGACCCACATATATGTGGTAGCCTATATTGATGATGTTCTCATTCACTCTAAAACTGAAACAGATCATATCAACCACATCCTCTCTCGATTGCTGGAGAATCAACTTTATGAAAAGGCAGAAAAGTGTGAGTTCCATGTGAAGCAGACCTTATTTTTAGGCTACCACATCAGTCATCATGGAGTAAGAATGGATGAAGTTCAAGCAGTCACGGAATGGCCATAACCCTCCACAATCAAAGAACTGCAAAGATTTTTGGGTTTTGCAAACTTCTATAGACGTTTTATTCGCAACTACAGCTCTGTCACTTCACCCTTAACAGCATTGCTGAAGGGAAAACCTGCCAAGTTAAAGTGGTCAGAGGAGGCAAACAAATATGTCATCACCTTTAAAGGTTCACATCTGCTCCCATCCTGAAACATTCTGACCTTAACTCACCTTTATAGTAGAGGTGGATGCCTCAGACCGAGGTATAGGAGCAGTGCTTTCACAGAGACATGGTCAACCCGACAAACTACGCCCATGTACATTCTTTTCCAGGAAACTAACTACTGCTGAACACAACTATGATATGGGAAACAGGGAACTTTTGTCTATGAAGGAGGCCATTGCAGAATGGTGCCACTGGTGAGAATGGCTATTTATCCATTTAGAGTCATTACAGATCTCAAGAATCTTGAATATATCAAAAGTGCTAAACGCTTAAACCCTCGACAAGCCCACTGGGCACTCTTCTTTACACGGTTTCAGTTTACAGTGACCTATCAACCCGGCAGTAAGAACTGTAAAGCTGATGCCCATTCTCGACATCATGATCTTCCCACTGACTGCACCAACATCGAACCCATACTCCCTATGTCTGTCGTAATTTCTCCAATCTCCTGAGATATTATGGAGGAGGTACAATGTGAACAACAGCACGAACCTCCACCCCCACAGTGCGCTCAGAATAAGCAATATATACCTCAAAGTTTACGCCAGTGTGTCAGGCAATGGGTCCATACTTCCCTCAGTACACACCACCTACTTCAGAATTCATTCTGGTGGCCTGCCATGATCAGAGATGTCCCTGCCTTTATGAAATCAATGCAAGTCTGTGCCCAGTCCAAAACCTCAAAATGATTACCCTCTGGTCTCAAGCCACTTCCCATCCCACAACGACCATGGTCTCATCTATCCATAGATTTGGGGGGTGCACATATAGATGTGTTGTTTTTAGCTTGGGGGGTCTGTAACGTTGAACAATTTGGACTGCTTCTCTGGTTTTGATGCTTTGCCTGATTTCCTGTTTCTGTTTCTGTGTAAACCTTTTATTAAACTTCCGCACATGGATTCCAACGCTGCCTCAGCATCATCGTTACATGCTGTCACAATATTGGATTTTTCACACCACAATTTTGTGGCTAAAAGAATTCACAATATCATTCTATTACAATAATTATAGAAACCTTGGATGAAAAAAAAAATCTGCCAATTTTTTAAAAACTTTATTTAGATGTTAGAGGTAACAACTGCATTTTAATCATGATCTCAGTTGCATGAAAGCAGGCTAAATTAAGCTAAATTAAGTTACTATTGAAATTTATTCTTAGCAGCTAGCCTGCTCCAGAGTGACTTATATGTTGGTTTCATTGTCAATGCTACTAGAAAGTAATGGGTTTTACAGTCACTCCATTCCATTCATTCATGTATGTTTAATTGTATTTGCAATAATTTTATATATGTTCATACATGGCCATTTCAGATTTAAATATAGGGGAGATATAAATAAGAGTAAAAGATAAAATAGATTAATTATTAGAGAACAAATACATGCTCAGTGTACAGTGCTTAGCATAAATGAGTATACCTCTCACAGATCTTTCTTTTAAATGTATATTTTCTATAGGATGCTTTACAATAATACATATGTGTATATACACTAAATTAGTCAGTACCAAAGACAAAACATGAACTAATCTAACCAAAAAAAAATAATAATAAAATTAGTACACTTAAGTTAATATGTTAGAGAAAATATTTAAAAAATATTAATAAACAAGAAAAATCAAGAGAAACATAAAAGTACACTGTTTAAAAAAATAAAGGGAACACTTAAACAACACAATTCAATCACTTCTGTGAAATCAAACTGCCCACTTAGAAAGCAACGCTGATTGACATTCAATTTCACATACTGTTGTGCAAATAGAATAGAAAACAGGTGGAAACTATAGGCAATTAGCAAGACATCCCAATAAAGGAGTGGTTCTGCAGGTAGTGACCACAGACCACTTCTCAGTTCCGTTACTTTCTGGCTGATGTTTTGGTCACTTTTGAATGCTGGCAGTGCTTTCACTCTAGTGGTAGCATGAGGTGGTGTCTACAACCCACAAAAATGGCTCAGGTAGTGCAGCTCATCCAGGATGACACATCAATGCAAGCTGTGGCAAAAAGGGTTTGCTGTGTCTGTCAGCATAGTGTCCAGGGCATGGAGGTGCTACCAGGAGACAGGCCAGTACATCAGGAGATGTGGAGGAGGCTGTACGGGGGCAACAACCCATCAGCAGGACCCCTACCTCCGACTTTGTGCAAGGAGGAACAAGAGGAGCACTGCCAGAGCCCTGCAAAATGACATCCAGCAGTCCACAAATGTGCATGTGTCCGCTCAAATGATCAGAAACAGACTCCATGAGGGTGGTATGAGGACCCAACGTCCACAGGTGGGGGTTGTGCTTACAGCCCAACACCATCCAGGACATTTGACATTTGCCAGAGTACACCAAGATTGGCAAATTTGCCACTGACGCCCTGTGCTCTTCACAGATGACAGCAGGTTCACACTGAGCACATGTGATAGAGTCTGGAGATGCCATGGAGAACGTTCTGCTGGCTGCAACATCCTCCAGCCAGAGGTAGCCTGACTGCCATTAGGTACCGAGATGAGATCCTCAGGCTCCTTGTGAGACCATATGCCAGTGCGGTTGGCCCTGGGTTCCTCCTAATGCAAGACAATGCTAGACCTCATGTGGCTGGAGTGTGTCAGCAGTTCCTGCAAGACAAAGGCATTGATGCTATGGACTAGCCTGCCCCTTCCCCAGACCTGAATCCAATTGAGCATATCTGGGACATCATGTCTCGCTCCATCCACCAATGCCACATTGCACCACAGACTGTCCAGGAGTTGGCTGATGCTTTAGTCCAGGTTTGGGAGGAGATCCCTCTGGATACCAACTGCCACCTCATCAGGAGCATGCCCAGGCATTGTAGGGAGTTCACGGGAGGTCATGGAGGCCACACACACTACTGAGCCTCATTTTGACTTGTTTTAAGGACATTACATCAAAGTTGGATCAGTCTGTAGTGAATTTTTCCACTTCAAGTGTGAGTCCAAATCCTATTCTAATCCATGGGTTAATAAATTTGATTTCTATTGATGTTTTTGTGTGCTTTTGTTGTCAGCACATTCAACTATGTAAAGGACAAAGTATTTAATAAGAATGTTTCATTCATTCAGATCTAGGATATGTTATTTTAGTGTTCTCTTAAATTTTTTTTGAGTAGTGTTTAAAAGTTAGTTGACATTTCATAGTTTTTATTTTTTTGCAATAACTCATTTGAATGAGAATGAATCGAATCTTTCTTTTCCTAAATATGTTTGGTGACCAAACTTAATTTAATAGATATGAATGTTTAATAAAACTCTTTTGTTTAAATACACCAAAATATATTATCTATATTCACTGAGAAATGAATACAAATATTCATTTTCAGAGGTGTACTAATTTCAAGGGGTGTACTCATTTATGTTGAGCACTGTACAAACATACATACATGTATATACATTTACTGTTAGATAGAAAAAAACCTAAATGAAAGTAATATATAAATGATCATATAGTTGGAGATTAAATGAGCTAGATAAAATAAACAGATAAAATAGATGTGAAATGATTGGAATAATTTTTTTGATAAATTTCCTGAGTAGCATGAACGTCCACTAGTCACATTTAAGGCAAATTGAATGCCTGTTAAATTTTTCATACACCTTCTCATATGTTTCCATTAAATCTCTGCATAAAAGTAAAGGGAGTTCCAAGATCAGTCGGAGTTACCAGATTGGTGGACAAGAGGGGCATTTTTCCACTCATTACCTTATTGGCTCATATCTGGTTTTATTCATATTTGCATAATTGATTCTGTGATCAATCTCATGGTCTGATGAAGAATGCCACAAACATGCACTTATCCTGGCTATCTACACCAGGCTTGACATAGCGGCTTTTTCTCATCCAAGATCAACAAACGTGCAACGGACTAATTAAGCTAGGTCAAGCTGTGCTTTTTATGTTATCCTGGCTTTCTTGATTCAATTTTTGTGCAATACCCCTCTGGTCGGGAATGCCAACATTATGTTGAAAACATTATGGGGATTTGCCAGATGACCAATCACTCTGAAGTGTAAGAAAACAGACCAATGAATGCCTATAAATTGGCAGAGAAGCTCCTTCACATCTGCGGCTTCTTAATAATGAGTATATAAGCAGCACCTGGAGGAGCCTCTGTCAGACTTTGCTTCAATTCAATTCAATTCAATTCAATTCAATTCAATTCAATTCAATTCAGTTCATCTTTATTTCTATAGCGCTTTTACAATGTAGATTGTGTCAAAGCAGCTTAACATAGAAGAGTAACTCTTAGGAGTGCTGTTTCTGTGCTATGAAATGCTCTAAATCCAGATTGAAATTTTTCACAAATATTGTTTTAGGAAGGAACATAGTTGAGCAGATACAACTTTTTCTAGTATCTTTGATAGAAAAGGCAGGTTTGAGATGGGTCTATAGTTTACTAGTTCTTTGGGATCAAGCTGTGTTTTTTTTAATAAGAGGCTTGACAGCTAGTTTAAAAGTTTTAGGAACATATCCTAAAAGTAGGGATGAAATCAAAACGTTAAGAACAGGTTCAGAAACTTCTGAAAACAATTGTTTGGTCAGTATAGGATCTAGCATAGACATTGTTGATTTGGACAAATTTATCAGTTTAGACAGTTCTTCCTCACCTACTGCTGAAAAAGTTTGAAGTTTATAAATTAACGGTCTACAGTGCTCTAATTGGGACGAAGCTGTAGGAGGCAGATTGATGGTACTTATTTTATCTCTGATATCATCAATCTTGTATGTGAAAAAATTCATAAAGTCATTACTGCTGTGTTGAGAAATGAATGTTGATCCTTTATTTTTAGTTAGATTGGCTACTGTGTTAAACAGGACCCTAGGGTTGTGTTTATTTTCTTCTATTAAAGTTGAAAAATAAGCAGATCTGGCAGACCTTAAAGCTTTTCTAAAGTTAAGTATACTTTCTTTCCAGGCCAGACGAAAAACCTCTAGTTTTGATTTCTTCCATCTACGTTCCATTTTTCGAGCTGCTTTCTTTAAGGCACGTTTGTGCTCATTGTGCCATGGCGTCAGATTGTTTCCCCTAATCTTTTTTAAGTGTAATGGAGCAACTATGTCTAATGTGCTAGAAAGGACAGAATCATGCCATTCAGAGCTAACGCACTGAAGAGAGAGACACACGCTGCTACACTGAGACCTACTAGAGATCCAGTCTTGCATCCAGCAGGTGAACAACACATTTGGCGGCATTCAAGCTGGGCACTTCTACCATCACCTGGCGTTTCATTGGGTGTGTATAAGAGATGCCTAAAAGAAGCAGTTTCCCTAAGAGAGCAACATGGTCTGATAACAAGTCTTTTTCAAGATGTCGTACGGACTGTGTGTTTCTGGATGCGGTGATCCATGCTGGGTCCAGCATGTGGAGCCAGTTCTCACAGATAGCTCATGCCCTCACTGCGATGGTATGATTGTTATGCAACTAAGATCGTGGCTTGTGCTTGTTGCTTCCAGCAGCGTGGTGAGCACTCGAACAGGTCTGAGGATTTTAGTGGGGGCTAATTTGTCAACTGAATCTGGTCTACAGACCTCCCACTCCCTAGTACTCTCCATCCAAGCTTCGAGTATGAGTGGCGAATCATCCTCCTGGTTGATCATGCTCTCGCTTGATGACACCGCTGACCAGATTTCCATCGCAGTGTTGGAGGGTGAGTTGTCATTATCAGAGGAAAGCTTATATCTGCTTCCACCATCCAGGGTGCCTGCGGTTTTGAACATAGAATCTGATTTGATGGCTGTGCTTTCCAGGCTTCTTCGGCAGTTAGGCTGGAGGTGTCAACACCCCCTACTCAGCTGTCAGATCGACTAGAGGGGTGCTACGTGAGGGCCAAAAAGAAAGGAGGCAAACCCACCATGCCGATACTTTCTATCCAAAGCATGTAAGCTATTTACATTGCTTGCAGCCAGAGCTTATACTTTTGTAGGCCACTCTGCTCTGCACTCTATGGCCACCTACCAGCTCTACTAAGTGCAGATTCTGGCCAGGCTGCATAAGGGCAGTTTCTCGCGAGGCAAAATGCAAGGGGTCCACACAGCGACCATCTACACTCTCATGACCACCAAATTGACTGCTTGTCCCCTTGGCTTACCCTGTCAGATATGCGTGACATTGACAAGCTCATTTTCTTGATACACCAGCACACTGTCGGGGACTTTATCCAGGAGTTCTTTGCAGTGAAAGAACAGACTAGTGCGATGGGTCAAGTCATCTATCAGCGGGTTCGGAAGACTGCTTGCCCACCAGGCCCATCCGCACCGCCTGCTCCTCGCTGAGGGTGTCCTCCTGCGTCTTTTACATCAGCTCCTCTAGGGCAGCCCGTTCCACCGGCTAAGCGACAGCATTGAGCACCCTGCAGGAAGTCGACGCCCTCATCTCAGGCCTGCACTAAGCATCCCTGAGACAGACCATCCAGAAAAGAAGCAGTCTACTCTTTCCCTGGTGGAGGGCCGGGGACATCATCTGCAAAAACTACGAAACATCTTGCTGCTGGCCTCTGGGCCGGAGGCATCCAAATAAAAAATAAAAAAAGAGCAATTTCCTTTTTTCTCTGGATGTGAAAGCTCAGGTGTTGCAAGTTTGGGACTCACTGCCTTCCAACTGGCAACCTCAACGCATCTCGCCATGGGTTCAGAGTATGAGAGAGCATCGTCTACATCCTCCTATACCTTCAGGATCCTGGGATCACAGGATCCTGGGAGGGGAGTGGGAGCCAGCCTTTTGCTTCCAGCTCTCATGTGGTACGATGATCAGACTTGGTTATGCGATTCAGTTCACCAGACGACCTCCCAAGTTCAGGGGCATGCATTTCACTGTAGTAAAATCCGCAGCAGCCCATGTCTTGCGCAAGGAGATTGGTGTTCGAGCTGGTTTGAGATTGATGCAATCAAGCTGGTCCCTCCAGCCAAAATGAAGGAGTTTTACAGCCCATACTTCATCATACCCAAAAAGAGTGCTATGACCAATCCTAGATCTGCACAAGATGCCGTCATGAATGCTCATGCAGAAATGCATCTTCGGATACATCCGTCCACAGGATTGGTTTCCAGCCATAGACCTGAAGGACGCGTATTAGAATAGAATGAGCCACAGCTGCATTGGCATATTAATTACCTGAAGCTGTCGACAGTGTTTCTCGCTCTCTGCCGATTTCGGTCAGTGCTACAGGGAAAAAAATATACTACAATAGACAACATGGCTATGGTAGCGTATATCATTCGTATGGCTGGTATGATTTCCGGCCACATGTCCCAGCTCGTTCACCATCTGCTCCTCTGGAGTCATACGCAGCTGAAATCGCTTTGTGTCATTCATATCCCCGGCGAGCTCAACCGTGCAGCCAACGTGCTCTCATGACAGCTCACACTCCCTGGAGAATGGAAACTCCACTCCACTGTGGTCCAGCTGATTTGGGAGTGCTTTGAAGACCTGTTTGCTTCTCCTGAGACCTCTCATTGCCAGCAATTTTATTTCCTAATGGAGGGCCCCCTTGGCATGAATGCACTGGCTCACAGCTGGCCCCGAGGCATTATGCAATATGCATTCCCCCCAGTGAGCCTGCTCACACAGACCCTGTGCAAGATCAGAATGGACGAGAAGCAAGTCTTGCTTGTTGCGCCTCTGTGGTCCAACCAGATCCCTTTCTCAGTGATGGGGTACCCTCTGGCGCAAGCACCCGGCTCTTTGGAACCTCCACGTGTGATCCATAGATGGAGCGCAGAAGACTTAGGTTTAGTGGAAAGAACATTTTTCAGCTTTTAGGAAGAGGTGAGAGTCACAGAGTTACGACCTCCACAACGTGGTGGCTATGTTCGGCCAGGCTTCGGGAAAATATCAGGATGTCATCAATATACATCAGAACAGTTTTGTACAGGAATTCCCGAAGCACCTCACTCATGAAATCCTGGAATACTGACAGAGCGTTGGCCAATCCATAGGGCATCACCTGATACTCATAGTCGCCACTAGGGGTGATGAATGCCGTTTTCCACTCATCTCCCTTTCTTATGCAGTTGAGGTTATAGGGGCTGCGGAGGTCCAACTTGGTGAAAACACAGGCTCCACACAGATGTTCTAGGGCTACTGGGATGAGGGAAAGAGGGTACCGGTTCTTAATGGTGATCTTGTTTAATACACAGTAATCTACACATGGGCGTAATCCCCCATCCTCCTTGGAAGAAGAAGCTGGAAGTGGCAGGGGACGTAGAAGGGCAGATGTAACCTTGGGAAAGAGCCTCTTCTAGCCTTTTATCCCCATGGATCCATTTGTGGGGCACTGGCTCACCCTCAATTAAGTTGATGGCAGAGTTGCAATGGCCAAAGTGAAAGCTGGATGGCTCTCTTGGGGCAGAAGATCACTTGAAAGTCCTCGTAACAGTGAGGAATCTTCTCTGACTGGGCACTAATTGACAGGACTTTCTATAGACATGGTACACAGAGACATGGAATTAGTGACACATTTTCTTTTCTATGGAATCTTAGGAAAACAATTGGAAAATCTTTTCCCCACTTCAAATTTCTCTGGTGCCCCAAGAGAGCACTGGGTTATGTTTTACCAGCTAGGCCCACCCTAGGATGATATCTGCTGTTGACCACTCCCATCGATTGTTTTGATTGACTCAAATCGATTGTTTCTTCATGGAATAACCCGATCCGCATATGTATCGAATCCACCACTCGATTGACATGACGGCAATTTAAGGGTTTCCCGATGATGGACTGGACATTATAGCTCTTTTCAGATGAGTGTGTCTTACAGCAAAGCTGGGGACAGAAGGCTCCGTATATGAAATTTCTGGCTGAACCGGAGTCAAGTATTGCGACTCCTGGAGAAGATAAATTGGGTGCAGTAAGCATCACAACAGTAGTGAGTGGAGGTATGTTTTCTTGAATAGAATTTATAGCACTCACTACTGCATGTGATGGACATGTGGGGCATACTGCATGGAAATGCCCCATTTTCCCACAATACAGACATAGGCCCCAGTTCAGCCAATAGAGCTGCTTTGATTCAGTTAATCTTCCCAGGTCCAGAGTCATGGGTTCAGGGCTGGATTCTGGAGGGGTCGCAGACATGGGCTGGCGAAGGAGTGGATGGAATGATGTGTTGGGGAACTCTCTGCTACTTCCATGCAGAACAAACATCGAATAGACAGTTAAATGACGTTCTTAAGACTGAAGGAGTCATCATAGGTGGCCAATTGCATTCTTAGGCGAGGTTCAAGACCGGGTGCTCCGGTTTCCCCCACAAGTCCAAAGACATGCGGTATAGGGTAGGCTAAATTGTCCGTAGTGTATGTGTGTGAATGAGTGTGTATGGATGTTTCCCAGTGACGGGTTGCAGATGGAAGGGCATCCGCTGTGTAAAACATATGCTGGATAAGTCGGCGGTTCATTCCGCTGTGGTGATCCCAGATTAAAAAAGAGACTAAGCCGAAATGAAAATGAATGAATGAATGAATCTTGGAAGAATATGAAGGATATTGTAATGGTTGCATATCAATCACTAGCAAACACTGTAGCAAGAAACCATTGCACTCCTCTGCCAAGCCTGAATAGGGCGCTGGCCGGGTTATGGGACTGACGTTGACAGTCGGTGGAGAAGTCATGCTGAAGGTGGAAGTGCTCGGTGATGGTTGTGGTTTCCGCAACACCTGCTTAAATGAGTCCATAAATGCCTGAAATGGATTGTTGCTGCTCATCTTGACTGTACAGAAGAAACTGGAACCAGGGTGGTGAGTGTATATATACAGTTTATTTGGTTAGGATGGCAGAAGAACAGAGTAACATGAAACAGGTTGCAGGTGAAGATGGCTTGACCGGATGGATGATATTAGGAGTATGATGGGAAACCAGGAACGAAGAGAGCCAGACACGGAGACCAAACAAAGACCAGACAGGTAACCAGGACAGACCAACACTAGGAGGTAGATGCAGACACTGGAGATCACTGGGAAACAGGTAGAGATGAGTAACTTCGAAATAAGCTTTAGACACTGGGGTAATGGGCGGTGATGATGTGCAGGTGTGGGACTGATCAGAATTTAGGTGAGGGTGATCGTAGTGATTGTGAGAGGGTAGAACCTTGTCTGACTGTGACAGTAAGCAGGGTCACCTGCTTTACAAATTTACTAAAACATGACCATGTTACAACATACAACAGACTACAACATACACAATGAAATAACAGTTCTTCTATGAGAATGTTTAGATACATTTTTGACATTCTTTAGACTAGTCTTCGAAATGGTTACAAGATCACAAATGTGAAGTACTTGAGTAATGTTACTGGATTACTGTACTGAAGTATTATTTTTGGGTGTGGGGGTGGAGGGTGGGGGTTACCTTACTTGAGTACAATTAAAACTGTTGGACCTTTTCTAGTCCTTCCAGTTTATAACATCAGTCAGAGGTTTTAAATAAGTTCAATCAATTTAATTAATTAGATGAATAAAGCATTACAGAGCTCTGGGCTGCAGTGGCTTCACACAGCACGAGCGGTCTGCTACTGACAAATCACACACCTTCTTCACTGCAGCTCATATTTATCCTTGATCTTTCTTCAACCCCGTCCGGGGCGCTTCTGTAAGAAAGATCTCCCATCCAGATCAGCCCAATCACTAGTTATCATGTAGAACAGCTACTCTGTACAGAAAAAGTCATGCACACACATAACTGAGCACACAAGAAAGTGAGCCAGCATCCCTCTCATCAGTGTTTCTTCTACATTCCTGTTAAAAAAACAAGAAAAAAAACAAGCTCATTCTGAAATAAAGAATTGTAACATTTTGCTAAGAACAAGTTCTCAGAATTTAACTTCTCCCTTCTATCACTGCGCACTTGTTATCAGTCACACAAAGCCACAGCTGTTATGGAGCAAGGTTATATGAGGTTAAGCACACAAACATAAGTTTATATATTTAATTAAAACAGGATTAAACTATTAATGCATAAAACAAAGTTAGAAAACATCATAATTCCTTCAAATTCCTTCTTTTGATCTCTAAAAGAGATCACATTTCTGCCTCTTCTTCCTCCCCTCAGAATTAGCCACCCTTGCTCCTAAGAGGGGCATACTGTAAGGTGGAGGAGCATCTTTTCTCTCAATTGCAGTCACAATCATTCTGTTACACAATGATCTAATATAAGGAATACAACAACATCCACAAGTAACCAAAATTTCCAGAAACATGCACAATGAAGTAATTATAAAAATTATCACACCTTTCCAGTTCCCAAACATATCAGTGAATCATTTATCAATGGGGTTATTGATACCTGAGTGTTCCTGCATCTCATGTGACAGAGCCCTCAGTTGTTCCAGGGCCCTAGTGACAGTTCCATCGGGGGCAGTATTGTTGGGCAAATAGGTGCAGCAATTTTTTTTTCATACAGTCAATTACCTGACATAAATCAAAATTTGTATGATGTTGTCTCCACCTTCATATAGTCTATGGACAAACCTCCATATCTTTTCAAGCACCCATCCTTCTCTGTCCCTCTTCCTGAACAGGGCCAATGACGATGGTGGTAATCTCAATGAGCCGCAGAAGCCACCTCCAACCTCCCCACATCTTTACCAACTCAAGGGCCTCTCCTAAAGGTGAATCAGATGAGATGCAGTAACACTTTCAATTCTGCAACTATTTAAAACAAGAAATATTACAATGTCATATAAACAGAAAATGTGGTAAAAGTAACAAGACAAATAATAATAAAACAAATTTAAACCCTTGAAGGATATAGTGGGTTAATTTATAAACTGTAGATTGTGATCAGCATATCAACATCAGAAAACACTTCACTGACTATTTGCTGTGAAGTCCAGTTTGTCCAGGCCACACCCCAGCAGGGGTATAGACAGACTGCTCTGTTTGTAAAACAGAGACACCAATATTTAATTTAATTCAGACTGGCTTTAAAGTCTTCATATGTTGGTTTGTCAGTAGCCAATCTTTGGTCACCAGATGAAAGACAATCCTATCTCCTTCTTTGGTTACTGCACACTGCCCTGGTTGTTTAAATTTAACTTCAACCTTTTTTACCCCGTATCTTTCTCTGAATTGTTTTGCTATAAGCACAGTCGGCACTTTTACATTGAGCTAATGGTTCATTATCAGGTGTTTGAAATAAATCTCCAGTTTTATGTTCAATCCTTATTTTTCTTGTCAGGTTACCTGCAAGTGATTGAAGTGATTGTGTGTTAGTTTGTTTCATAGGTCTGTCAGTGTCAGTAGGTACGTTTCCATCCACCTATTTTTATGCGCATTTTGGATATGCGCATAAAAAATCGGTTGATGGAAACGCTAAGATGCGCATAAATTGAGGAAATGCGCATAAAAAATGTATGCGCATAACTGAGTAGGATAAACTTTTTATTCGATAAGAAAAGATGCGCATAAACTGCGATGGAAACACTTTTACCGAACAAATTCCAGTATGCGCATTAAAAAAAAGGTCATGTGATTTGGTTATAAGAGATCATGTGATGATAAAAATGTGTGTAAATGGACAAACCAGCAGGCTGACCACATTGTAAAACATCTGAAATGTTGTTTTGGTCATTCTAAAATGCCTTAAGCATTTCAGTATTAGTGTTATTATATTATTAATGACCTCCAGAATTGTTAAGAGCGTCTGTGCTCCGCGTGTCACGCCTTCAAACGCCACCACGCGTTCACTGCGCGTCAGCATTGCCTTCTAAGGCGCAAGTCATTTATTAAATGAAGAAAAGATTCACGCAGCTTCTCCTACCTCAGCAAATTCTGTTTTTACTGTTGATATTTGGCGCCATTTAATCAGGAAGTGACGATTTTGTTCTCTTTGACTCGTTGGATGGAAACGCTGCTTTATTCGCACATCTTTTATGCGATATTCCAGTTTAGCGCATAAAGTTATTTCGCATTTTTGGATGGAAACATAGCTAGTGTCTGGTGCAGTCTCAGTAGCTATGTTTCCATCCAAAAATGCGAATTCAATCAATATTACAATATCCAACATCAGTTGGTCCATTTGACCACAGTTCACCTAGCATTGAGTGAATTAGCTCTTTACCTTGTTCTGCATCAGAAAGCTCTCTACCATGACATCTGGCCGACAGCCTGTGTTGCAATATTCATTTATCAATTGTTTTTTTGTGACACCTTATATGCCTGTTCAGAAGCTGAGAAGAACACATTTGGAATACAACACTATTTTCAGTCAGTAGTTTTCATCAATCGTTTTGTCATTGTTCCCAGTTCTCTAGTTTTATGACCAGGATGCAAGGCTATTGAAACATGTGGAAAAGCTGTTTCTGACATTTCATACTATTTTCACTGTTCATCAGTTAATTTAATAGGGGCCACCACCCCCTCTTTGCCAATTAACAAACCCTCCCCTTCCAACGTCCACTGTGAGCCAAATATATCTGCAAAATGTTCCTCATAAACATCATCACTGTCTCTGTCATAGTATAGTGTGCAATGTAATGGGTCAGGTGGGAGCAGAAAAACACCCAATTGACTTATCCAGGGTATCCAGACGTTATACAAGGCCACCAGGCCATCAGTTTTCCCGGTGGTGTCCAGCTCCACCCAGTAGATATCAACACCCTCCCATTGTTCATACGAGGACAGTAACCACTGCCCAGATGATTATGCCCCATGTGTTGAGCAACTATATGAACGTCCATTTGGGATGGTGAGGATAACCCCATCAGGTGAACACAGAATGCTGGCACCAAGTTTCACCAATAGCTCTCTCCCCAGCAGTGCCACAGGGACGTTTGTCAAGTAGAGAAAACTGTGACTTAGCTGTTGACCAGCCACAGTCACCTTCAGACTTTTTGTCAATGGCAATTGTTCTGTTTCCCCAGAGAACCCCATTACTTCGATGGTTTTGTTTGACAGCATTGTTTCAGTCACTGTCCCCTTTGTGATAGTTGAAAATGTGGCCCCAGTGTCCACTAGAGCTGTCAATGGCTTATCATTAGCCATTATTTGCAGTAGGGGTTCGGCCTTTCCCCCTCTGCTGGTTCTCTGTTGGGACCGTCAGTAGTCCACTGCCCCATCTCCCAGGTCCCACATTGGGAACTGAGCAGTGACTGATGTTGGTATGGTGGTTGATAGTATTGCTGGTGTGGTGGACCTGTGTATGGTGGGTAGTATTGTTGCTGAGGTGGTTGTGGTGGCTGAGCAAGTGTCATAGCAGTGGGAGTCATAACTGGCATTTGAGGTTGTTTTTTTATCTGTTTTTGTTTTAAGTTTAGCTTTAGCCTCTTCCAGCTGCAACTTCAACAATTGAGACTTTTTTTCCTCCTCATCTTTAGCTGCCTTATCTACAACCCTGTCCACATGATGCACACCCACAGGGGCACCAGCCAACACTGCAGATCTGAGTTAGCCTCCCAATTTTCTTCCTCTTGAGCTTCCCATTCAGCTCCACATCTATGCAGATAAGCTGCTCCAGTTTCCCCTGCTCTCATCTTGAATTTAATGTTCTGAAATGCTGTTGGTGGTGTTGGATACATTGCCCTCAGGGCAGTGCTCACTGCAGTAATCACTTTTTCAAATGGTTCATGGTTGTCAACATGATCGATGTTTGCTTCTCAAAGCATTCAATTGTGAAAAATGTCATTATATGCCCAAATAAAGCCCTTATACTTTCAGTACCTTTTCACACTGCACTTTGTTCTGATTCAATTAAATGCAATTCATGTTTATTTATATAGCACTTTTTACAATGTAGATTGTCAAAGCAGCTTAACATAGTTCTAGTAAAGTCCAGATTTCAGAGTTGAAGTTCAGTTTAGTTTAGTTCCGTGTGGTTTAAATTTCACTTCTGAAAGTTCAAACACTGTAGAGCAAGTCCACCGAAGTGCAGCTCCACAAGTCCCGAACCAAGCAAGCCAGTAGCGAGGAAAAAAAACTTCAATTGACGAAGTGAAGGAAAAAAAAACCTAGAGAGAAACCAGGCTCTGTTGGGCATGACCATTATTCTTCTGGCCAAACTTCCTGTGTGGAGCTGCAGTCTAGGCGCCGGAGGCTGGAGAAGCTAGACGTCCATCGTGGAGAAGCTGCAGGTGTGAGTAGGGCACCGGGAGGAGGTCAGGCTGGCCCACAGGATCAATGCGGGTACTCGTTTGCCACTGTGGTCTTTCAGGAATCAGTCTCATGCACTCCATTCCTCCATGACCACCACAGCATCTGCTCGGGATACGGCCTGGTCCAGGATTATGGATAACTGGGATCATCTCTTCACAGGTCTTGGATCGCATCAATGGTGCTGCATAGTCTCTAGGGACCTCGGAATGAGTATCCCCAGGTGGAAAGTGCTTCCCTTTCTGCATTTCTCACACAGGCTGGTAATTCACACTTCTTATTGCCTTTTTTGCAAAACCTTTTTTTCCCCTTTCTTTTGGCTCCAATTGAGCCAGTAACACATTTGTTGCTTTTGCCCATTCTTCCCCTGCAGTCAAACATCCATACTCTACACATACTCTATCAAATTCCCCTTCCATTTTGTTAAGACAAACAATGTAGCACTTTACAACAACAAAAATAAAAACAAAGCAGAAAGAAAAAAAGTATTATAAATTCCAAGTTTTTATCCTTTTCATGGTACCAAAGGGAGTTCCCCTTTTTCTTTGTATTAGGGGCCCTGGCCTTTTATTGTGATCCTAGTCACAACAGGTTACCAACCCACAGACACGCCCTACTTTTATATCACCTTTTGCCAAAGGGTGTTCCTGAAAAATTCAGGTCCTGGCCTTTTATTGTGTCACTAAGCATTAGGCTTACTACCCCAACCTACTTATATTTACGGCACCTGAAAGTTTTATGCTTTATTAACCCAATATCTGTCATATATTTTTATTCTATACTTCAAACTTTTCCAACATCCAACACAAACTTTTTTTGGTCAATAGAACAATCTTTGTATAAACAGGTGTCTGCTTACCTTTTACCGTTTTGTACCATTTTGTCCTTGGGTCAAATCCCGGACAAGCCCCCAAATTGTTGGATGTTTCCTAGTCCTCCCAGGTTAAAACATCAGTCAGAGACTTTAAATAAGTTTAATCAATTTAATTAATTAGATGAATAAAGCATTACAAAGCTCTGGGCTGCAGTGGCTTTACACAGCATGAGCGATCCGCTACTGCCAAATCACACACTTTCTCCACTGCAGCTCATATTTATCGTCTGTCTTTCTTCAGCCCCGCCCGGGGCGCTTCAGTAAGAAAGATCCTCCATCCAGATCAGCCCAATCAACAGTTGTCAGGTAGAACAGCTACTCTGCACAGAAAAAGTCATGCACACACATAACAGAGGACACAAGAGAGTGAGCCTGAGTGTGCCATCAGTGTTTCTTCTACATTCCTGTTAAAAAAATGAAAAAAAAACAAGCACATTCTGAAATAAAGAATTGTAACATTTTGCTAAGAACAAGTTCTCAGAATTTAACTTCTCCCTTCTATGACTGCGCCCTGGTTATCAGTCACACGAAGCCACAGCTGTTATGGAGCAAGGTTATATGAGGTTAAGCACACAAACATAAGTTAATATATTTGATTAAAACAGGATTAAACTTCAAGTACTTTTTATAAAGAGTAGAAAATAACGTAGAAAAAAACATATAAAAAAAACAACAATAAGAAATTAAATAAAGAAATAAAATAAAAATAAATAAATTTATTCTAAAGGCCAGGGAGTTCTTCAAAGTATTTAATAAAGGGGGACCATTTCTCTAGGAACTTCCGTTTCGAGCCTCGAATCATGTATTTAATCTTTTCCAATTAAATGTACGACATCACTTCATTTATCCAGCGTGTGTTGTGGGGGTCTACTCTTTTCCACTTAAATAATATTAAACATCTTGCTAGTTGTGTAGTGAAAGCAATAACTGAATGTATATTTTTACTAAGATCTATGTTCTCAGGCACAACCCCAAAAATGCCCATCAATGGATCTTGGTCAATTGGAATGCTATATATCTGTTCGTATGTTTCAAAAATCTCCTTCCAAAACTCTTCTAGCTTGTGATAAAACTAGAACATATGAGCAGTGGTAGCAGGTGATTGTGAACATCTACCACATGCAGGGCTAACATTTGGGTAACTTTTTGCTAATTTATAGTTAGTACAATATAGCCTATGGAGAATCTTAAATTGAACTAAACCATGTCTAGCACAGAGTGAGGATGAATGCACCTGCGTTAAAGCATCCGCCCATTCTAGATCTGAAAATTCTCTGTTCAAATCATTTTGCCAAGCTTCACGAATAAACTCCATGTTCTGTGGGTTTATAGATGTAATAATTGAATATATGCTTGAGATGAGCTGCCCTGTGCGTCAACTCAAGCAAATTCTCTATGGGTGATGCAGGGGGTATTTCTGGGAAGGAAACAAATACCTTCTTGATGAGACTCCTAATCTGCAGATATCTAAAACATTGAGATCTAGGTAATGCAAAATGACCTACAAGCTCTTCAAAAGAGCAGAAAGTATTGTTTAAGTATAAATCTTTTAAAAACCTAAGTCCCCTTTCCTCCCATATAGAAAAAGCAGAGTCCATGTAAGATGGTGGGAATAAACAGTTAGAGACACCAGGACCCAAAATGGAAGCTGAGTGTAGACCAAAATGTCTTCTAAACTGGGCCCAAATTTTTAAAGTGTGAGTCAATACAGGATTAGGGGAGGAGATATAACTATTTCTCATTAAAGAGAGTAAAGAGCAAACCAGGGATCTAAGTTTGAATTTAGAGCAAGATTGTTCCCCTTGTACCCACACAGGGGTATTTTTGGGATCCACACTAGATAACCAGTATATTACTTTTTGAATATTAGTTGCCCAGTAATAAAAAAAAAACAAAATAGGTAGTGCCACCCCTCCCTGACTTTTTAATCTTTGTAAAAAAAGTCTTCTTGATGCGAGGGGTTTTGTTCCACCACACACGATTTCTTATAAAAATAGGTATGTTTGAAAATAAATATAAAAACGTGGTAGAACAGACATTTTTACAGGGGCAGAGAGGACCACTTCAAAAAGTATTTGTTACATCGATCCAATAGTGGACAAAATTTGGCCTTAAACAAATTATTAAATGATGTGGTGACCTTTACACCCAAGTATCAAACTCTCAGATATGATTCTGAAGAGGATAAAGGAAGAGTCTCTATAGGAAGGTGGAGGGATTGGGGAAAAAACTCACTTTTGTTAGTGTTTAGATTATAGCCAGAGAATTTGCCAAATTCTTTTATTAATGAGACAATTTTAGGTATTGAAGTGATTGGGTTTGATACATGTAGCAAAACATCATCGTCATAAAGGGAAATTTGATTCTCTGTACCATGTCGCATAATACCTTTAAAGTCAGAGGACTGACTGTTTCGCTACCTCGGTGCTGACATCAGGGTTAAAGTGAATGTGCGTTCCTTTGTACAACACATGTCCCTTTTCCCTGGCCAAATGGAGAATTAGTTCCCTTATTTGGTAGGGATAAATTCGCATGATGAATGGCCTGGGAGCTTGATTAGGTTTCGGCGGGGTGCTAGAGAACGATGGGCTCTATCCACCTCCGGTTTCCTGGTAAAGCTTTGCTCTCCAAAAACCTCGAGTAGAATAAATGTGGACGGATGCAACCCCTCTGTGCCTTTGGGAATGCCAATCACATGGATGTTGTTCCCCCTGAATCTGTTCTCCAAGTCATCAAGTTTGGCCTTCAATTTTTCATTATCTTTCGACAGCACTGAGCACGTAGATTCCAGCGCAGTAACACGGCCATCAACGTCAGTAAGGGATTCTTCCACGTCCTTCAATTTCTGTTCTTGCTCTAACAGTGAAGTTTTCACCGCGGAGATAAATGATTTAAGCTCAGCAAGGATTTCCACTATGAGCGCGGCTACCTCAGATCTAATACAGCCAAGGAGTTCTCTGATATCTCCCTGGTCCGACATGGCGCCGTCCACACTCTGCGTGCTGCCCACATCCTTAGTAATATCAGCTGCTTTTTTGGTATTATTTCTCAGCATGTTGTTTACTAAGGATCGCAAATGGAATTTTCATGTCACTCAATAAATGCTAATAAGTCACTAAATATTAATTCCGACCTCCAACGTTCCGACCTCTCACGCCACAATCTTTGCTCTCCTCCCTTTTGAACTAAATTAAATAATAAATTCTTTTTAGTCATTGCTGTGAGGCTCAGTCCATAGATTATCTGAGCCAAATCTGTGGAAAAGTTGGTTCAGTTTTGAAGGACAAGTAGCCTTCAAATGTATTACTGTACTTTTCAAAATGGTCACTGTTGTAATGGGCGGAATTTTAATGTAGGATATTGGTTTGAATCAGCATAATCAGTGAAATCATTTGTACTAAGTTTTAGTTTTCTAGCTCAAATGGCTTTAAAGTTATAACAGTTTAAATGTTGAATATTTGGTCTGCTGGTGGTGCTATAGAGTTTGATCTAGAGACTCCAAATTTGGTCAGTTGACTTCTTTTGACCACCACTACAATTGTGTCAAATTTCATCATTATCCTATTTATGGTTCATATGTCAAATGTGCTACCCACCTGGAGAAAATACTAAATAAATGCTCTGGTTCAGTTCCGGATGCATACAGAGCTCTCTCCCTCCCTCCACTCGGCTCTGCTGACCACCATACAGTTCTGCTTGCTCCAGCATATACATCAGCTGTTAGGAGAGCAATGAGGGTTATCAAAAGCATCAAGCAGTGGACGCTGAAAATTGTCCAGTCTTTAAAAGCGCGCTTTGAATCCACTTGATTGAATGATTGAGACAGCCTTCTTTCTGCTTCTGAAAACATCAACGAGCAGGTAGACACATTGTAGGTAGTTTCATTGTATATTTATTTTGTGTTGATAAAATTGTTCCATCAAAAACAGTCCCTATCTTCCCTAACAACAAACCTTGGAACCTTGGAAACCAAAGAGCTTAAGGAAATCCTGAATAAAACTAAGAGGATTTTTACTGGCTCTGATTTGTAGAAAAAATGTCAATAAAGAGGTTAAATGGGCCATTAAATTTCCCAAACTGAAGTATAAGGATTGGCAGTTAATTCTGCTGTAGGAAAATTAATGAATGAAAGTATAAGGATAAAGTAGAGCAAAAAATTCACAGGTGTAAATCTTCGCTCAGCCTGGCAGGGTTTTAGAAACGTGGCCTGCATTAATACTGCTGCCAGATACCCTAGAATCATTCGGATGGAGGGTAGCAGTTCTTCTTCTCTTGTTGATGACCTTTTACTCCAGATTCGAGTCAGATAATTCCTCTCAGCTTGAGGTGATAAAATCTGGATCCAAACCTAATAACTCTGCATGTACATTTGCTTTTAGCTTACAATATGTAGTGGGAGCCTTCAGGAGAACCAGAAAGAGGAGTTCACCTGGCCCAGATAAAATCAGTGGCCGCGTCTTGAGGCATTTTTGTGCCCAGCAGCTAGGGGATGTGTTTTGAATTTTGTTCCAGAGCTCCATGGACAGCAGCACAATCCCCCAACTGTGGAAACATTCAACAGTTATTCCGATCCCTAATAAAAGTAAGACCAAAGACCTGAATGATTTACGACCTGTGGCTCTCACATCCTTAGTAATAAAAAGCTATGGAAAGAATTCTAAAAGATCATATTATCAAAGTAATTGACTCTTTGATGGATCCTCTTCAGTTTGCACATCATGCAGGTAGAGGTATTGATGATGAAAAAAAAAAAAAAATATATATATATATATATATATATATTAAAGACAGTATTCACAAACCTTGGAGCACTCTGGCACTTTAGTCAGACTTCTATTTGTGGACTTTTCTTCAGCATTTAATACCTTGCAGCCTCACGTTTTGGCGACTAAACTCTCCTCTCATTTTCATCTGGGCAACCAGTTAAATATGTGGAGATTGGACTTTTTGAGAGTTTTGTTTAATAAGGTTGTTTTTTTTCTGATGTTTGTTACACCTCTACTGGCTCCCTACTGGGTTGTGTGCTTTCACCCCTGCTTTTTATCCTGTACACTGATGATTGCCGATCCACTCTGCCTGACAGCTATCTGGTCAAATACGCTGGCGACACAGTTCTTGTATTATTGTTGTTGGATTCTTTTCAAAATCATGGAACAGTTTTACAGGAGTTTGTAGAGTGGTGTGATAGCTCACAGCTTCTATTGAAAGTAATCAAAATGATTACAGTAATCAAAAGAGATGGTGGTGACTTTTTTCAGTAAGCAGAGGGACTTGGCTACAGCAGTTACCATCTACATAGACGGGAAACCCGTGGAGCTAGTTGAGGAGTATTAATATATGAGTACTATCTTTGACTGCCAGCTGAAATTCAACTCTAACACTGAGGAGATTCTTAGGGGGTGCCAGCAGCAGCAGTATCCCCCTTAGGAAACTCAGTTCTTTTGGAGTCTGTAAAGACATTCTGTTGTCCTTTTATTATTTTTTTATAGAGAGTATTGTCACATTTTCCATTTCTTGTTGGTTCCATTCTATTAATTTATAGAATAGAAACCGGCTACAAAGTGCTGTTACAGTGTGTTCTAGGATTATTGTATTGCCTGATAGATCTCTTTCAAGCATATATGATCAACAGACTCTCAGGTTAGCAAGCAAGATTATTAAGAACTATTCACATATTTACCATTCAGCATTTGAGTGGCTCCCCTATGGACAATGGCTTCGTTGTTCTGTGTGTAGAACTCAGAGAAGGAGAGACACTTTTGCTCCTAAAGCTATTTTGCTTTTAAATTTCAAATGTAACGCACTTAAAATGTAACATTTTTCAGTTTGCATTTTAGATATTTTTAATCACATATAATTGTTGTTATTATTATATATTATATTATATTATTACAATTATATATTAGTTGTTATTATCATTTAATTATTTGTACATTGTGCTTTGATTGGCAATAATGTTGTTTTTTATGGTGCTGCTCCTTATGTCTTGAATTGACCCTAGGGGACAAATAAAGTTTTGGTTTTTTTATTGAATATGAATTCAATTGGGGCAGCGTGGTGGTGCAGTGGGTAGCGCTGTCGCCTCACAGCAAGAAGGTCACTGGTTCGAGCCTCAGCTGGGTCAGTTGGCGTTTCTGTGTGGAGTTTGCATGTTCTCCCCGTGTTTGCAGGGGTTTCTTCCGGGTGCTCCAGTTTCCCCCACAAGTCCAAAGACATGCGATATAGGTGAATTGGGTAAGCTAAATTGTTCGTAGTGTATGTGTGTGAATAAGAGTGGATGGGTCTTGAGGAGATTTTTTTGAGTCAAGAACAGAGGTTAAGAGACTCATGGAAGATGGCAGAATGGATGTTCCTGAATTTGATGATCCTAAATGGGTCATGGACTTATCATTTTCAGTGGACATAGCACAGGAGCTGAACATACTTAACCTGAAGCTCCAGGCCCCTGGTCAGCTCCTCACAGTTTCTGAGAGAATTACCTTCTGTCTATAGTATTCATTTGCTTAATGTGCCTTTTTGGGAGCACATATCTGTGTGAGAAACGTTTCTCAACTATGAACTTCAACAAATGCAAGTTCAGGTTGAGGCTTAGTGATACTCATCTTAAAGCTGTACTCAGGGTTTTAACTGTAAACTCCATCAGGGCAAATGTAGCTCAGTTGTGTGAGCACAAATGCTGCCAAGTGTCTGGCAAGAAGTATAATAGTTTGCAAATGTATTCAGTGATTGCAATTTTTCATTGTAAAGTTTAGCACTGCACTGGCTCAGCAGGGGAAGTGTCTTGAGAAGATGTTTTAAGTTAAGAACAGAGGTGAAGAGAATCATGGAAGATGGCAGAATGTATGTTCCTGAATTTGATGATCCTAAATGAGTCATGGACTTATCATTCTTTGAGGACTTTACACAGGAGCTGAACATACTTTTTTAAATGACCGATTGATTGATGGACATTTAAAGGATAAATTATGCTTTGCATGTTCATGACTTTACACATTACATAATCAAGTGTGTGCAGTTTGCCTTACCTTAGAGTCACTCTCTTGACATTGAATACTGGACGCATAAAACCCTGTTATGTACAGATCGCTTATATCAGCAGATGCTGCCATTAATCCGCGGGTCAGGTAATCAAAAATTAGGCTATATGATGTTTAATTGGGTTGTGGACGGATAAGTTCAATCATTAATTATACAAACTTTAACTATTTTCTCTAAAATAATAAGGTGTTTTGAGCACTTTTATCTGACAGACTGTCACAAATATGCAGACATCTGCATTCTCACAATGAGTTTCTGAGTTCTCTCATCTCTCCGACCGAATTCATTCTTCCGAGGTAATCTGGGAACACGTTCAATGCTGCGAAAAGTTTGTAAAGTTTGTCCTGCTCATTGTGGTCAAATGAATTGATTAAAGGAATAAAAGTGAAACTGACTGGCACAATGGATTTGTCATTAACAGTGAAAACAGTTTAATATAGGCTACTCTGTTATCTTTGATTATACAGTTAATAAAAATTCAATTCAATTAAATTCATCTTTATTTCTATAGCGCTTTTACAATGTAGATTGTGTCAAAGCAGCTTCACATAGAAGATTATAGTGAATTGAAATGGTGTCCATCAGTTTTTAGAGTTTAAGTTCAGTTCAGTTCAGTGTGGTTTAATTTTCACTGCTGAGAGTCCAAACACTGAAGAGCAAATCCATCGATGCACAGCTCTACAAGTCCCGAACCATGCAAGCCAGTGGCGACAGCGGCGAGGAACGAACTTCACCAATTTGCGAAAGAGAAGGAAAAAAAACCTCGAGAGAAACCAGGCTCAGTTGGGCACGACCATTTCTCCTATGGCCAAACGTCTTGTGCAGAGCTGCAGTCTAGGCGCCGGAGGCTGGTGAACGCTGGACGTCAGCGAAGACTCGTCTGTCACTGGGGTCTCACAGGAATCAGTCTCATGCTCTCCACTCCTCCATGACCACCACAGCAGCTGCTCAGGATACGGCCTGGTCCGGGATTATGGAAACCTTGGGATCATCTCTTCACAGGTCTTGGATTGCATTAGTGGCACTGCACAGTCTCTGCGGGGCCTCGGGATGAGTATCCCCAGGTGGAAATAGAGAATAAAGAGAATAATTAGCGTAGCTGCTGTTCATAGTGTATATAAACGAGATGCAAAACCTGCGTGGAGCACATTCATGCATCATACCGTTATGCGATGCATTGAGTGTATGCTTTACTAAAAAGATAGGTCTTTAATCTAGTTTTGAACAGAGAGAGTGTGTCTGAGCTTCGGACATTATCAGGAAGGCTATTCCAGAGTTTAGGAGCCATAAATGAGAAGGCTCGACCACCTTTACTCGACTTTGCTATTCTAGGTACTACCAGTAGCCCTGAGTTTTGAGATTTTAAAGAGCGGGTTGGATTGTAGCGAGACAGAAGGTTGGTTAGATAAACAGGTGCTAGATTATCTTTATAGGTATATAAGCTTTATAGGTAAGAAGCAATATTTTATAATCAATACGGAACTTAACAGGCAGCCAGTGTAAGGAGGACATTATTGTAAATATTTCACTTTTATTTGATTTATATTATAATTTTAATTAACAAACCAGTTTATGTTTTGGCCACGGAAGTAAAGCGGATCTTGTTGCACTTCACCTCAAATGTTATTCTTTCTTGTTTATTGTGTTGATAACTGACCAACAAAAAATACATTAAAATTAAAACATAAAGTATACCAAACTAAATTAGTTCCAAATATGAATAGTTATATTATATATTTATATTTTAGTTTGTGCCCGTCTGCTATTTTAGTCCATGCGGTGATTAAACCACACTGAACTGAACTAAACTGAACTTCAACTAGACTGACACAGATTCAATTTACTAGAACTTCTATGTTAAGCTGCTTTGACACAATCTACACTGTAAAAGCGCTATAGAAATAAAGATTAATTGAATTGAATTGAATTGAATTGATGATTTGTTGCACTCCGTGGAAATTAAGGATTTAATTAATGCTCCACTGTAATTGTTGTGTCACAAATCTCTGTCATATATTATTTTTATATAAGTAATTATTTTAAAGATGTCTTAATTATTTTTGCTCAGTGCTGATGTGCTTTTATTTTCTCTGTCTCATTTGCAGCATGTCAGGAGAGGGAGTGTTTAGTAAGTTAAACTGCCCACTGTTTAGATTTAGCCTGCATGCGTCAAACTGGCACAGAAATATCAGGATTTGCTGAAAGGCTGGTTATTTTACTGGCGATGAGGGACAACAGTGGTATTGCATATTTCAAGGAAATATCTTTATAATAAAGAGGACACAAATTCTCCTAAATAATGTAGCCTAGTTGACAGCAAGCATCAGTTTTTATTGAGATTGTGTTGTCTGCAGTGACGTGCTACAGACAATTATAACAAGCAACACACACAGCAGCACGGCGGATGCGCTCGCGCTCCCTTGCTCTCTTTCACTCTCTCTCTCACACACACACGCACACACACGCACACGCACGCACGCACACACACACACACACACAGGATTCACACGCTGGTCTTACTTTTACTTGTAAATAAAGTCTTGAAATGACATTAATTTCTTTGAAATGATCGAGTTATCTTATGTCCCGTCCTTTGAAGCAGACCCTTTAGCTCCGCCATTGTCGTCAGGTATAGTTACTTCACGTTTTGATTAAAAGTCCAATTTTGAGAAATTTTTGAGCCAAGATATTACATCCACCATTTTTGCTTTCAGTCAGAGCAAAACATAAAATAACGGACTCCTTGAACTTTACTTGACTAACGTTACGACATAGTAGGGGAGCAACCAACAAAGAAGAATAACTGTGAGCTCACGCATGCCCTCTTCATTGCGGCAGAGCTACTACCTGCCTCACCTAAAGTCTTTTTTAGTGCAGCTTTATGTCAGATCCTAACACTAAATAAGTGATAGCCATTTGTGAAATACATTACCTATTACATGAAAAGTGAGGACATATAATAAAAATGTATAAATACATTTAATAAAGCATTACATTGGTAGCATACACTCTCAGAAAAAATGGTACAATGTTGTACCAAAGAAGGTACAAACCCTTGTCACTGGGGCAGTACCTTTTTATGGAACAGAATTGTACCTTAAGACAAAGAAACAAATTTGTACCATTGCAGTTTGTACCTTTAAGGACATGATTTGTACCATGGGAAACCAAAATGTACCTTTGGTTTTTAAAACCTGCAGATACAATACTGTACCTTCATCAAAGGTACAAATCGGATCCATGAAGGTACCACTACAGTGACAAGACACTTTGTACCTTAACAGTGTCAAATGTGTTCCTTCAAGAACTATTTAAAGGCATTTTGCTATATCCAAAATGCGTCAATTTATTTTCAGTAAATATAAAACATCAAATAAATTTTTAAACAATGTTTTTAAAAAAAAGTTTATTTTTGTGTAAATGCACCTTTTCCATTTACAATAAAGAAAAAAAAATACTTTAACATAAATCAAAATATTTTTTGCTAAACGTTTCACAACACTTTTCACAAAAATGTTCTCCAATTTTCAATCAATACCATTGTAAAGTTAATTTAATTTACTTAATTTTAAAATAGATATATAATAATGCAAAAGTATTGTAACGAGATACACAATGTTTGATTAGTTTTACAATAGTAAAATGTCTGCATGAACACTTTGCATATGCAGGACTTTTGCCAGCTCACTAGCGTAGTGTAAAGCAAACGCCAAAAGGTGCGGATATCAATAATGAAAATGTATTTATCAGAAAATGCTTACCAAATGTTTATTAAAAATGCCCTAAATGTTTAGTTTACAATACCTATAGTTTTGTTTTACCAGTTGTTTTGTATTATAGAACTTAAGAATTAATGTTTACGAGTTTCTTTAAACATATGCTTTTAAATGATGATTCATGTTTTAATATGGAAATTATTCATAAAATCACTTTGCCTTTCCAGTAATATTTATTTTCATAGATATTGTAATAAAGAAGGAGTTGTCCAACGTTTATGTACCTTTTTATGAGAACAATTGTGTACCTTCATTTCAATTGTACCATAAAAGGTACAGAGCAGTATCATAAGAGGTCTTTTCTGTACCATATAAGGTACTACTTTTACAAAGGTACAAAACTGTTCCTTAAGGAACATTATTTGTACCACCGTGTACCTTTTTTTCTAAGAGTGTAGGCTGAGTGACCAAAAGGCATGCACTCAAGCCAGTTTGCAAGGGATTGCACAATCTGACATGAGGCAGAGCTCGGTGCTGCCTCACCTCGCTTCCTACGCTGTAATTGAACAAGAGATATGCAAAATACAGCGATTTTAATCATAAAAATGAATGAAATTGAATGATGATGAAGCCTGTTGGCTATATGACTGTTCTTTAAGCTTTAAACAGATGTGCTGCGGTGACCTCAGTGATGTTCAGTTCCGAAGAGACACCTTTATTTAGCCTGTAGCCTACTATATTATAGTTTTTTTTTTATATATTGTTCCATTACTTAAAATTACTTTTAATTTTTTATATTTATAGATTATATATAAAATGAAGGCTTAGTTTAATTCGCAGTGATAATTATGCAAGGATCATTATGCACCGCATCAGCTTATTCTTCAGTATTCTTTGATTGAGGCATTGTATTTTATTCATTGCATTTACTCATTAAACAATGATATTTAATAAGCAATTGTTGCTTTTTATGATCTTACTAGACTTTTATTTAAATAAAAAATATATATTTTCTTTGGGTTGGGAATGCTTGCGTTTTTAGTGTAATTTACACTTCATAAAGCAGACACATTATTAAGGTTAACAATCATTAATCGTTAATTTAAATGATGATCAATCACGGGATTTTGTGGAAATTTACATCCCTAATCTACATGAAAAGCATCTGGTCAGCCCAGAATTCAGCAAACATCTGAAAAACACATATGCATCAACATAAAAGCATGCTATAGACCTGATATATACTGGCCCCTGCCTAGTTTTGATAAGTTACTTAAGGTAAAATAAAAAGGTAACTGTTAAAAATCTAAAATTACATCTTAAAATGCACAGACATGGTTACATCTTAAATGTGAGCCAACTTCTTAACAATTAAAGTTAATTTCCAGAAATTCTGCACTTTTGTCTTGTGCGTGGATGTTAAAAATGCTCTTCTATAAGTTGTCAGTCACTGCAATGACCCCCAGCCAATTTGAGTTTGAGACCCCTGCCTAAGAGGGTAAGTCTTGGCTCTCTGGTTGCTATACAACTATAGCAATAATCTCTAAGATCTCTTTCCAATATTCTTCCAAATTATGGCAAGACCACAGCATATGTAGGAGAGTTCCTCTGCCTGCTTTGCATCTAGAACAGATCTCTGAGTAGGTGCTTTTAAAAGAGTGCAGTCTAACTGGAGTATACAGATTTTAACACTTCAATATGTTCCCTCTGCCGCTGTGCTTGCAGTCGCCAGTAAATGCGCCTGCAGCATTTGACTGCTGGGTGGCACTTTAACCATAGACTTTGTCAGCTGGGCTCAGACTGGAGGAGTTTTAAAATCTGTTTTAAAATCGATAATAAAATCTGGTTGCAGCGCACACATGAGGAGAATCTTCTGCGATTTTATTACCTCAAATCTTAAACGTGCACACACTACAAGATATGAAAACCGCGGCAGAGCACACACTACAAGATATTATTAAGATTATCGTGCCCACTGGAGCACATCAGCACATCACCTGATTGCAGTATAAATTGCTTTATCAATAATTATTCTTTATTATAAGCTAGGTTACAAATATTTGACCAACTGCCACTACATGCAAAACACTCTAATGCATTCAAAATAGGTTCCCGTTTGCATAGCTATTAGTGGCGGTTATGAAATTAAATAAATGGGCATAGCCGCACGCAAAGTGAGCTGCATATTATTTATCATCTGTTCATTTTTCTCTGTTCATTTGTCTTTTACACGCATGCAGAGCAAACAGCCTGCAGAAAGAAAAAATTCTGCTTGTTTTAAAAAAGAGCGCATTATGTCCATGAATGTCTAATAATAATATTATTAAGCTAATAATATATCCATAATGCCGGGATGCGTTGTGCTTTGACTGGATATCTAGTTTAAAAGTAAAATTGTAAAAGCAAAATGCAACAAAACCCTGGTCTGCAGTAATCTCTTTCTGGGAAAAAAATCCTCTTATAGCCGGCCTTTTTTATATTGTATACTATTCTATCCCCTATCCTAAACATTCATTCATTCATTCATTTTCTTTTCGGCTTAGTCCCTTTGTTAATCTGGGGTCGCCACAGCGGAATGAACCGCCAACTTATCCAGCATATGTTTTACGCAGCGGATGCCCTTCCAGCTGCAACCCATCACTGGGAAACATCCATACACACTCATTCACACACATACACTACGGACAATTTAGCTTACCCAATTTACCTATACCACATGTTTTTGGACTTGTGGGGGAGAACATGCAAACTCCACACAGAAATGCCAACTGACCCAGCTGAGGCTCGAACCAACGACCTTCTTGCTGTGAGGCGAACGTGCTACCCACTGCGCCACCGTGCACAGTTTCTATGTTTACATGCACAGCAAATTCTGGAATTAACTACATGTTAATTAAAATATCTATATTAAGCTCGTAGCACATTAAACTTGATCAGAAGTCAGAATTTAGCCACATGAATAATAAAAGCTAAAACATACAATAATAATCGTCATGGCACACTTAGTACTGGACACAGGAGGGGTGAATGTAAACAAGCATGTATTGACAGTTTTTAAAATGAAGAAAGATGGAGTTCAGAGAGAGAGAGAGAGTTGTAAACAAGGAAGTGCTTGGTAGCATGAAGTTAGTTGCAGACACACAACTTATCCTTGGGGACAATGAACACTGAAGACACTGGAACACAGAGACTGAGGAAGCACAGGAGGGAATCGAGGAGACGCTGGAGATAGATCAGGTGATTCTCATGGATATGATGATCAGGACCGACAGAGGTAGAGTGAGTGGAGGTGCTTTATGTAGTGTGTGCGCAGGTGGTGCTGATCAGTAATCAGAGAAGTAGTGAGTGCAAGTGGGTTCAGGTGGATCTGATATTAACCCCTCCACCAGGGGCAGCTCCTGACGCCCTTACACAACGCTGGGGTCTTCCGCGACTTCGAGGGGCAGGCCAGTCTGGGTGGGTTCGGTGGAAATCCTCCAAGAGTGATGGATCCAGGACATCGGCTCTGGGTACCCAGGATCTTTTCTCTGGACCATACCCCTCCCAATCGATCAGATACTCGAGCTGGTTGAATCTACTATCTCCCTGACGGTGTACACCGAATTTGGTTCCAGGACGTCGGGAGGAGGGGGCACCGTATCAGCTCCAGGGGGCTCTGTAGTGGGAGAGAAACAAGGCTTTAGTAGTGAGACGTGGGGTGAATTCTGTACCTGGGTGGAAGTTGGAGCTGATACGTGTCATTGATCTGCCTCAGGATCTTGAAGGGATCTATATAGCAGGGACTCCGCTTTCGGCAGGGGAGATGGAGTCGAGATCTCATGTGGACAGCCACATCCTGGTTGGTATATGGGTGTGTCGTATCGTCGGGCATCTGCGAACCTCTTATTCCCTCTCACTGCTTGTTGGAGTTGGATGTGAGCTGAGTCCCACACTCTTGCTCACCCGGAACCAGTAGTCTACAGCCGGAACCTCCGACGGTTCCTCCGTCCACGGGAATAGGGGTGGTTGGTAACAGAGCATGCACTGGAATGCTGTTAATCCGGTTGACTCTTGACAGAGGGAGTTCTGTACATACTCGGCCCGGGGAAGGAACTGGCTCCAGCTGATCTTGGTCTTTCGGCTGTGTCAAAGGCGGTGGGTAGACCCTTGAGAGGAATTAAACGACACGCCTTTGAGAAGCGATCTACCACCACCAGGACACATGTATTACTATCAGAGTTAGGAAGGTCAATGACGAAATCCACCTCTATGTGGGACCAGGGTCTCCGGGGAACAGGAAGGGGCGTTAAAGGGGCTAAACTGAAAAGTATCCTTTAACTTCTCAAAGGCTTTGTGGGCAGACGGATTCCATACTAGGGACTTGGGTTTTCCGTGAAGGAGGGAGGTCAAGGGACCAGAAAGAGCCCTGTAGTTCTGGATAAATCTTCGGTATAGAAGTTTGCAAAGCCCAGGAAACGTTGGAGATCCTTTACTGAGTGGGGTTGTTGCCATTCACTGATGGCCTTTACCTTCCCCTGGTCCAAACTGCACAGAGGTTTTATGGAACACATTTTTTCTGCTTTAGGAAAAGCTGATGTAGTCTCAGAATTTGGAGTACCTTAATGACGTGGTGACGATGTTCTGTCAGATTCCGGGAATAGATGAGGATGTCATCGATGTATACAATCACAAACGTGAAGGAAATGTCGGAATACCTCATTCATGAAGGTTTGGAAGACGGCAGGTGAGATGGAAAGGCCATAGGGCATTACCCGGTACTCATAGTGGCCAGCAGGTGTAATGAAGGCAGTCTTCCATTCATCGAATACGTACGAGATTGTATGCACTCCTCAAATCCAACTTACTGAAAACATAGGCTCCGAAGTTCTTCGAGGGCTACTGGGACCAGGGGGAGCGGAGAGGGCTGAGGAATGAGTTGAGAATTCACTGCTCGGTAGTCAATGCAGGGCCGAAGACCTCCATCCTTCTTAGCCACGAAGAAGAAGCTCAAAGCTGCCGGTGAGGAGGATGTTGGATAAATCGATGGAGCATCTCCAACGCCTTGTGCTCTGGGATGGAGAAAAGGTAGATCTTTCCTTTAGGTTTAGGACCAGATTGATGACACAGTCCCATGGCCGATGTGGTGTTAACTTGGTGGCTGCCTGCTTACTGAACACATCCTGGAACGTAGCATATTCAAGTGGGACCTTCTGGGGAATTTCATTTTTTCCGAACTTCGGGACTTTCGATACTAGTAATGACAACTTGGAGTGGTATCGCTGAAGAAATGGGGGGTTTCACTGGAATCATACAGTTCTCAAGACATTCATTACTCCACTGTAATATTTCGCTGCGGTCCCACCTGACTTCCGGGGAGTGATGAAATAACCATGGACGTCCCAGGATGATGTCGACGGTGGATTCCTAGAGTACCAGAAAACTGATTTTCTCCTTGTGAAGACATCCGATCTGCAGAGTAAACTCGGGTAAGTGATATCTGACCTTTCCTCATCCCAGCGTCTTTCCTTGGATGGTTTCAACTGAATACTGTACATGGTGACGTAGACGGGGCAACTGGAGTTGGTTGAGACAGGCTTGGAAGATGAAGAACATCCGGAGTCTATGAGAGCTGAGACAGAGCATGAAAAGTCTGGGGTGACTTATATGGCAGGAGTAAGTTTAGACACTTAATCATTGACATGAATGGTACTCACCACGGGACAAGGGGGTTTCACGGGGCACTCTTTGATGAAGTGACCAGGTTTTCCACAGTAAAGACATTCTCCTCGAATAGGCGAGAGGAATCTATTTGTATGGGTTCTGGTACTAGAGGGCAGGCAGCACTGGGAGCGAACTGGTGAGCGGTTTTGGGGTAGTGTCGTTGAGTTACTCGGGTGGTGCTTTGGAGGATATTTTCAAATCCGATGGTATCATCATATAATCGCCATAGTAGACCTGAGGTTGGCATTCAGCCCTTGACAAAAAGCACCAATGAGGGCTGTCTCATTTCACTAGCCGCTACCAGAGTGTGGAATTGGATTGTGTATTCTGAGATTGAGGAGTTTCCTTGTTGTGATCTGATATGGAGAACGATCTGGTAGCAGCACTGAAAACTTCAGACAGATGAGCAGTAAACTGTGCATACGAGTTAATTAAGACACTTTTGGAATTCCATATTACTTTTGCCCACAGCAGGGCTTTAGGAAGGAAATAAGGAATGCTGTCTGAGATCTCTCGGTGGGGAATTGGCTCGGATGCATCTCGATGTACAAGTTGACATGAAGTAGGAAACCGCTACACTCTGCTTCACCACAGTAACATTGAGGAAGTGCCATGGGATTGCCTGAGGCAGAGACAGTCGCTGGAGGGTGAACAAAACAGAGAAGTAAAGCCTTGTGTATCGATGAATTCAGTGAGGGTGTCCAATGGTGTTGTGTGTCCGGAATCCATCCCGATATCTGTCTTTGGTCAGTCCTTCTGTCACCACACACTTAGTACTGGACACAGGAGGGGTGAATGTAAACAAGCATTTATTGACAAATTCTGTAAATGAAGTAGGATGGAGTTCAGAGAGAGAGAGTTCATTGTAAACAAGGAAGCGCTTGGTAGCGTGGAGTTCATTGCAGACACACAACACACTTAACTTATCCATGGAGACGATGAACACAGAGACTGAGGAGCGGGATCAGGTGATTCTCATGGATGTGATGATCTGGACCGACAGAGGCAGAGTGAGTTATAAAGTGTGTGTGTGTCTGTGCGCAGGTGGTGCTGATCAGTAATCAGGGGAGTGAGAGCAAGTGCAAGTGGGTTCAGGTAGATCTGATGAATCCAGCGACTGCCTGACAGCTATAACTTTTGACTGCTTTTTCCTTTTTTTATGCTGTTATGCGTGCATTATATTTCACACGCATATGCAAGGTGACTGAAATTGAAGTTAAAACACAAAAGATACTAAGCCATTAATAGTTTAAAAAGTAAAAAACAAAAAAACAATTAGAATTTGAAGGAGAACATTGACGTTTTGAAAACTGAACTGAACTAAAACTAAATTATTAAAAATAAACTTGCGAGAGTTCATTTACGTCCTGCAGCAAAGTTATTTTTATTACGATTTTAGTGATCTGCTTGAGGTAGGTCAATTTATTTTTATGCTTTTGATGAGTAGCATTCAACTGAAGAGCCCTTTAGACCATGGGCTGGGCCGTTTCTCCATGTTTCCCTGGTAATGTCTTAAATTAAATAATTAATTTAGGTAATTATTCATTTATGATTTATGTACAATAATTAAGACAAAATGAGAAAGTAAAATATAAGCAACAACGAAAATGTAAATGAAAACTGTAAATGAAACCTTAAATGAAAAAGCTGATTTATTGACTGTCTTAGTCCTATCACTTTAAAATAACAAACACTGTACATCTCTCTATATTTAGGCTAAACACCGCTTTATTTATTTATTTATTTACTTATTTGTGTATGCATGTATGTTTGTACTTTCATTTTAGTTGTCTTTTATTTATTTAATTTTACTTTCCAAAATGAATCCTCATTTCACTTAACAAGTTTACAATGATAATAAAGCTTGTTAAAAAGTTTTTAATGATTAATGAAGGAATTATAATGCTTTGTTTCATTATTTCATCTTCATTTACAAGTAGCAGGGTATTTACAGCTACTGTATATTTCTGTCTGTTCGCATCCTGTCCCTTTGTGCCCCCTGGCGGCGTAGTCACAAACTGCTGTTACACCTAAAAACACGTTCTTAATCCTTTAAGTCACAAATATACGCCATGAGCCGTAGCAACTTGGCATTGATAAAGGAGGTGAGACCTTTATGACCTTTTTTTTTTTTTAAAAAAAACAAAATAGCCTCCAGAGGTGAAAGTAAACATTTAAATAAACCACCACCTTGTTGGGTCTGAATATGAAAAAAATAGAGGCAAGGGCAATGTTTTGTTGTAGCTGTGTAATGGTTCATCTATTAGCCCAATGACAAAACTAATAGCATGGGCAAAGGTTAAATGTGTGTAAGCCTTTTCTAGTACATCTGAAAATAAATATTTTATTTGTTAGGATTTATTTTAATTTGTTTCTAGCTCTAATTTCAAGTGATCATTAAATTTCAAATGTGTTCCTGATTAGGAACTGATCACATTCATAAATGAGGACTAAATTTAGATAGTTGACTATATTTTAAACATCTCGTCTTTTCATATAATTATTCATTATTTACCCAAAGTTGCTTAGAGTCGTATGCTGGCCATTTACATATGCTCACGGACACAACCTCGCCAGTTCTGGTTCTTAGACAGAGGATATAACTGTAAACTAATTTCTTTAAGTAACATTAGGCCACCCAATGCTTGCTCATATATAAAGAATTATTAACTTAGCCACTATATTATCTCATACAATTCTAAATCAGTATATATATAAATGATTTCAGTAGAACATAAAATATAGCAAACATACTATTTTAATCGTCAGGTAAAGATTTCCCATGCCAACTTACATAATTAAACAAAAATAAGCCAATTCAGCAATGTACAACATCAATTACTCAAAAAGATAAATCTAAGAGTTAGAGATAGATACCTGACCGTGTAGAAATACGTTGCAGCAATTAAGTCTTGGCGCAGAGCTCAGAGACTCACACGTTACAACAGGATATCCTGGCTACATGGTCCCACAGACACTTTTGCACATTTCCCTTAAATGCTCAAATCACAACAAACGATCATAAATTCAAAACAACAAAAGCTTCACAAGGACCCTTGTCTGGTCATGAGTTGATGTGAAGAACATTTTCCCTGAAGTGGAGCATTTGGCAAAGATCTTATCAAAGCCAAATCCCAGATCAACATATACAAGTGAAATTGTGAAATATTACTGTGAAATTGAGAACACTTTACCAATCACACAGAGACATTTAAAATTATACCAAACATGAAAGGGACAAATATAGATCCACAAGACACACCATATTGAGAACTTGGAGATTCTGTGTGGAGGAGTATGAGTGAGCTGTTCTGGTGGAGAAGGTAAAGTCGAGGACAAAGAGGGGGCCTCAGGGTGAGTGACTGAGACAGTTGAACAACTGGTTTCCTTTCTGATCTTCTCAGATTAGAAAGTTTATTTTATTGCATGACAATTCTTGTGGTCTTACCTCATGGAATTCCACAACAGTTCTTTGGGTCTGATATTATGGAAAGATTTAACCATCCTTACAACACCTGCAGAAAATCTTGGCGAATTAACGTCTTCTGTGAAGCCTTGGGTAAAAAATCTGAGTGTCATCTTTGATGATGGTCTGAAATTTGATAAAAAGATAAATGCAGTGATCAAATCCTAAGGTTGGACTACTGTAACTCACTGTATTTTGGGATTAGTCAGTCAGCTTTATCCCACTTGCAGATAATTCAAAATGCTGCTTCAAGGCTTTTAACGAGTACAAAAAAACATGACTACATCACACCAGTTTTATGCTTTCTGCACTGTTGGTGTTTAAATCATTAAATGGTTTGGCTCCTTGAACATTAGATCTGTCTGTCTCTTCGGTCAGCAAACTACAGATTATTATACATCCATAAATCTAGGCTGAAATGCAGAGGTGACCATGCTTTCACAGTTGTTGTTCAGGGTTTTGGTAACACTATATAACACACTATGAATAATTTATTAAGCATTAGCAAATAGTTTATTCATTATTTGTTGATTATTAACTCTAGATTAATAGATGTTAGTAAGCAGTTAATAAATACAACTACAAATGCTGTAATCTTGATTTATAAGCACAAGTATAATGTGGTTAATGATTGTGTTTTCATACTTTAATGATCCATTTTTCATTACTAAATTAAGCATTGCATTATTTATAAACCAGTTATTTAAGAATAGTTGGGTGTTTTTAGATAATTCAGAATGTGTAAGTAAATCATTAATAAACTATGCAAATTAACATTTATATGTCTTATTATTTAGGCAAATAATAATAGTTTAATAGTTACTTTGTATGTTAATACATGGTTAAATATTAAATCCAATCTTATTGAACTGGAAGAGTCTGGACTGTCTGGACAGCTGGTGCTAAGAGACCAATGCAAGCTTACCACACCCAGTGTGCACAGAGCATGTGGGATTCTCTAGAGTCGTAGATCAATCATAATATCAGATTATATTCAAACTCTACAATTTAAAATGCTTTGTAGCATTACAAAACATTCCTTTTATAGGAGGGCATATTCAAACTTTCTCTGATCTCATCAGAAGTTGGTGTGCATGTAAGACTTTAGCAAACAAAACGTAAGAGACAAGCACAAAAGATGTGATCAGTGTTTAAAATGCAGCAAAAATAGCTTATAGGGAACTACGAATGATTAATCATAACTTGTTATGATTCATCTGGAAATTAAAACATCACACCTTTTACATGGGGCCTATAAGCGTAGTCTAAACCTCTGTTTAGTTAAAATGTTCAGTACTTGCATTATTGTCTCAGCCATTGTGTGAGTGCTCAATGCAGTGTCAGATGAAAGTCTTGATGGTTCATCAGATGGTGGTGAAGTTCTTCTTAGTTAAGTGAAGAATGGCTTCATGAATGGTATTTTGACTCAGTGAAGAAGGGTGAGGGCTGGCTGGACCACATGGTGTCTGCATTGTCCCCTTTACTCCCTTTACTGTGCTGTTCTGCTCTGTCTTCCAAATCTCTACTCTCAACTGTCATGTTCACCAGCGATCAAGGACTTAAGAGATCGCTGGTGAACTACATATCTTAATGAACTACAAATCATCACGAACTACAATTCCCATCATTCTGCCACACACACACACGGTTTTCACTTCCACTGATCACACACGCAGCTGCATCCCATCACTATTGATTGTTTGGACTATTTATACACCTTGCTCCCGTTTGGTCATTGCTCAGTCGTTTGTTGTTTTTGAATGGTATTGTTTGGTCTTGTTGTTTTTTGCTTATGTTATGTCACAGTTCTTGATCATAGTTTGTTGTTTTGTTTATTGTTATTTTGTTACTTTGTGTTCCTGGATGTCGTGTTTTTGCACAAGATCTTACCATTAAACTGCACATGGATCCTATCTCTTGTCCCGTCTGCAATACCTCCCGGTAATGTGACAGAACGACTGAGCCTTTATGGATCCAGCAGATGGTGAGATCATCAGACTCCGTCAGGGTAATCGCTCCGTTGAGCGTTACGTGACGGAGTTTTTGAACTTGGCTCGAAGAAGCAGCTACGACGACCTACTGTTGATGATGTTTTTTCAAGGAGGACTTTCAGACTCAGTTTGCTCCAGGATGCCAACTTTTGAGGAGGACTGGAGTCTGTATGAATTCATGGAGTTTGCCCTTTTGTTGTCGGGCTCTCCCTTCGCTATTTCAGTTGTGGAGGAGGAACCCCAGGAGAGCAAGAGGAGGAAAGCCAAACTCAAGCTTCGTGCCTATCCTTGACATTCAAGTTCACAATTTTTTTTCTCTGAGCCCCATGAATGGATGGCAGAGCTGTGCGACTCCCCAGTGCTGCCAGAGCAGTCGTCTGAGTCCCACAAGAGGCCGGAGCCACCACTTGAGTCTCATGAAGGGCTGGCAGAGCCGTGTGACTCCCCAGTGCTGCCGGAGCAGCCATCTGAGTCCCACGAAAAACTGTTTGAGGCTTGTGATTTCTTAGTGCCGCTGGGGTTCGATGAACTGCCAGAGTTTCCTGAATCAAAGTCTCCTGACCCGCTGGAGTTCGATGAACTGCCAGTGTTTCCTGAACCAAAGTCTCCTGACCCGCTGGGGTTCGATGAACTGCCAGTGTTTCCTGAACCAAAGCTTCCTGACCCGCTGGGGTTGTATGAACTGCCAGTGTTTCCTGAACCAAAGTCTCCTGACCTGCTGGGGTTCGATGAACTGCCAGTACCTCCTGAACCTAAGCCTCCTGATCCGCTGGGGTTCGGTGAACCACCAGTACCTCCTGAACCAAAGCCTCCTGACTCACTGGGGTTCGGTGA
>CAIGQV010017190.1:152727-183553 GCA_903798115.1 Danio jaintianensis | reverse complement strand
CCGCACCTTCATGCTCCAGATCCGCCTGAGTTCCATGCTCCAGGTCCACCGCAGATCCATGCTCCACGGTTTCTGCAATCCCTGTTCTTGTTCACTCAGTGTTATGTTCCAGTTTTGTGTAATTTTTTGTTTCGGACCCTCCATGCCCTCCCCCCTGTTCTGCCTCCGCTTCACCCCCCTCCGGGATTGTCTTGTCGCGTCTGGAATCTGCTCCTTAGGAGGGGGGTACTGTCATGTTCACCAGCGATCAAGGACTTAAGAGATCGCTGGTGAACTACATATCTTAATGAACTACAATTCATCATGAACTACAAATCATCATGAACTACAATTCCTATCATTCTGCCACACACACCCGGTTTTCACTTCCACTGATCACACACGCAGCTGCATCCCATCACTATTGATTGTTTGGACTATTTATACACCTTGCTCCCGTTTGGTCATTGCTCAGTCGTTTGTTGTTTTTGAATGGTATTGTTTGGTCTTGTTGTTTTTTGCTTATGTTATGTCACAGTTCCTGATCATAGTTTGTTGTTTTGTTTATTGTTATTTTGTTACTTTGTGTTCCTGGATGTCCTGTTTTTGCACAAGATCTTACCATTAAACTGCACATGGATCCTATCTCTTGTCCCGTCTGCAATACCTCCCGGTAATGTGACACTCAACTGTGTGTTTGAAATGGTGTAGTAGCATTTAACTTCTTCAGAGACCATGCCTATTGGAGGTTGATCTGGCCTATGAAACACTAGATTATGTCTAAGTGGGAAAATATTATTTGGTAGATTTTTCTTGGTACATTTGCATAGCCAAAACGGATTTACAGTCTTGTGTGTCTTACAGAGTGTGTAAACTTTGATGATTGTACCAGGATTGTTATACAAAATCTGTGCTTCAGGGATATACATCATTGTACAATTTTAACAGTAGAGATGAAATAGCTAAAATGATGTTATCAATGAATTCTATACAAATACATGCATTAATATACTAAGGGAAATGTACACACACAATAGTAATACAAATGCTGTTTCAGGAATGTGTTGGTTAATTCGTAGATAGGTCTATCTATAAATTAACAGGGAAAGAATTTGTTTATAGTGAATGTGTGTCTTTCTCTCTGTCTTTCTGTGCCTGTTTGTAAGAGTTTGAGGCAAACTTGCAATATTTAGGGCCATAAATCTTGTCCTTTCAACACAGTTAGAAGAGACTTCTCTGGGGGTTGCAAGAATAACACATTGCCTGCTTGTTTGGTGAAAATATTAATGACTCCATTATTAATGTTTTATTATTACTATTTACATACATAGGTGTTTGGACATTAGACCAATGTAATGTAGCTACATTCAGCCTTATTGTTATAAAGTTTATTGTCATGAAATTAAATTTAAATCTGGTAAGTACTACACAGAACGTAAATCTGTTACAATTTTTTTTCATATTAAATAATTAGTGCCATTTCCTGTCCCATTTTAATAACTTTATTTTACCCATTGTCTAACAAAAATCATAGTTTTTTTTTTTCTTTTTTCTCATTCATTGCTTTTGTATCAGACGTTCATCCAAAATCACTGACTAGTTTCATATAAATTGTTACAGGAGGAAAGCAAAGCAGAAGTCTCCTCAATTCTGTTTCATTATATGTGCCTTCATTCGTCAATTAAAAGAAAGGAAGAAATAAAGTTGTTTCCGTGTTATGATAGAAACAGTGATTCGCGGAATCCCTGTGTGTACAGATTGCTTACTTGGCATTGTGCAGTTCATTAACATGCTATGCTGCCCTACAAAGGCAAAAGACCTTAACTGTGTTGAATTGAGAAAAATTATTTCAATGATTTTTGTGTTACCCAGACAAATTGGTAATAGGACATTGGAAAATTGGCAATTACATGTTTTAGTAATGACATTTAGGGCGACGCGGTGGCGCAGTGGGTAGCACGTTCGCCTCACAGCAAGAAGGTCGCTGGTTCGAGCCTCGGCTGGGTCAGTTGGCATTTCTGTGTGGAGTTTGCATGTTCTCCCCGTGTTCGCGTGGGTTTCCTCCGGGTGCTCCGGTTTCCCCCACAAGTCCAAAGACATGCGGTATAGGTGAATTGGGTAAGCTAAAGTTGTCCGTAGTGTATGAGTGTGTATGAATGTTTCCCAGTGATGGGTTGCAGCTGGAAGGGCATCCGCTGCGTAAAACATATGCTGGATAAGTTGGCGGTTCATCCCGCTGTGGCGACCCCAGATTAATAAAGGGACTAAGCCGAAAAAGAAAATGAATGAATGAATGACATTTATCTACATAAAAAATCTTGAGCTTAAACTTGACCTTTGACCCCTATTTTGAAGTTACTGTCCTCTACCTTTGTATTGTATACAAAAAGTGAGAAGTCGTGCCAAGGCAAAAATCAGTAACTTCCACATAATCAATATTGCTGCTCAAAATTTACAAAAAAACAGCAATACCTGTAGTGTCTAGTAATCACGCTATTCATTTTGGACGATTGGCAGTTACTTACAGCCATTTACTTATTGCTATCCTGTCCTTTGGTTGCATTTCCAAATTACTTCCAAAATGTAATATATAATTAATTTCTGTTATTTGAATGTAATTATTTACAGTATCACAATATTTTTGCCTCTGTATTTTAATATGTTACACTAGTTTTGCATTTATTTTGAGTTCATTTTTGATATCATAGGTATGATCTATTTATCTAGCCCTTTCATGCATGGTGTCCACATTTGTGGACAGTTCATTTAACTTAATTTAAGGTTCATTAATCATGGTAATTTTCTCCAAACCACTTGAGGGCAGTGTCAGTAGACTGTCAGCAGTATTGTCACAGTGGATACTCTCTTGCATTCCAGTTATTTTTTGCCTGATGACATCATTAATCCAAGATGGCTGACAGTGATGGCCGTGTGCTAAATGCCTCAGGCATATCTGTGAAAAACTTTCAATTGAGGTAAAAAAAAATATCAGTATCTACAGTAAAGTATGATGAATATGTTAGTAATTTATAAAATAAAATTTAAGGTAAAATGTAGTTTTTATTCACCAAAAACCAACTGTCCACATATGTGGACGTCATGCAACAGAGGAGTCAGATTGCATAAACGTCCTTTTTTCTGTAACCTACTAGTATATCTATTCTATTTTTTTCAAATATTTTATAAATTGTCTTATATTGTAATAAAACAGACATTTAACAAATATATCAACATAAATAGTCATTTAAAATGACATATTTCAGCATTCAATGGCAATTTTACACATTCATATGGAAACAAATTTGCATTTTGCCTTCTAAACAGGGAAAGAATAGATCAAGAAGTCAGTACAGAATAATTGATAATATTCCAGAGGACAGTGGTAGTGACAGTGACAGCAGTGATGAGTATGTGCCAGAAAATATCAGCTCTGAGACAGACAGTGAAGCAGAGAATGATACAGAGAGACCACCAACTACTGTTATTATTGTTCCTACAATATGTGTTTTATTGTTATTATATTGTACTATTATTGTTTTTAATAAATGAGCTAATATGAATAGAATAACAGGCCATTAAAAAAAACACAATATTACATATTGTCAGCTATGTCTTTATGTCCCATTTTACACCTTTGTTGCATGGTTTCCACGTATGTGGACAGTTAAATATTTTTTAAATAAAACAAAATTTTGTAAAAATGAAAATGGATTTCAATTTTAGTGTCATATTAAAGTTATAAAAATAATAATAAAAAATCCAGATAATGTTTTTCATAATTCATGCATGAAAGGGCTAGACCAGGAGTCGGCAACCTTTTTTACTCAAAGAGCCATTTGGGACCGCCCCCAATGAAAAGAAAGCACCCGGAGCCACAACCCATTTTGACATCATTATATATATTATGCATGTATATATTATGCTATGTACAAAAAACTATTGCATTTATGAAAATGAAATCAACGAACTGCTGCAGAGAACACAGAATTTTATTTCGGCATGTAACAAAAGCATTTTACACTTGATTGATGCTTAATTTCAAATAAAATACCCGGTGTCTATTTGAGTCCTCGTATTTAAGAAATAAAAATCCAAACTTACCCAACCCACTGAACAAAAAATGCAAACAGCCTGCAGTCACCTGTCCTCTTATTTATGAGATAAAAATCCAAACTTATCCAAATATTATCCACCAGCACTGAACGAACAATGCAAACAAAAAAAAATGCGCAGTCTGCTTCTGTCCCATCGCGTGTACTGGAGTGTGCAGCCAGTTGTCCTCCTGAATTAAAAAAGGACTACTTCACTTAATATATAGTTATGTATTTATGTCACTTTTATATTTCACATACACGCATGCACGCACGAATGCACACACACACAGATGGAAAATAATAACCAATTAAAATATTTATTTTACCTGGTTAATGTGATTTTTGCTCCTGAACCTCGCTGCACAGCTTCTTCACGTCAGGGCTGTAAGATGTCACCTTCATCTTCAAACAGGATCGTAAGCTGATGTCTGTGAGGCGTGAGCGGTGCTTGTTTTTAATAAAGTTCATGTTGGAGAAGACCTGCTCACAGATGTATGTGGATCCGAAGATTGCCAGGACCCCAAATGCATATGTAGCTGTCGGGGATGGCATTCCATGTCTCAAACACAAGTTTGTCCTGTTTGGGAAGGTTTGCAATGTCACTCCATTTGTGATTTTGAGCGAGAACGGCCTTCTGACGGGACACATTTTCTAGATCAGCTGTCAAGCTTTTGAACTTCAACACCCAGATGTCCTTGTCGGCGATGTCGGCCAGTTCCATCTCCAGATCAGGTTGACTTACACCTGCAAATGCAGTCATGTTCAACAGGGATGGATCGATGGTCAGGGGAGTGACAGGGAAGGATAAGGTGTTTTTTTCCTCTCTGAACTCACAGAATCGTTTTCCAAATGATGTTTGCATTGCAGTGATTACAGATTGCAAATACTGTGAATTTATGGCATTGCCAGCTTGTTGGAACTCTCTCAAAGCGGGGAAGTGATACAGTGTACCTCGCTGTAAATCCTTGGCGAACACTGTCAATTTGCGCTCGATCACGCTGGTAGTGTGCTGGAAAAACGCCGGCTGCCAGACGTGAGGGAAGCCAGGAATTCGAATGTCGCATATCGGCGGATGTGACGCATATTTTGGGCGGTAAAAATATTAAAAACGTTTCATTTTAATGTTACAAGTTTACCATAATCTTCAAACTCAGAATTATATTTTAAAATGAACGAACTAAAATAAAATTTAATTTTTATAAAATACTTATTATTTTCCAAAGTCACAGGGAGCCACAACAGAAGGATGAAAGAGCCACATGTGGCTCCGGAGCCATGGGTTGCCGACCTATGGGCTAGACTGTATATCAGTGGTCCCTAAACTTTTTTTAGAGTGGAATACTCCTTAACAGCCTTTTGCATTCTCTCTTCCACTTAGACTGCACTCACTTTTCCCATTAGGGCACAATATTTGCAATTTAAATAAAAATTTTCCATTGATTTTTTTTTACCTTTATAAATTCTTTTTTAAATGAATAATGTTGCAAGAAAAATATGCAACTATAGTAAAAATGTCCTGGTTACGAACGTTCCCCGAATAGGGAACAGAGACGTGCATTTGGTAACAGACTACGGGAGATCGCTAGATGACCAATCACTCTGAAGAAAGGTCGTAAATGTGCTTTTACCTAGCTAATATAGACTAGGGATTTTATAATACGACATTGGGAAAGCGTGCCATAGCTGGCACCGAACCTCAGCATGTGGGTAGACCAAATGGGCATACCAGACATCACACTGAGCCAGGCACCCGGCTCCTCCGCTGAGTCGGATGCTGGGGGCCTCAGAGGGATTCTCTAGAGTTCGCCAGCGGGTAACTTACTAGCAGAATAGAAAAGGCGCACTTATCTCCGGGTTAGGGAGCGTGGTGCAGCAAGTGTTTTTGACAATGAGCTTAATTTCCTCCCGATTGACTGAAGTTACCCAGAGGAAACTGGCTCCACTCGAGGATTATAAAATCTCGCGAATGTCTTAGGTGTCGCACAGCCCGCAGCTCTGCAGATTTCTGTGAGAGAGGCGTCGCGTGCTAACGCCCAGGAGGAGGCGAAACTTCTAGTAGAGTGTGCTCTCACATTTGGGGGACATGGCTCGCCCTGGCATTGATAAGCAAGGGCGATGGCATCAACTATTCAGTGGGCCAACCTCTGTTTAGATGCGGCACTTCCCTTTTGCCGACCACCATAACAGATAAAGAGCTGTTCACATGATTTAAAGTTTTGCGTTGGTTCCACGTAAAGGCGCAAACGGAACAAAGCAGTGAATGGGCTGGGTCTGCCTCCTCCGCGGGCAGCACTTGCAGGTTCACCACCTGGTCTCTAGATAGGGTGATAGGAACCTTGGGCATGTAGCCAGGCTGGGGTCTCAGGATGACCTGAGAGTAAGCCGGCCCGAATTCCAGGCACAATTCGCTGACCGAAAATGCCTCCAAAACCCAGACTCTCTTGAAAGATGCCAATGTGATCTGCAGAGCTGTCTTCATAGACAGAATTTTTAAAGATACCGAATCGAGTGGCTCAAATGGATCTCTCTGCAGACCCGCCAGGACTACAGAGAAATCCCAAGAGGGCATGAGAGGAGGGTGGGATGGATTTAATCGCCGTGAGCCTCTGAGGAATCAGATGATTAGATTATACTTCCCGAGCATGTTGCCATTTACCGCGTCATGATTAGCGGAGATGGCAGCCATGTAAACCTTCAATGTGAAGGGTGACAGCCTATGCTCCAGCTAATCCTGAAGGAAGAATAACACAACGCTAATCTGGCAAGTTCTGCTCCTCGTCCTCCCTGACTTTTCACAGAGTTTGTGCAATTAGGCTCACTGGAGGAAACGCATATTTGCGCATGCCCAGTGGCCATCTGTGAGCCAGCGCATCCGTGCCGAGGGGGGCCTCGGTCAGGGACTAAAACAACTGGCAATGGGCGTTTTCGGGAGAAGCAAACAGGTCAACCTGGGCTTTCCTGAAGCGCTCCCATATCAGCTGGACCAAGCCGGGGTGGAGTCTCCATTCCCCTTGGGACGCTAGCTGCCGTGAGAGCACATCGGCTGCATGGTTGAGCTTGCCCGGGATGTGAATGGCACGCAGCGATTTCAACCGCGTGTGAAACCAGAGGAGCCATACGGTGAGCGATGTGACAGCGGCTGCAGATGCCATATGCCCCAGGAGCCTCTGAAAAGTTTTCAGCGGGACCACTGTTTTCCTGTCTAATAAACTCAGACAGGATAGCACCAGCCTGGTGTGCTCCTCTGAGAGGTGCGCTTCCATGGCGACCGAGTCCAGCTCCATCCCGAGATAGGAGATTCTCTGCATGGGGCAGAGCTTGCTCTTCTCTCTGTTGACACGAAGTCCCAACTGGTCGAGGTGCCGGAGCACCCTGTCTCTGTGCATAATCAGTTGATCCCGAGATGAAGCCAGAATGAGCCAATCGTCGAGATAATTCAGTATGTGTGTGCCCGCAAGCCGTAGCGAGCTTCGTGAAAACCCGCTGAGACAGGGAGAGCCCGAAGGGGAGGACTTTGTACTGCCATGCTCGACCTTCAAATGCAAACCGGAGAAAAGGACAGTGGCGTGGAATAATGGAGACATGGAAATACGCGTTCTTCAGGTCTATAGCTGCAAACCAATCCCGCGGACGGACGCATTGGAGTATGCGTTTCTGCGTGAGCATTCTGAATGGCATTCTGTGTAAATAACGGTTTCGTTTTCCCCGTCTTTTTGGGCACGATGAAGTATGGGCTGTAAAACCCACATTTTATCTTGGCTGGAGGGACCGGCTCGATTGCATTCTTCGCCAGGAGTACAGCAATCTCCTATTGCAAGACAGGGGCGGACATGGGACTGACCCTCGTGAAATGTACACCCGTGAACTTGGGAGGGCGAGAAGCGAATTGTATCGCGTAGCGGAGTCTGACTGTCCGCATGAGCCACCACGTCGGGCTGGGCATCACTAACCAGGATGCCAGAGCTCGCGCCAGCAGACGGGCAGCTCGGGAGGGGAGGGCTCACCCCGGGAAGCAGAGCAGCCCGAGAAAGTGCTGAAAATAAGAGATTGTCCCTTACCTTCCTCCCTGGATCCCGCAATGAGGCTGGAGTGAGAGAAAGTAGACCGGTCTCTTGCACCCTGGAAGCCTGTGGCGATATGGCCCGGCGCTGCAAGCTGGAAGGCGGAGCATCCCAGACCGGCAAGGCTCGGGTTTGCACATCCGGTTGAGAGAGGAAACTGCTCTTTTATTGAAAATTTGGGTACCACCAGCCCAGAAGCCAGCGGTGGAATTGATGTCAATGTTGTTTACAGTAGGATTGGTCCTTGGCCCCCCACCGAGGAAAGAGCAGGTCCCCTCTTCTCCGGATGGCCCGTCCCAAGGACGCTTCGCAGTCCGTTTACCAGACTTAACGGCGCCCTGGGGCGGGGGCGCTCCAGCCCCGCTTGGCCGGTGGAGCGGCCAGCAGAGCAGGTCTTTTAGCCGCGGGTGGGCACCCTCGGCGAGGAGGAGCCGAAGTGGATGGGGCAGTGGGGAAAGCAGTTTTCCGAGACTGCTGGTAGATGATATCACCCATCGCCTTTGACTGCTCTTTCACCGCCGAGAAGTCCTGGGTAAAATCCCCAACGATGTCGCCGAACAGGCCAGCCTGTGATATGGGTGTGTTGAGAAAGCAAGCTTTGTTATCGTCCCTCATATCCGCCAGGTTAAGGCAGAGGTGGTGTTCCTGGACCACCAGTGTGGTCATCGTCTTCCCCAGCGGCTGATTTGGTGGTCATGAGAGCATAATCGGTGAAGAAACAGGAGGGAAGAACCACCCTCCTGCATTTCGGCCGACTTCTCCGCTTGATAGCGTTTATAGGTGGCCATAGCATGCAGAGCGGAAGCAGCCTGGCCCGCAGCAGTGTTGGCTCTGGCCGTGAGAGACTCAGACATCCTGCATGCTTTAGACGGGAGTTTAGGTGGACCTCTCCAGGTGGAGGCACCTTGCGGGCAAAGATTGACCGCAATAGCGCGCTTCACCTGAGGAATCACCTCATACCCCCTGGCTGCTCCACTATTAAGGGTGGTGAGAGCGGGAGCGCACGAGGAACGGGCAGAAAAAGATGCCTGCGTGAGCTCACTGTGTACCTCCGGGAGGAAGGGGACGGGGGGCTTGGAAGGCTTCACCCTTTTCTTGGCCCCCACATAACACCCATCTAAGCAGTCTGGCTGCGGAGCTGGGGGACAAGCCATCTCCAGTCCTACGGCCGAAGCAGCCCGGAATAACATGTCTAACATGTCCGATTTTAATTACGGAGCCAAGCTAACAACCCCAGAGGGTGGCAGTGGATCCGGATCATCATCGGAGCATGTTAGCTTGCCCTCCGATGCAGCGATGGACATCTGGTCCCCGGTGTCATCTAATGCGAGCGCACCGCCCTTACTCAAAGCTTGGACAGAGCGCACTGATGAGGAGTGAGAGGTCCGCGGGCCCGAAGATGTTGGATTAGCCCCCACTGTAATCCTCAGGCCTGCCCGTGCGCTAACCGACTTGCGGAGAGGAGCAGGGGTGGCGAACCGTAATGCTAGAGTACACCACGATCTCAGCTGCACAACAGTCAAGCCCTCGCACTGAGGGCAAGAACTGTCCACGAGCACCGCCTCAACATGCTGGACCCCCAGACATGTGACACAATACTTGTGCCTGTCATCCGGGGCTAGGAAACCACCGCATGCAGAAACGCACAGCCGGAACGACATCTTTAAAAAGACACGCTGCTCGGCCGTGTTGCTCTCTTAGGGTATCTGCTCTTTTAGAGAAAGCTGCTCTTTTAAACACCAGTGAAACGCCCAGGGGACGGGAAAAGAGCCCTGCTCGACGGCCGCTGTCAGGATGCAGATCAGGATGCAGATCAGGAGCTTTTCAGTCTCAGTGAGAGGTCTGAAGCAAAGAATCTGATGCCCGCTCCGTGGACGCCACTGATATATCTCACTAATGACTAATCACTGGCTCCTGCGGAGCCAAGCTCAGCCAACTCATTTGGCATTCATTGGCCCTTTTTCTTTCTCTTCAGAGTGATTGGTCGTCTAGTGATCTCCCGAAGTCTGTTACCAGACACACATTGGAGTTCCCATGAAGGGGAACTAAGTTATTCATTAACTAAAACCGCCAGTGGGTGGTGGTAAGGCACTCTCTTAAGACATTTATTCAGTAACAAAGCAACAGTTTTATTTATGAATAGGTCAATGAATCGACTCTCACATTTCATTAAAAAAAAAAGAAATTATTCACAAAAATAACCCAGCCTAGCCTAAAGAACGACTGGACTGATGTGAATGCCAGCAGGTTGGGATACTGACCAATATTCTTGTGGATTAAACATCTTCGACATTAATTGCAGTGGATTTTATTGGGTTGCAAGACAAAGTAGGAAATTAATTTAACTGCAAACTGTACTGATTTTATGTGTAATCATGCTACAATGCTAACACTGTCATGGCATTCCAGTCAACTAACTTAGTGCAACTAAAGTTATTCAGCCCCAGACTTCACTGAGTGAAAAATACAAATTATGAAGAAAAAAATAACTTTCTTTTTAAAATGTATAGTTTTTACTTGTTTGCAGTGGTTTATATTTAACAGATTGTTAGCCTATTTATGATAGCAAGTATGACAGTAAAACAAAGGCAGACTATCGTAACTCCAGGGTGCTCACAGTAACTTCATATTGACGCGCAGCTGAACAAAGGCAGAGAAGCATAACTTATTTAGAGCATACCAAAACCAAGTCAAAGAGCGGTAACTGGTGTTACGGTGTTCTGCTTTGGTTTTGCTTGGGCTTTTGGAAGTTACTGTTAAGACAAGACATTATTTTCTTGAAAAAACAATTATATTGACTCAAGATACTTATCCACATAATAAAGGAGGTCTTCATTGTCCCAAAAATATCAATAACTAATTTTCGTCAGAAAACGAAGTTACAGTCTTTTGCCTTTGCACGGCAGTATGGTGTAGTACTGTTGTGTGGCTTTAACCTTATTTGTAGAATTAGCTCATTAAATTGGCTCACCCCTATGTGTTTTGTTAAGGTTCTTAGCTGGAAACTGACACCAGATAACTACCCTCAGAGCGATCAGCTTCCCCCACCATCTTACCTTTATGGCTCTCAGCACCTGCTCCGGTTATTTGGTAAATAGCAGCTTCTTGCTTGTTTGAATGTGTTGTCATAAATTAAAAGAACTATCCTTTAATGATTGAATTTTAACTGTATTTTTTTCAATTTCAGTGAAACTCCCAGAAATCTTGAGGAAGATGCACATACCAGAAAAGAATCTGAGGGCACTAGTGAAACACTTTGAGCTTTTCCTCAGGTGAAATTTTATTTTGCTTGCACATGATCAGCTTGCACATAAATACTTTATGTAAGGAAAATATGTGAGAGTTATGTGTTCTTGTTGATTTCTTGAAAGAGAGCACACATGCACATCAAGAGTATATGTAAATGCTCTATGATTGATTTGTTTCCACTTTGGACAAAGGGTAATGAGAGAGATAAAACTACAATTAGTTTTTTTTCTTATACAAGTAATATTTCAGGATATATTTTATTTACTTATAATACATCTAAGACATTTGTTTCTCGCCTATTCTGGCTTGTCGGTTGCCTTGACCACAATATGCATCCTTGTGGGAAGAGATGTACATTCCAGATGGTTCTGGGATTATGTGTTGAAGCTGGTCATTATTATCTTTGCTAAGGACTTGTCACATCATCTAGGTCTTTGCTGATGATCTGTCCTGAGGGCTTGACTCATCAATCAGTGTCTTCTTTGGCCATTGAGGGCTCTTTTGTAGTCATCCTCAGTAGAGGTCAATCATCTGTGTAAAGGCCAGATTAAAGTCACTATGTTATCCTCGGCATAAGGGAGAGATAGACATATTTTTTCAAGCAAAGATATCATTCCCTTACAATATTGTTTTGGGAAGTATTTCTGGTTCTGGATGGTCTATTTAATGTAGCCGCATTGTTGTCTGTCAATTTATATGCTCCATTGTGCCTTATTCTACATAGCTGGTGGGAGAGTCTCCACTAGCATGTTTATCTATCATGGACAGTATTTTGGAAGGTAGGGCATCCCACAGTCATCTAATTGGACTGATACTGTGTCCAAACTGTGCCCTATCAATGACCTGAGTGCTGTGGCTCTCTTGCATACAATTGCAAAAAAGTGCAAGTAATGTTATGCCTTCTCTTTAAACCATGTCTATTACACTCACAGTGTTCCAATACATATTATTCAGCTGTGTTGTTAACATGGAGCTCCACTAAATGCTATCTCAACTACATAGTCTTAAATCACCCTCATCTCAACATGACTACATACAGGCTTTTCAGGAATCTATGGATTGCTAAACGACCACATTATATTAATCTTTTCCTTCTCATCGCACTCACTACATAATGTTTTAGTGCTTGGCTCTCGGATTGGACTTTCTGATCACCTCTTCATCTAACTAAACTATGAAATGCCTCTTCGCTGTCTTGGGGTGAAATCTACCATAACTTTCACAATTCACTGCATACAATGAATCTGTATAAACATAACCCCCCCCCCCCCCCCCCCCCCTCCAAGCCTCCCCCAGAAAAAAAAAAAATGCTACATGATGGGCGTGGAGCGCTGTGAGCAGAGGGAGGAGTGGGCATGGCCGGCGGAGCAGGGTTTATTTCCATGCAAATGCCTGGACAAAGTACACTGGATGGAGCAGAGAACAGCACAACAATCAAAAAATATTTGTTTTTGTGTGTTTTTTGTGTTGTTGTTTTTGTGTGTTTTTTTTCTATGCACACACAATGAAGACTAAGAAAACATCACAATAACGATACTAAGTAAAAGCAGGTAAACAGATCACAAATGTAAAAAAATTTTTTTTACAATAATTTATCTTGTCATATTAATTAATTTCCCATAACCAACGTTGACATGAATTTAAAGGAAACAAAAATTGATATGTATAAATAAAAAGCAAATTAACATAAAACTATACATGGATGGAGCAGAAAACACAAACAAACCTTTCTGGTTAATCTGCAACACTCTTAACAACATCTTTGCATACAGTGTTGTGCAAGTTACTTCCAAACTGTAATACATTACAGATTACTTGTTACTGTTATTTAAAAGTAATCCTTTACCTTACAATATTACTATCTCAGAATTGTAATATGTTACATGACTCTTATATTACTTTGTAGTTACTTTCACCAAAATAACTACATAATTAGAACTTAATATTCTAAAATGACAAAATGTACTGCAGAGCATTTTACATCCAGTAGAAAGCGATATGATGTAGCATAATGACTGTGACCTATCCAGGCTACTAACAATATAGTATATACAGATGTCACCACTTCAATATGTTCCCTTTGCCGCCATTCTTGCTGTCGCCGTGGCGGTAGTAGGTGCGCTAGCAGCTTTTGACCACTGGGTGGTGCTTTAACCATAGATTTTCAGCTTTGCTTTTTCACAATACTAGATAGGACTGTATGGTACTGTATGTGTACCTTATGTGGGGCTATGCTAACCAAACAAAATTATATTTTAATTGAACACATCACATGTTCAATTAAAATATAATTTTGTTTGGTTATTTTGGTTTTCTTAGTAATAAACATGCTTTTACACTATACTGTATGTTACAATACATGGTGAGAAGCATAGCCCTAGGCTGCAAAAATTAAGCAAATATAAGAATTTAATTCTTTAGCCTTTATAGTGCCCTATTAAACTGCGTTGGGGTGAAAAGAATGTTTCGATTTCTTTGACCATCATGGCGATGTTATTACCTTAAATCTTAAAAATGTGTGCACACTGCAATTATCGAGCTTATGGAGCACAGATCACCTGATTGCAGTATAACTTGCTTTATTAATAATTATTCTTTATTATAAGCTAGGTTACAAATATTTGACCAACTGCCACTACATGCAAAACACTCTCATGCACTCAAAATAGGTTCCCTTTTGCATAGCTATTAGTGGCAGTTATGAATTAAATAAATGGGCATATCTGCAAGCAAAGTGAGCCGCATATTATTTATCGTCTGGTCATTTGTCTCTGTTCATTTCTCTTTCACACGCATGCAGAGCGAACAGCCTACAGGAAGAAATTAATCTGCTTGTTTAAAAGAGCGCATTATGTCCACGAATGTCTAATAATAATAATATTAAGCTAATAATATATCCATAATGCTTTGTGCTTTAACTGGATATCTATTTTAAAAGCAAAATTGTTACCTGTTGCACAACATAGGCTAGCCTATATTGTGAAAAAATATAATTCACAATGCAAAGACATCCTGGTCTGCAGTAATCTCTCTCTGGAAAAAAATCCTCTTATAGCCGGCCTTCAGTTTACGGGACTAAATGTTTTTTATAGCTACTGTATGTTTTTCGATCCCCTATCCTAAACATAGCCAACATAAAATATAAATATTTAAAGTTTCTAAAAGCACATTTTAATGTTTAAGCATTGTTTATTGGCTACACATCTGGGTCATAAATACTGCACACACAGAATAACGCGGCTAATGAAAAAGAAATATATATAATTTAAGCTCATTATAAATGAGTATATATATATATTTATATATTTGTTAAAACCGACGCGATTCTCCCCAGCTATTTTTATGCTTGGAGGACGTTGTCAGCCATGAAGGGAATAACTCGCTTTATAAATAGCCTACTAATTGTTACCTGTTACACATATGAGTACAGTGTAGGAAAAATATAATTGAATGCACTGAATGAAAGTACCGCGGTCTGCAGTTATCTTATAGCAAATACTCGTTCTCGGTTATGGGACTATACTAAGCCTAATAATTTTTATATTAAACAAATTCTATCCCCATTACAGAAAAAAACATCTAAAAACACAGTTTTCCGCGTTCAAAGTAAAAAGTTCCAATAGCCAGAGGGAGATTAATGACAACACGCGTATATTCACTAACCACGAACAGGAAATAGAACTTACTGTATTTTTTATTTTTTTATATCTTGCGGGCGAAAAGTTTGTTGTAACACAAGCGTTACTGAACATGTACCGAGTAAAATATTACTGAAAATGTATTAGTAATGCCTTACTCTACTGCGTTACAGGAAAAAGTAATACGTTACTGTAATACATTACTTTTGTAACACATTACTCCCAACACTGTTTGCATATTTAAAATGCAATAAAACATCTGACAACTTTTTGAACTCATTTACAAGGAGCGCTGCTAACTGCTTACCTCTTCTCAGCATGCTCAATTTAGACCGAGGACACAACAGGAACTGATATATCATGCCAAACAGATGTAAAACCATTTTTTTTATTCATTCATTCATTTTCTTTTCGGCTTAGTCCCTTTATTAATCTGGGGTCGAATAATCAATTTTCCAGAATTAATTGAGCGTAGTGGACATGAGGGGCTATAATACACCAGGAGCTCCCTCAAATACTGGGAGATAAGCCGTTCAGGGCTTTGAAGGTAGTTGGTTACAATTTATTAGATATTTAATAGGGAGCCAATGCAATGATGAAAGAACTGGAGTAATATGATAATATTTCTTTGTTCTAGAAAGCACTCTTGCAGCTGCATTTTGAACTAGCTGAAGTTTGTTAATTAGACCAATAGGGCAACCACCTAGTAACGCATTACAATAGTGTAACCGAGAGGTCATGAAAGCATGAATAAGCTTTTCTGCATCAGACATTGATAGCATATGTCGAAGTTTGGCAACATTTTAAGATGAAAAAATGCAGTTTTACAGAATCTTGAAATCTGGCCTTCAAACGACAGGTTGCTATCAAAAATCACCCCCATATTTTTGACTGAAGATGATGACTGAACTAAGAATCCATCAAGGGTTAGACAGTGTTCTAGGCTTTTGCGTGTGAGGTTTTGGGGTCCAATAAGCAAGACCTCAGTTTTATCTGAATTTAGAAATAAAAAGTTATTAGTCATCCAATTTGTTATATCAGCTATACAATCTGTTAATTTCGTAAATTCATACAAATTATTAGGTTGAGAGGAGATATAAAGTTGTGTATCATCAGCATAACAGTGGAAGTTAACTCCATGCTTTTTAATGATATCGCCTAGTGGTAGCATATATAGTGTGAAAAGTAAGGGACCAAGAACTGAGCCTTGTGGTATCCCACAGTGTACTTTTGATCTGTATGATGCTTCTTCATTAACTGATACAAATTGATAACGTTCAGATAGATAAGACCTGAACCAGGCCAATGCAGTTTCTGTAAAACCAACATAATTTTCAAGCCTATCTAGGAGAATATTATGATCGATTGTATCAAATGCAGCACTGAGGTCCAATAACACTAAGAGAGAAATACAACCACGATCAGACGACAGAAGGAGGTCATTTGTAACAATAATAAATATTGTTTCTATGCAGGAAGGAACATAGTTGAGCAGATACCACTTTTTCTAGTATCTTTGATAGAAAAGGCAGGTTTGAAATGGGTCTAAAATGTACTAGTTCTTTGGGATCAAGCTGTGTTTTTTTAATGAGAGGCTTAATGACAGCTCGTTTAAAAATTTTAGGAACATATCCTAAAAGTAGGGATGAATTCAAAACGTTAAGAACAGGTTCAGAAACTTCTGAAAAAACAATTGTTTTAATAATTTGGTCAGTATAGGATCTAGCATAGACGTTGTTGATTTGGACGAATTTATCAGTTTAGACAGTTCTTCCTCACCTACTGCTGAAAAAGTTTGAAGTTTATCCATTAACGGTCTACAGTGCTCTAATTGGGACGAAGCTGTAGAAGGGCAGATCGATGGTGCTTATTTTATCTCTGATATCATCAATCTTGCATGTGAAAAAAATTCATAAAGTCATTACTGCTGTGTTGAGAAATGCATGTTGATGCTTTATTTTTAGTTAGATTGGCTACTGTGTTAAACAGGACCCTAGGGTTGTGTTTATTTTCTTCTTTTAAAGTTGAAAAGTAAGCAGATCTGGCAGACTTTAAAGCTTTTCTAAAGTTAAGTATACTTTCTTTCCAGGCCAGATGAAAAACCTCTAGTTTTGATTTCTTCCATCTACGTTCCATTTTCCAGGCTGCTTTCTTTAAGGCACGTGTGTGCTCATTGTGCCATGGCGTAAGATTTTTTTCCCTAATCTTTTTTAAGTGTAACGGAGCAACTATGTCTAACGTGCTAGAAAGGACAGAATCAATAGTTTCAGTTGCAGTGTCAAGCTCTTCTAGGCTGCCTGGAATGCTATAGAAATTAGAAAGATCAGGTAGGTTACTGACAAAGTGATCTTTAGTGCTAGCGGTGATTGTTCTACCATATTTATAAATAGAAGCTGGTTTTGTAGACCTATCAATGCACAATAAACAAGAGATTAAATAGTGATCTGAAATTTCATCACTCTGCTGCACAACTTCAACATTATCAATATCGATACCATGTGATAATATTAGGTCTAAGGTATGATTATGCCGATGAGTAGGCCCTGAGACATGCTGTTTCATTCCAACAGAGGCTAGTATGTCTAACAAGGCCAGACTTAAAGCATCTTTTTCATTATCTATATGAATATTAAAATTTTATCTGTGGCCAGAACTATTTCGGATAAGAAATCAGCAAATTATTTTGTAAAGTCGGTATGGTGCCCTGGAGGCCTATATACAGTTGCCAATATAAATTTAGATGGAAATTTATTGTTTAAATTGCACACTGAAATATACAACACTATTACTTCAAATTAATTATATTTGAAGTCAGATCGCTGAGTAACACTAAAAATATTACTGTATATAATGCCAACGCCTCCACCTTTGCCTTTAAGACGCGGCTCGTGTTTATAATGATATCCTTCAGGTGAAGACTCGTTTAGGGTCATGTAGTCATCTGGTTTAACCCAGGTTTCTGTTAGACATAGTGCATCTAGCTTTAGATCAGTTATCAAATCATTAACAAAAAGAGTTTTAGAGGACAGTGATCTAATGTTCTATAATCAGAGTTTTATCTTCTGATTACCTTCATTTTTTATTTGATGAACATCAATTAGATTGTTACCTTTGAATGGGTTTGGGAGTTTTTTATATTTAGAGGTTTGGGGAACAGACTGTCACAGAAGGGACGGGACTAGGAGAGTAACGTGAGTCACAGTTTATTGACAGAATGGCAGCAGACAACAGGTGAGAGACAAACAGTACTATTAGTGATATTGGCTGGGGTTGACGGAAAGTCTTCCTTTGGCAGGGTATACGGAGACGAGGAGACACCCCACAGGAAACAAGAACTACGGAGGACTGGACGACACTCACGGAGACTAGGAGACTTGGAAACACCGGACTTGGAGAACACAGGCACTAGGAGAGGAGATTGGGAACACTGGAGATAACCAGAACAGAGTACAGGTAAGTATAACTAGATGTAAGATAGCAACACTGACCGTGTATGAGTCCTTTCTGGTGGTTAGACGAGGCCGGACGATGAGTGAACGGTGCAAAGGGTTTATATGTGGTGACTGGATATGAGCTTGATTCGTGACAGGTGCGGGACTAATTAGAACTCAGGTGACGGTGATCTGGGTGGTTGCGTGAGGGGAGAGCCTGGTCTGACTGTTACATTACCCCCTCCTCCACGGCGGTCTCCTGACCGCCCACCTCTCCTACTCCGTGGGGGTCTACCTCGGCCACGAGGAGCTGGATGGTTGGGATGTGTAGCATGGAATTCCTCAGTAAAGGCTGGATCGAGAATGTCATCACGGGGTACCCAGGACCGTTCCTCTGGGCCATACCCTTCCCAATCAACCAAATACTCCAAGCGACCCCCACTTCGTCTAGAATCCAAGATTTCCTTAACTTGATAGATGGCCCCTTCTTCGACTAGGAGAGGAGGAGGGGGTTCCTCCCTGCAACCAGGCTCTGTGGAGATAATAGGAGAATGATATGGTTTGAGGAGAGAGACATGAAAAGTGGGGTGAATTCTATACTGTGGTGGAAGGTGCAGATGATACGTGACCGGGTTGACTCTCTCCTCAATGGTGAAGGGACCAACGAATCAGGGACTCAGCTTTTTACAGGGTTGACGTAGTCGCATGTCCTTGGTGGACAGCCAGACCTTCTGTCCCACCTAGAAATTCGGGGTTTTGGAGCGACGGAGATCTGCTGCAGTTTTCTGACATCTGATGGCCCTCTGCAAATGATGGTGAGCTGAGTCCCACACTCTCTCACTCTCCTGGAACCAATGATCCACTGCTGGAACATCCGAAGGGTCCCCGGACCAAGGGAATAGTGGAGGCTGGTACCCGAGTACACACTGGAAGGGCGTAAGTCCAGTGGCTGGTTGACGTAACGAGTTCTGAGCGTACTCGGCCCAGCCTAGAAATTGGTTCCAGGAGTTCTGGTGAGTTCTGGTGTTTGGGGCAGCTGGAAAAAGGCTTGTCCTGAGAAGAAAAGGTGAGCACTACCATCAGTCCTGTGTCATGCCAACAGTAAAGCATCCTGAGACCATTCATGTGTGGGGTTGCTTCTCATCCAAAGGAGTGGGCTCACTCACAATTTTGCCCAAAAGTACAGCCATGAATAAAGAATGGTACCAAAACATCCTCCAACAGCAACTTCTTCCAACAATCCAACAACAGTTTGATGAAGAACAATTTTCCAGCACGATGGAGCAGTGTGCCATAAGGCAAAAGTGATATCTAAGTGGCTCAGGGACCAAAACGTTGAAGTTTTGTGAAAACTAATATTTGTGTCATTCTCAAATCTTTTGGCCACGACTGTACACACACACACACTGTGTGTAGATGAACTTATTATATTTAAAAAAAAGTTTAACTTTTTGCATAATTATTGATCTTGGCAGTCCAGACATTTGTACAACACTGGTTTTGTTAAAAATACAGGGACTAGTTCCCAAAAGTAGTTTGTAGAAATAAAGATCAATAATTAATGGAGGGTTTGAGTGACAGACTATTCCTAGACTGGAACTGGCAGCCGCAGTTCTTGCTGCAAAGGTTGACAGGATGTAGAATGAATAATTGGAGCTTGTTCTGGAGGATTCTGTGTTTTGGACGGATAGTACATCAGTCCTTAAATACATCTTGAATGATATTAGCAGATTCCAGACATATGTAGCCAACAAAGTTTCTGCTATTAAAAATCTGTCACAGAAGTTTCAGTAGTGCTATGTCAATTCTGTTGCCAGTCCTGCTGATGATGCCTCTCAAGGTGTGAAGTCCAGCTCTTTTAAGAATGATGGAAGATGGCTGACAGGTCCAGAATATTTGAAAGGTCCTGCTGCAGACTGGCCAGAATTGCCTCAAGAATCACTTTGCATTCCAGATAGTGACCCAGAAATAAAGAGAACAACTGCTGTTTTTTTCACCATCACAGCTAATTCATGCCAATTCACTAAGGTAATCAAGCACTTTTCATCATGGAAAAAACTGCAAATAGCAACCACATGGTTGAAATGTAGAAGTATGCTTCTGTACTTGAGTCAAAAGCAGAAAGATGCTGCAGCAAATAATGAAACGCCTAAAAATGCATACCCAAAATAAATTGCATGCTATTTTTGAACCATTTTTTGTATGTGCATGGTTTTAGTCTCTTTTGAAAGGTGACACATTGAGGCTTCTTCCTTAATGGTCAGAACAACTGTGAATGTTATTGGTATTAAGTAATTAAACTTAGGATGCGCTGAAAAAAAAATTGGATTAATTAAATCCGCCTAATATTTTTTATGTTAAATAAAGCCTGCAGATGACTATAATTAAGAGCTATTAGTTGGACAAGACAATTGGATCAAAGCAACAAGCCAAATTTTCTATTTTGATAACAGTACCTTAGCCAATTAGTGTTTTATAAATGTTTATCAAAGTGGATGTCTAGTCGCTCCCCAAAAAAAGGCCACATGGAGACTCCAAATGACCCATTTTAACCATTAACACATAAAAGACTGTAATTCTTAAATGCTTTATTCACTGCAAAAAAAATGCTGGGTTCCACACAATTACTTCATGTTGTCCCAACACAAATTTATTATGTTAACTTAATTGTTTTTTTTTTACAAATTTAAGTGAAGTGAGCATAAACAATTAAGCTGTGTTTATTCAGCTCATTTAAAATAAATAGGTTGAACAAGTAGCAAAAATATTTTTTTGGAGTGTTGTACAGTCATATTTTTGGGCTCCAATGAAAGGTTATACTTACAGATATTCTATTGCCTATCCAGATTCACTGTCAATACTTGTTGACACATAGTAACTGAATCATAAACACATTACATAGTGTTTTTTTTTGTTTTTGTTTTTTTACTAAATACACACACATATACATACGAATCATCACTGTCATGCTGAGTACAATTTTCAACAACTACTTCAAGCGAGAAGTTTGTTTTGCTTGTTTTCTTTGCCATTTTTCACCTTCAACAAACCTACAATCATGAACTCTCTCGCAACGTTCTTTATGCACAGACGCACGAGTCACCATGACACTTTATGAACAGACTTCTATGCTCGAAAAGTTGAATTTTCCCACTAAAACAGCATATTAATCTTTTCAGATCTTTATTGGCTATCAGATAAGGCAGTTTTTTTTTTTCAAATTCATTTGCAATTGGGTCGATCTGTCAAAGAGAAGGCAGAACCATCGCTGATGCTGGGCACTCCTTGGATTCTGATGGCTATTGACACTTCTTAGATGCAACTATTGGTTCAAATGAGGTGTCAATCTAAAGTGCAATGGTCAGCTGCCATTTTGATAGCATTACACCAGTAATGTTTACATCTGAAAAGACACTACACTACCGAACACATTATAGATTTGATTGCTGCTGCGACTAGTTTGAAAGGATACCAGTGCATTCCGTAGATGTTTATTGACGTGTAATACATTACACAGAGACCCCAGAGCAATAGACTAATTAAGCTGAAAAAACGAATAGGTTTATAAGAGTTTTATGGGCCTATCAGACAAAAACAGTATGTGATGTATCCCCCAAAATGTTTGTTGGCCCAGCAGGAAAATACCCAGTCTGCCAGATGGCCCGTGCATATACACATTTGTGTAGACAATTTGTGCATGTTTAATGCCATTATGCAATCTCTAAATTTTTCTATTACTTTTATAGTTAGCAATAATCACAGTCAGCAGTTTGTTACTTTTAATTTTTTATTTTATTAGCTTGCATGTTTGTATTGTTACTGTTTGGAATGCAATGCACACAATTTAGTTGCATTGGATTTAATTTTTTTTCTATTACTTTATGTCTGAGTTCAATTTAATGGAACCCAGTAGCAGTAGTTGGTGGATACAGCTGGCATAAGGGTGGGTAACAAAAAGTGTTTGATCATTGAATTTGATCATTTGGTTTCATTTGAACAGGTGGCATAGGGACGAAGAAGAAATTAACTCTTTATTGGTTTATTTAGTTGTAAAATTAGTTTGTTACTGTACATGTATGATCTCCTGGAGAAATGTATTGATATGTCTAGTTCCTCATAGTTATTTTCCTTTACTTTTCACATGTTCTTTCTGTTTATAGTGCTCAACTTTTTCAGCAATTCCACATGGTCAAGTAATATTACCATGGTGGCTTGAGAAAGCCAACATATTGTTATCTTATTATTATTATTATTATTATTATTATTATTATTATTATTATTATTATTATTGTTGTTGTTATTATGTTGGCTTGAGAAAGTATACTATTTATTAATATTCTGGCTTCTGACCTAAAATTATCAATTGTATCTCCTCTAATGCTGTTACTACTAAATTTCAGCTAGAACTTTAGGTTCTAGATATTATTATTATTATTATTATTATTATTATTACGTCTTCTTAGACCAACTATATTACCTTCTAGGGCTTTAATGCTACAAGCCATACATTTGGCCAAAATCTGTTCTACATTAGAGCTTTATGCTGTATTTTTTCAGATTTATCAGTCATAGTTTATAGTTTATAGTTTAATGTAAGCATTATATTTAAAAAAATGTGGCAAGGCATTTTGTACTTAAAGTGCATTTTTTTACTGATATGGCAAGCCATTTTAACTAAAGTCTAGTTTGTTTGTTTTTTACTGATGTGGCAAACAATTTTACATGTATCCCTTTCACACTTATTAAGAACTAGCTATTTTTACATAAAGTCCAAGTCCAGTTTTCGAATGTCATTGAGACACTTAGCAACCCCTGTGCTTCCTGCCAACTGCCATTTCCAGTCCCCGTAAGTTTGTCAGTGAACTTAAACTTCTAGTTCTTCTTCTGTGACTAATTTCTATTTGCAGCTCCTCCTAAACCATTCAAGCTACAAAAACCAAACTAACTTCAGACCTCCAAACTAGTCTGACTCGGGTTGCTATATCTTTTCTAACTGATCCAACTTACGTTTTTTTTTTAAACTGACCCAACATTGGACCAAACTTTGTGACCTCATAACTTTGCACCAGACTTTAATACAGACTTAAGGCTGGGCTCATTTAACTCAGGCTACAAATCTGTCAACCACTGATGACCATTTAACTTACTAGCCTCCCCCTAGCAACCACTTTAGTAACTGTTGCAACTGTCCCATAGACTTCCATTGTAAAAAAAAAAACTGCCATTGACTTTAAATTGGATCATGTTAACAACATGCTAGTTTATTCTACAAACATGCTAGCAGCATGCTAATTCATACTAGAACAATGCTGATTCAAGCTAGAACCATGCTAGTTTATGTTAGCAACTCCCTATCAACAATTTAGCAACCGCCTAACAACACCTAAGCAACTCCCTAACAACCACTAAGAACACCCTAGCAACCGCCTAGTAATGCCTTAGCAACCACTCAGAACACCCTAGCAACTACCTAGCAATGCCTTAGCATCCACTCAGAACACCCTATCAACACTTTAGCAACCACATTGCAACTCCTCAGAACAATCTAGCAACAGTCTAGCCACACCTTAGCAATCACTCGGAACACCCCAGCAAATGACTAGCAAGAAATATACCAATCCATATTAGAAACATGCTAACCTATATGTACTTATCTATCTATGCAAACTGTTACAAACTTCTTAAAATTATTACTTCAATTATTTAAACTTTAAAACTACTTTAAACTTCCTGAAAGCTTTCTCAAGCCACCATAAAGTTTCACTATGAACTTGACTTTTCTAGTTGTTATTATTATCTTGGAAAGATTATGTTGCAAAGTTTTGGGACCTTTGGCATGAACTCAATGACCTGTTCTGAATTTTCTTGAATTTGCTCTGGTACACCTGAAAGTCCAGGTTATCTTTGGTAATCTACAGTCTGGTAGTAGACATTTGACTTAAGGTAGTTTGACTTAATTTTTAAATAATCTACATTGTTTCCCTTTTTTCAGGTTTTTGGCAGAGTTTCATGAAGACTTTTTTCCGGAGTCTGCATATGTGTCTGCAACTGAAGCTCATTACAGCATGAAGCAACCACATCCAGTCTTTTAATAATCCCTTTGGAAGAGGCTATCTTCTGGCCATGCCTAAATCAGAATGCTTTTTTTTCTTCCTACTTCCTACAAGATTTCATGTTTTGCATGTTTTGACTCGTCTATTTCTTTTCTTTTGCCATGTTTGACAGCATTCATGACTTGTTTGCTACTCACTCTACATGTGCTTCAAGTAGTGACAGCACAAAATATGTTAATTAAACAATCCAATTTGGTACACATTTTGTGATGAGTTTGACTGATAAATATACTTTTGGGATTTATTTGCTCTCAAAAACATTTGGTTCTCACTTTTTGTAAATAATGTAAAACATTATCACTAGTGAAAGATGTTTTCCTCTTTTATTATTTGACGATTTGACAAGGCTGTGTTTTAACAATATTGAGCATTTTTCTTCATTATTTATTGTGTTAATTCCCATGTGCTCTTTTCTATAATTACATTATTTTTTGTCTTGTAGCTCATTTATGTTGTGCTTAATTTATCTGCTGATAACTGATGCAATATTCAACTATTTGTTTAAAGTTTGTTCATTTATTGGACTTTGAACATAGTTATTGTAAGAAAATCAATCATTTGTTGTATATGTACACTGAAAAAAATTATTTTCTTACTTAGATTTTTTGTCTTGTTTCGAGTCCAAACATCTACAAATTCTTAAATCAAGAAGAATTTTCTAGACAAGCAAAACATATTGTCTTGTTTTAGGAAATAATATGCCAAAATTAAGAGTTTTTCCGTAAAACAAGCAAAATAATCTGCCAATGGGGTAAGCAAAATAATCTTATGTCAAAAGAAAAAACACGATTATTTTTTCATGTTTAGACCCTCAAAAATGCGATTCATTCTAGAGAGTAATAATAATAATAAACAGAGCAATTCCAATAGGACCTACGCACCGTAGGTGTATTGGATGATGACTTTTATCTGTACAAACACAAATGATGTTTGAAAATGAAAATGAAAAAAAAAACTGAGCTGAATGATTTTTGGTTTTAGTTTGTCCGATCCCAGTCAGGATTCACATACAAACTACACTGCAATAATTTTACACTACAAAATCTATGAAGGAAATGCTATCAGACACCAGATAAGGCAAAAGGCTGGATTAAAGGATAAAGTTTGTCAGGGGTTTGGAAAAATTTACAGATACATGATGAGTGGAATATTAGATTGTTGTGTGGGGTTTTAATAATCAATTTATGAGTGAAATATGCTGTCATAATAAAAATTTAGATCACAGGTGTCAAATCCAGTTTCTAGAGGGCCGCAGCTCTGCAAACTCAAAAAACTAAACTCAGTTTAGTTCCAACCCTAATTAAACACACCTGATCAAACTAATTAGGTCCCTCAGTTCTGTTTGAAACCTTCAGGTAAGTATGTTGAAGCAGGGTTGGAACTAAACTGTGCAGAGCTGCGGCCCTCCAGGAACTGGATTTGACACCTGTGGTTTAGATGGTATTTTCTTCTTAGATTATCTCTGTAGAATCCATATATTAAATATGACCAGTTTTGCTTACAGTTGTAAACAAGGAAATGCTGTTACTCTTGCAGTTCTTGGCACCGGCTGCTGGATAAATTTGCATTTTAAACAATACTGTTTTGGGTATGTACCATGGTTTATGTATAGCATTATTTCACAAAGTCAGATTATTTCGTTTTTTACTTAATAATTTTAAAGTAATGTGAAAATACATTTAAATGACCAACTTCCCAATACACTGTATGTTGCTCCTTTGTGTGGATTATGATTAAAATGTGCTAATAAAATAAAAATGTGTCTGTGTGTGTATGTATGTGTGTGTAATAAAATATTATATGGTGTATATTACAGCATTTAAAACTTATTTGGTAATGAATGATGTTCAGTAATTAAATTGAAATCAGAAAAACCCTTCTTTTTATTTCCTCATTGCAAAATGAACACAGACATATAAAACTGTGTAACATATTAATTAATTGATTACCTAGGACCTGTTAATATTTCTTCATTTAAGAAAGGGAAACACACAATACACGTGAAATAAAAACTTTGAAATAAAAAATTATATTTATAAAAGTTTATAAAAAGTAAAACTCTGCCACTGTCTCATTAAATGTTAAATGCATCCAAAACTGACAAACCAGTAATTCAATTCTGACAAAATAATTCAACACACAGCAGCTGGTGATTGATGTCTTTAGTGAATAAAAAGTCTGCAGAGTCAGTTAAGGTTTGAATATCTGAGTAGTCAGTGCCTATAAGCAGGGAGTGCAGATAAGTAGGACCCGGTAGGGCACACTCATCAATACACCAGACATTGTGTTAGAAACTCTCATATGCGTTACATGTTTATTTAACTACTATTTGCATCTATAACACTCCATTTTTGCATCTTGTTTAAATACACTATGAACAGCAGCTACGCTAATTATTTTCTTTATTCTCTATTTCCACCTGGGGATACTCATTCCAAGGTCCCTATAGACTATGCAGCGCCATTGATGCGATCCAAGACCTGTGAAGAGATGATCCCAAGGTATCCATAATCCTGGACCAGGTTGTATCCCTAGCTGATGCTGTGGTCGTCATGGAGAAATGGAGTGCATGAGACTGATTCCTGAAAGACCACCGTGACAAACGAGTCCCCGCATTGATCCTGTGGGCCAGCTTGACCTCCCGCCGATGCCCTACTCACACCTGCAGCTTCTCCACGATGGACATCCAGCTTCTCTAGCTATGGCGCCTAGACTGCAGCTCCACACAGGAAGTTTGGCCAGAAGAATAATGGTCGTGATTGCTTTTTTTTTTCCTTTCACTTAGTCAATTGGTGACGTTTTTTTTCCTCGATACTGTCACCACTGGCTTTCTTGGATCGAGACTTGTGGAGCTGCGCTTCGGTGGATTTGCTCTACAGTGTTTGAACTTTCAGCAGTGAAATTTAAACCACACTGAACTAAACTGAACTTCAACTCTGAAGTCTGGACTCTACTAGAACTATGTTAAGCTGCTTTGACACAATCTATATTGTGAAAAGCGCTATATAAATAAATAAACATGAAAGTAGTGAGTGCAGATGTGGACATGTGAAGAGTCAGTACAGATGTGGATGTGTGAGGAGTCAGTGCCAATGTAGAAGTGTGAGGAATCGTTGAATATGTGAACATTCAAGGAGTCAGTGCAGATGTGGATATCTGAGCAGGCAGTGCAGATGTGGATGACTGAGAAGTCAGTGCAGATGTGGACATCTGAGGAATCAGTGCAGGAGTTAGTACAGATATGGATGTGTGAGGAGTCAGTGCAGATGTGGACGTGTGAGGAGTCAGTGCAAATGTGACTGTGAGAGAAGTAAATGCAGTCAGTGCAGATGAAAAGTCAGTGCAGATGTGGACATGTGAGGAGTCAGTACAGATATGGACATCTGAGGAGTCAGTGCAGATAAGGACATGTAAGGAATCAGTGCAGATGTGGATGTGTGAGGAGTCAGTATAGATGTGGAGTAAGTGAAGATGTGGACGTGTGAGAAGTCAGTGCAGACGTGGATGTCTGAGGAGTCAGTGCAGATGAGGAATCATTGCAGATGTGGATGAGTGAGAAGTTAGTGCAGATGTAGATGTTTTAGGAGAACATGCAGATTTAGACCTTTAAGGAGTTAGTACAGATGTGGACATCTGAGGAGTTAGTGCATATGTGGATGTTTAAGAAGTCAGTGCAGATGTAGATGTGTAAAAATCAGTACAGATGTGGATATCTGAGGAGTCAGTGCAGATCTGGACCTCTGAGTATATAGTGCAGATGTGGACGTGTGAAGACTCAGGGCAGATGTGGACCTCTGTGGAGTCAATAAAGATGTGTACATCTCGGGAGTCAGTGCAGCTGTGGATATCTGAGAAATCAGTGCAGATGTCGATGTCTGAGGAGTCAGTGCAGAAGTTGATGCGTGAAGAGTCAGGGCAGAATTTGACCTCTGTGGAGTCAGTGAAGATGTAGACATCTGAAAAGACACTGCAGATGTGGATGTTTGAGGAATCAGTGCAAATGTGTACTTCTGAGGAATCCGTGCAGATGTGGACCTCTGAGTAGTCAGTGCATATTTTGACATTTGAGGAGTCAGTGCAGATGTAGAATTTTGAGGAGTCAGTGCAAATGAGGAATCAGTGCAGATGTGGATGTCTGAGGATTAAGTGCCGATTTGAATGTCTGAGAAGTCAGTGCAGATGTGGATGTTTGAGAAGTCAGTGTAGATGTGGATGTTTGAGAAGTCTGTGCAGATATAGACGTGTAAAAAGTCAGTGCAGATGTGGACGTGTGAGGAGTCATTGCAGATGTAGAATTTTGAAGAATCAGTGCAGATGTGGACCTCTGAGGAGTCAGTGCAGATGTGGACATCTGAGCTGTCGGTGCAGATGAGGAATCAGTGCAGATGTGGGCATCTGAGAACTCTGTGCAGATGTGGATGTTTGAGAAGTCAGTGCAGATGTAGACATGTAAGAATTCAGTCAGTGAAGATGTGGACATCTGAGAAGTCAGTGCAGATTTGGATGTCTGAGGAGTCAGTGAAGATGTGGACATCTGTATAGTCATTGCAGATGTGGACGTGTGAGGAGTCATTGCAGATGCAGATGTGGACGTGTGAGGAGTCATTGCTCATGCAGAATATTGAGGAGTCAGTGCAGATGAGGAATCAGTGCAGTGCAGATGTGGAGTGCTGATCATTATGAAACTGTCTTATGTGCGCAATTATGGGGAAGTGTTGCAAGCTTCTGAGAATAACAGGATGTGTGAGCTGTGTGTACGTGCTATGAAGAAACATCTATTTGAAAGGTCAGGTCAACTGTTAAGAAGGAGTCATAGAAGAGGCAGTCTGCCCAGCAACAGTGATGTGAGATAGAGTCAGATAGGAAGTACCAGCTGAAACATATAAAACGGATGTTCAAAAGCAGATAGTCAGAGTGAGCCTCTCCAGCGCTGCACATGTTACTCTTGGTTTCTCTTTATGCTTAAGTGAAATAAAACTTGTAATTTTGACTATTTGACTCTGAACCCATTTTTGAACATGCTCTGGACCCTTTGAAGTCCTACAATTTTGGTGACCGCCGACGTGATGGGAAAAGGAGGAATTTTGCTGAACAGAGGGATGAACTGAATTCAACACAAGGGCGCCCTTAAAATAAGGTAAGCAGAAACCTTTTAAATAAATTCTGTGATTGAATACTGTAAATCAAGTGTTGAATTCAGCCTAATCCTGATGTAAGTAAAATAATACAGAGAAACCAAAAGTAATATTTTATATTTTTTCCTGTTTTTCGAGAGATTGTGTGAAGAGTTTGAAAAGTGATGCCAGGGTAAATTACAAGAATTTAGAGAGGAAGTCCTTGTCCCTGCAAGGCTACTAGGGGGAATTAATAGAATTCAGCAGGAAATCCTTGTCCCTACAAGGTATAAGAGCTAATTTTCGCGCAAGAAAATTTGACAGGAAACCCTCTCCCTTAGAGGTAGATTGAAAGCAACCCCTCTATTGACGAAGGAGGAAAACTTTTAATCACAGGGATAAAGACAGGAAATTATATGTCTTTATAAGGAAAGTCCGTCTCCCTGTCACGGCAGACCCTTGAAGATCCCTCTTGTTCTGACGAGAATTTGATATCTTCAAGTAAATTCCCAAGGATACTAGGTTTACTGAATTGGGAATAGTGAGAGAGTAGGGAAATAAAAACAGGAACTAAGAAAAAAGACAAAAAAAATGATAAAATGCAGGGTGAATTTGATAGAGAATGTGAAGAATATGATTGTCCTACATTGGGACATCAATGGGATAAAATGATTGAAATAGTGAAAACTCAGACTGAGCCAAAAGATATGAAAACTTGCATGCAAGAATTGGAAGTGTGTAAACATGAAATGATTGAATATTACGGCACAGATTGTATGGATAGAAAAGGGTGTCTGTTTCGGAAAGTAGGTGTAAAATAGAAAAGAGCACAGGAAGCTGTTTTCAGACACAGAAAAGAGGAGGTAGGGCTGTTACACAAACGAGCTCACACAAAGAGAGGAAAAGAGTTAGATGCAATTTTGAGAAGATGGTCTAGAGTCGCACTAGCAGCATCTGTGCTGAAACCAAAGAAAAGGGAAGTAGAAAGCAAGAGTGCAGAAGCTAAACTGAGCAAGAAGCAGGAAGCCGCTGAGACAAAGGCTGAGACTGTGGTTCAGCCCACAGCCCCCACTGTGCGGAAACTATATTCAGATCTTCCGCCTCCATACAACCCAGCTCCTAGAACAGAGAAACAAATGGTGATACA
>CAIGQV010017190.1:100687-114660 GCA_903798115.1 Danio jaintianensis | reverse complement strand
GATCAGACTTCTCTCCAAACTGAATCTTTCAGTTCAACCACGATTTGGTGAGTTTTCACTCTATAAAAAGAACCGTACAAACCAGTACATTTAGTTACCCTCTGCGCCGTCAGAGAAGAGTTAACAAACAGCTGTGGGTTTAGTTAGCTAAGTTATCCTCTAAATTTTATTTTAGAGATGAATAAGTAATCCTCTGTTCAGGCAGGGAAGTTAGCATTTTGTGCTAAAATCTGTTATCCTCTGTTCAGGCAGGGAAGTTAGCATTTTGTGTTAAAATAAGTAATCCTCTGTTTTCAGGCAGGGAAGTTTAGCATTTTTGTGCTAAAATCTGTTATCCTCTGTGAAGCAGGGAAGATTAACCTTATGTGTTAATATTTGTTATCCTTTTGTTTTGTTTAGCGTGGAGTGCTAGTAGTTTGTGTTTGTCCTCTGCATTGCCAGGGAAGTTTAACTGTGTTAACATACAGTCTGTTGATCAGAAACGTTTTCTTTAGTGTTTTGTTTGTGTGGTAACCCAGAAACTTACAAAATGTTTAAGAAGAATGCTAGACTGATCCCCACAAATGAAAAAGGTGGTCTTGCAACTCCTTTGTGGTCAGATAAGATATTTAAATCATTGTTAGGAGTACAGATGGACCTAGACAAAGGCTAACTCAGAAATATGAGACCCATCCAGACAAAATTTGGTCTGTAGATGAATGTAAAAAAGTACTAGGTGCCGGTATCCGTAAAAACAATGTAAAAGGCATTATCTGCTGTCACCGAGAATTTGCTTTAGCGCTCGCCACACAACAAGCTAAGCGCAACTCAGAGCTAGAGGAGCAGAACAAACAGCTCCGTGCTAAAGTAGCATGTTTGACAAAGAAACTGAACCGCAACAAAGCTTCAGATAAGGCTAATGTTGAAGAAATCCGTGAGTCTGATAATATTTATCCAAACTTACAAACTTTCTTTGAAACAGATGTACCTGTAGAGTCAGTGAATGTTTGTGGTGCTAGGAGAAGATCACAGAGAATTGAGGAAAATGAAAGTGTTTCTCCCAATGCTTCTGTTGTCCGAGTTCAAACTGTTGCCAAAGCCCTAGGACAACATAAATATATTGAAAGACTGTCTCAGAGTTTACCTTCAGCTCGCACAAATTTTTCTGAGTTTAGGAGAGCACTAATCAGCAAAATGCGTCTTTATGACATGTCATTGACAGAAGTTACACAGATAATGTCTCAAATTCTCACTGAATCTGAATTCAACAGTTTTGAGTGTGCTGTGACTTCTGAATTGCAACATGCCAGTAAAGATGATTTGAGAGAGGGTGTTTTAAAAACTCTAAAGAATATTGTTGGCCCAAAGATCGACTGGTCCAGAGTCACTAACTGCGCTCAAAAGAAAAATGAATCTGTGAATGAATTCACTGAGAGGTTTTGTCAAACAGCCATAGCATACAGTGGAATTGTAGAAGATTCTGAAAATGTTTTAGATGATAAGGGACTACTATCTGGTCAGATGGCCTGGTTACAGAGTACAGAAAAGCATTGCCATTTCTAGATCTTACTTGGTGTAACAATACTATCAGAAGTAATCTAGACAAGTTAGCTGCATGGGAAAAAGATGCTGATGTTAAAGCAAAAGTGAGAGTAGCAGCAACTATATTTAGCAAAAAAAAAACAAGACACTAGGTGGCCTAAAAAAGAAGACAAATGCAACTACTGTGGAAAATTAGGACACTGGGAGAAAGAGTGTAGGAAGAAGTTGCAAGATAATAAAAGACATGCTTTGCATAATTCTGCTCCTTCTCAGCTTGCCTACAACCCTGAAGTAGTTCCGCCATTGTCTATGGCAGCTTTAGGACAGCTTGCTCAGGCTCTTCTAAGAGCACAACAAGAACAGGAAAAAAACTAATTGTTGGGGCTGTGAGTAGCTACCTTTCCCTGTAATCAATAAAATAATTTTTGTGAAAGGTAGCATGCACGATAAAGAGATAGATTTTTTGCTTGATACAGGTGCAGAAATTACAGTAATTCCTGTGAAATTGGCAAAAATTTTAACATTCCGTACAACAAAACTAAACTTTCCTTAAAATGGTGTAATAGGTGTAGATTCTGTTTTGTTTGAAACCCCAACCATAGAGATACAATTTGAAAAAAACTCTGACAACAAAATTGCTATGTGCTACATTAAATACAGGTGCAATTCTAGGCATGGATATACTAAGACAATTACATCTAACTTTAGACATGTCCTCAGAAACAGCTAGCATAAAAATTTCTTCAGTGCAAGTTTCTACTGATAATCCAATCACTCCTGGGTATGCTTTCTTACAGAATCATCCAATTTGGGCAGAAGACAAGGATGATTGTGGGCTTCTGACAGGTGTAGAACCAGTTAAATTGACAGGAACTCCACCTCCAGTTACCAAACAATATCCAATCAGTAAGTAAGCTATACAGGGAGTGAAACCTATTTTAGAAAATTGCTGAAGCAAGGAGTGCTAGTTAAAACCAACAGTACCTGTAACTCACCCATTTGGCCTATAAAAAAGCTAATGGAACATGGAAACTCACCATAGACTACAGAGTAGCCAATAAACATATTAATAAAATCACCACATTAGTAGCAGATCCATCTACAATTTGTAATGGTTTACCATTAGATTGTAACATTTTCACAGTGATTGATATGTCTAATGGATTCTTTTCTGTACCCTTGCACTCTGACAGCCAGACATGGTTAGCTTTCACAGTTGACTATGAACAATACCAGTGGACACGGTTATGACAGGGATTTCAGAATTCCCCAACCATTTATCATCAAGCTGTCAGACGTGATTTGTGTGACCCAGAATGTCCAGTCAAAAAGTCTACTATGATTCAGTATGTCGATGATATTTTGATTGCCTCGACTGATCATGAGGTACATAAAACTGAATTGGCAGCATTGTTAGACTATTTGCATAATAAAGGACACAAATGCAGCTTTCACAAAGCTCAAATTGCTAAAAACCAAGTTACATTTCTGGGTAAAACAATTGGTACAAGAAATAGATCCATTACACAGGACCGAGCAGCTTCAGTCAAAATAATACCTCCACCTACTACTATTAAAGCTCTCAGATCATTCTTGGGAACTGCAGGTTACTGTAGACCTTGGATTAAAGACTATGCATCAATTGCCCAGCCACTCTATGACTTATTGAAAGGTCAGGTTAAAGATTCTGATACCTTTTGTATGAAAGAAACTCAGCTTAACGCTTTCAATAATTTGAAGAGAGCACTATGTCAAGCACCAGCATTAAGAATTGCACAATCAGATAGGCCCTTTGTGCTTTATGTTCATGAACACTCAGGCTTTATGACAGAATGTTTAATGCAAAAGCATGGGGGCAGTTTACGCCCAATCCATTACTATTCTGGTAAACTTGACATAGTCGCTCAAGGTATGGGTCCATGTCTTAGAGCAGTGCAGGCAGTTCATCTAGCTCTTCAGGCTTCAGCAGTAATGGTGTTAGGTCAGACTGTAAATGTAAGATGCCCTCACACAGTGTCTGCACTAATGAATCAAGCAAAAGTCACTTCTGTCACCCCCTCTCGTTGGGGAAATTGGTTAACGACCCTCACAGCCCCGAACGTTGTTTTACAGCGTGCACCGATCACAAACCCATCCTCATGTAGGATGTCTGCATTGACTGAAGTTGTGTTAGAGGATGAAGGAGAAATGACTCATGATTGTGTTACGCTTACATATACACCTACAAGTGAAGTAGCAGAAACACCCATAGAGATTGCAGAATGGGAGTTGTTTGTTGATGGTTCAGCACAAATCATTGAAGGTAACAGACGAGCAGGTTATGCAGTAACTTCCACCACAGAAGTAATAGCTTCAGGTCGTCTTCCAGATCACTTGTCAGCTCAAGCTGCAGAACTAGTAGCCTTAACTAGAGCATGCACGCTAGCTTCAGGATCAGTCGCAAATATCTACACTGATTCCAGATATGCTTTTGGGGTAATTCATGATTTTGGTGTCATTTGGCAAAGTAGACAGTTTCCAACTTCTGCCAGATCCCCCATTAAGCATGCTGGATTAGTGAAAGATCTAATGTTTGCCATGAAACTTCCTAAGAAATTGGCGGGGATTAAAGTGAAAGCACATCTCACAGCTAATACAATGGAAACTAAAGGTAATGCTCTTGCTGATGTAGCTGCTAAACAGGCTTGTTATTATGCTAATGTACAAGTATGTCCAGGTAGTACAGCACAGAAAACAATTCTGCCTCCTGAATCAATCATTGATCTGTACAAAGATGTTCCTTTATATGAATCATGGGACATGGTTAGACAAAGGAGCCACAGTGGATTCATCTGGCTGCTGGATTAAAGAGGGAAAATATGTTGCTCCCAAATCACTGTTGCCATATTTGGCTCAACAAATACACAATTTGGGTCACAGTGGTCCAGCAACCATGAATCACAGGTTCTCAAATCAATGGTGGAATCCAAAATTCAGAAATGTAGCCACCGAAGCAGTGAAAAGATGTGTTACATGTCAGAAAAATAATGATGTGCCAGCAGCAACTACAGCAGCAACACATACCCCAGCTCCACCAGGGCCATTTCGTCACCTGCAGGTCGATAACATATCATTACCTCCCTGTTAAGGAAAAACTGATGTTTTGATAGTAATAGATAAGTTCTTGAGATGGATTGAAGCTTATCCAACAGCACGTGCTACAGCTGCACATACTGCTAAATGTCTAATCACTGATTTTATTCCCAGATGTGGATTACCAGATTCCATTGACTCAGATCAGGGTACACACTTCACAGGACAGGTAGTCAAGGAAGTGTCTAAAATGTTGAAGATTAAGTGGAATCTTCACTGCCCCTACAGGCCACAAGCATCAGGACAGGTTGAACGAGCTAATAGGATAATTAAAACCAGGCTAAGCAAAATGCATCAGGAAGGTGTTTCATGGGTTGAAGCACTTCCAGCGGTACTGTGTAGTATGAGAGCATCACCTAATAGATCAGTAGGACTGAGCCCTCATGAGATTATTATTGGACGCCCAATGCAGATGCCAGGTGTAATTGATCTTAGAAATGCTGATGTACACATAGTCTCAGATGCCCTGAAAGCTTACTGTGAAAACCTCACCAAGTCTGTACAGAATGCCAGAGAGAGAGTTGAGTCGTGTTGGCAGAGTCCACCGGAAGGTGGACACACAATCATCCCAGGCCACTGGGTCATGATAAAGTCATTCAGAAACAAGCCATTAGAGCCTAAATGGCATGGACCACATCAAGTGATGTTGATTACAGCAGCTGCAGTGTTGTGTCAGGGAAGAAAAACTTGGACACATGTTTCACATTGTAAGGTTGTTCCACCACCTACAGGGATAGGATAGGACACACGGAACAGTGGGGTGCCCAGGGAAGAACTGATCCATTAGGGATTGGGGGCCACCCCTGGGTGAAGACGCCCCAATAGGTCCTCCCCATTTATTAGTCCATCCTTACCTCACTGTTCTTTAGGTGTCATGGGAATTAATAAATAGGGAAAGAAGGAACAACTATAGTAGAATTAGATTGAACAGAGGATACTTAATTGCTTTTATTGTTTTTACTTTTCTTTTTTTGCAACAAATACTGTTTCGTCGCCTTTTGTTTTCTTTCTTATTCTGTGCAGATACAACGTGTTGTCCTGAGACCCATAGACACCAACCTTCTTACCTGCAAGTCCAGTCACAACCTTCAAGAGACAACTAGACCAACTGCTAATCCAACCGTCACAGAAGAACACACAACGCAGAGAACTACATACAAGAACTTCAGTCATCCATCAATATGATCAAGATTGCCGTACATGATCATCATGAACATCGCACAAGCCATAGACTCACGAAGCAACATATTCTTAGAGCTGATGAATATGTCAAGAAATGCCTTGTTTGGTGGAAAGAACAGCTGCATGCCACACCCACCTTCAGTAGGAGTAGGAATCCCCTGGGTGGCACACCCCATATCCAACTGTGACACGTGTACCTTATTTGCAGTTCATACCAGTGGAATCTACAACAAGAGTACATGTCACAACATCACAACTCCTCCAGCTTCTCCGTGTTGCATTCCTGGATTACCATCCTGCAACCTAACTTCAGCAACTCCCATCATGACAGATCTACTACTGCCAATGACTTTTTCCTGGTAAAATTCCTTGTGAACGTTGCAACTTTGTAATTGAAATGATGTCGTATGGTGTCATGCAACCTTGATCAAGTCAGAAGCTTATTAAATTATGTTCAGAAACTGGCCAATGATACAGCTTTGTCCCTGGGTAATATCACAGACACTCTTGCTTCACACAAGATAATGATTTTACAGAACAGAGTGGCCTTGGACTACATCCTTGCAAAACAAGGGGGAGCCTGCACCATCATAGGCCCAGAGTGCTGCACTGGATTAATGGATCCAACCAAGAACTTGAACAAAATTCAACAAGACATACTTGATCTTTCAGTAAAACTGCACCAGATGACTGAAGATAATTCTTCATGGTTTGGAAACCTGTTAGGTAAACCCTGGCTGTGGATCAAGGAAATAGCAATTCTTCTATTGGTTTTCCTACTGTTGTACTATCTATGCATCCACAGTATCAAATGTTTGACTCAACATTTGACTCACGCCCATGACAAGGAAATGACTGTTCCAAACAGAACAGAATATTACCTATAAGAAATCCATGGACTATAGCGGCATGTTTGTTCCTGTGTCAGTATGCCGTTTGTAAATATAGACAGTAAAAAGACACAGAGCAAGTACTACGAGCCTGTAACCATAATACGTTACAAGAATTAACTTTTTTTTTTAAGTGTCTAAATTTGTATTTTGTGAGAGTTATTAGAACTCTCAAAGGGGGAACTGAAAGATTACAAATTTCTTTAAATATATAAATTACATTGTAAAATGCATTCTGAGGGAGCCCATATGTGAAATACAGGAACATGTCTCCAAAATAATGCAAATTGTCAGTTGTGTCTATTGTCTAACAAATGGCTAGTTAACACTTTTGAACTGGTCAAGTGGCAGGACGGGTTCTGACTCCAGTACTTAATTTGCACGCTTTGTTTTCATGCTAAAATGTAACATGAATGGGTACTTATATGCTGATGAGATCGGGGCTGGAGATGCAATTTACTCCGCTGACAACAACACTTCATTTGCATGCTTTGTTGAGGTTTGTCCCCACCTATATGTATCACTGTCTGTAAAAATGTATATATTGAGTGCGTAGCTGCACTAGTAAAGAGATCTTTCGATGAACGCCACAGCTATGCCGAGTTCTTATGAAAGGATTCTGCTTTGAAGATACCCGAAAGCCTTCCTGGTTTTGTCTCGTCTTAGAAAATCACAACAGGGGCAAAGAATCCGGAACATCTTAAGTCTACACAGCTCCGCAAGCAAGTGGCGACAATGTCTCAGATTCTCAATATGAAGGATAATGAACTAGACCAGCTAGCCAACTTTTTGAGCCATGACATTCAGGTCCATAGAGACTACTATCGCTTTCCAGATGCAACTATAGAAATTGAAAAAATCTCGAAGCTTCTATTGGCAATGGAGAAAGGAAATATTGCAAGATTCCAAGGAAAATATCTCAATGAAATTGAGATTGAAGGTAGCTGGATCATTTTAAAATTATACAAATTAACACTAGTACTTAAAGGCATAGGTCACCCACAAATGCTTTTTTCATCTTCGAAACACAAATTAAATTACAAGTTGGGTTTTTATATACTGTAAGAACCCTTGCTATCTATGGGAGGCTCAGGAAGCTCTCAGATTTAAATCAAAATATCTTAATTTGTGTTCTGAAGAGGAAGACATGAGTGTGAGTAATTAATGGTAGAATTTTTATTTGGGGTAAACTAATCCTTTAATGCTACTTCAGTTAAAAAAAATAATTTTTGTACATTTTAAACGTATAAGGAAATGTGAAAATACCAAAAATGTGATATGACATAAATATAGAATTAATTTACAATGAGAATAAAGTACAGTTCTACAGACAATGTTGGAGCTAAATTGGAATTAAATGTAAATTAAAATGTGCACTTGATGTGTATGATTGTTTGCAAAATATGGTTTCCTGTAGATGAAATTGATCTGGAATTACATGAGGAAGAAATAAATGATGAGGAAGATTCAGACCCTGAGACGAAGAGTGACGACCCTGCCCATGAAGTGAGAGGTAAGTAATGAGTTTTATTCTGTTGTGCATCCATAGCATTGGTTTTCACTGCAGAACTGACCACAGAAGCCCACCACATTATTCATGCAAGCTCTCTTTCCAGTCAGCATGACTTTATTAGTAAACATTCAGGTAACAAGTCTGAAGGCTGACTTTATTTACTGATTAATAAGAATGATACAATAAATGATTTTGAGACTAATATCTCAAGTTTAAAGTTTATCATCTTATATTCATAAATAATTATGTTGCAAAATACAGTACAATTCTGCAAAACCTGCAAATATATATACATAAAAATGCATTTTGCAAACATATTGTAAAATTTAAACATAAGATATACATTTATGAATGTGTATTACACTGTAAAAAAAAAAAAATTGTAAAAAAAAGGTTAAATGACAGGGAGCTACTGCCAAACAAAAAACATAAAAATACAGTAAAATTTCTTTGTTGAAATAAAGTGCAATAATAATAAATCTACAGATACTTTCATTAAAATGTTTACAGAATTTTTCCTAGATTGTTACGATCAAATACATTCAATAAAGTTACACACCAAGAGTTTTACAAAGAAACACTGTTATTTTACAGACTTTTTCTAGATTATTACGATCAAATACGTTCAATGAAGTTACACACTAAGAGTTTGACAAAGAAACACTTATTTTACAGACTTTTCAGAGATTATTATGATCAAATACGTTCAATAAAGTTACACACTAAGAGTTTTACAAAGAAACACTGTTATTTTGCTGACTATTTCTAGATTATTACGATCAAATACATTCAATAAAGTTACACACTAAGAGTTTTACAAAGAAACACTGTTATTTTACAGACTTTTTCTAGATTAATACGATCAAATACCTTCAATAAAGTTACACACTAAGAGTTTTACAATTTTACAGACTTTTCAGAGATTATTATGATCGAACACCACCAATAAAGTGACTGCACTAAAAGTTCAAGAGAAAACAATGTTATTTAACAGAAATTTCCCTAAATCAATACAATTAAACACCTTTAATAAAAATGTCAAGACATGCTCAATGTTGTAATTTAACAGTTTTATTTTGGATAAAAAAAGTCTGGAAAAAACAACATACAAGATACAACTGATTAAATTTCTCACAACTTTAAAATGACAGTTGTTACATTTTATTTAATAGTATTTAAATTATGTAAAACGTGTAGAAGTTTAAGTTAAATAGAATGATCCAAATCTTAAATAAAATGGAACATTTAAACTACTACAGTAAATTACAGCACAACAGTTTCATGAAATTCTCAGACTATAGGATTATGGACAACTTAAGATGCACTGAAAAGTTATACAAATACTTGATTTACACTGTTTCACACCACTATTGATCCTAAACATTTTATGTATTGATATGTAAATTTACATTTTCATTTTTTTTTTTCAAATAGTTCTTCAGAGAAGAATGTCTCTGTGTTAGGGTTACTATCATGATGAGATCATGATTTCATCTTGCCATTTTTAAACTGTGTTTTCAAATAAATTTGATATTGTTTTCCATAATATTTTCTTTACCACTGTAAAGTTCTGATAATAAACATTACACTGTCTTTTAATTCAGAATTGTAAATATACAAGGAATTAATAAATAAAATCAAAACATACATCAGTACGTCCATGATTCCATACCAGAAGTGACAGATAAAGTACACACCACATTAAAATCAATCCTCCTAACTGCCAGTAATCAGCTGGATCTTATTGCATCTGGGAAGAAGAAAAAAAGAACACACTAAGATACTCTGAAAAGTTTTCAAAAGGAACAATTTCAATTTCTTCACATTTCCTTTAAATATGCTTAATATTTATTCAAACTGTGTTGCAGTTGATACCAGTTAATACTTTTGTCTGGTGGAAAAAAGACAAAATCACCAAAAGAAAGAGCATGTACTGTAGATTCACAACAATGGAAGGATCACAGCAAAAGAGATATCACTGCTTGATAAACAAAATTATATTCATTCATTCATTCATTTTCTTTTCGGCTTAGTCCCTTTATTAATCTGGGGTCGCCACAGCGGGATGAACCGCCAACTTATCCAGCATATGTTTTACGCAGCGGATGCCCTTCCAGCCACAACCCATCTCTGGGAAACATCCATACACACCCATTCACACTCATACACTACGGACAATTTTAGTTTACCCAATTCACCTATACCGCATGTCTTTGGACTTGTGGGGGAAACCGGAGCACCCGGAGGAAACCCACGCGAACACGGGGAGAACATGCAAACTCCACACAGAAATGCCAACTGACCCAGCCGAGGCTCGAACCAGCGACCTTCTTGCTGTGAGGCGAACGTGCTACCCACTGCGCCACCGCGTCGCCACAAAATTATAATAAAATAAAATATATTCATTCTGTGAAATGTCACCCGATTACATAAACATCATTTGCTCACTGGATGTCATGACAAATAATGTCTAAAAGAAAAAGTTTGAATATCTTGCCCTTGCTCCAAAAAGACATGTAACAAAAAAAAGACCTAAACAAATGATTTACAAGTTTAACATGCCTTTATCAAATTAGGAAATATAATGCTCTTGCGATTTTATATAATGCTCTATGATTTTTTTTTCTTACAAATACTAATCGAATCGCATCAGAAGATCTTGAGTAACCCTTCAGAGCCTTGTGTAGTTTGATGGATGGATGGATGGAGTTTTTTGAACTTCAAAATCTCACTCCCCATTCCTTACCATTATCAAGTTTAGAAGAGACAGTATACATTTTATTCATAACTCCAGTTTTGTCTGAGAGAAGAAAGTCATACACCTCTGAGGGCTTGAGGGTGAGTAAACTATGGGGCAATTTCCATTTTTGAGTGAACCATCCTTTTAAATTCTCCTTACCTTTATTATCTCTCATGATATCAAATGAACACTTTTAGAATTTTTTTTGAAAAATTAGATGCCTTTTAGAAAATTATCCGTCTATGTGTCTACTAATATGTCATATAATACGAGTGATTAGACACCAAAATGCTGAAGGTCCAAAAAGTCCATACACAAAATAATCCAAATGCATTGTAAAGTTCACAAGAGAACTTCTTTTGTGAACAATACAGCAGTCTGTTTGAAGATTCTGAAGCACGCCATTATATGGACTCAGAAAGATGGATCACTTTTCCAAAATCTGTGTTCACCCAAGTAAAGTTCAGGGTTCCTACTCAAGTCAAATGCCAAACTCCCTGACTTTCACTGACAAAAAAAGCTAAATTTCCATGACCTATAAATAACAATAACATAAAAATGATGAATAAGACTTCATGCTGAGTGCGAGAGAAAGCGCAGCTGATATAATTTCATCAATTCAGCGGGAACACATGATTGAACCGTTTTTACTATTACTATTACTGTATAATATGTGTTAGGGCTGTGCAATTAATCGAAATTCAGTTTCGATTTCGGCATCTAACAATTATGAAAAAACATTAATCGAGATAAAACGATTATTGCATCCTATACCGCCCCCTTTCCAGTTGTACACATTTGTTGCTCTGCAAAGTTTCACGTGAAAATTACTAAAAGCATGTACTGTAATAGGGCGACGCGGTGGCGCAGTGGGTAGCACGTTCGCCTCACAGCAAGAAGGTCGCTGGTTCGAGCCTCGGCTGGGTCAGTTGGCATTTCTGTGTGGAGTTTGCATGTTCTCCCGGTGTTCGCGTGGGTTTCCTCCGGGTGCTCCGGTTTCCCCCACAAGTCCAAAGACATGCGGTATAGGTGAATTGGATAAGCTAAAATTGTCCGTAGTGTATGTGTGTGAATGAGTGTGTATGAATGTTTCCCAGTGATGGGTTGCAGCTGGAAGGGCATCCGCTGCGTAAAACATATGCTGGATAAGTTGGCGGTTCATCCCGCTGTGGCGACCCCAGATTAATAAAGGGACTAAGCCGAAAAGAAAATGAATGAATGAATGAATGTACTGTAATGTAACTTTTGCAGCACGGGATTCGCATCATTCATCAAGCGCGAAAGAGATCGCATGCTGTTGTGTGTATGCGCTCAGCCTCAGAGACGAGCAGAGCACACACATCTAAAGTCATCTTAATGTGAGCGCTTTATGGTCAAATACATGAAAATTTGTGTCAAAACGCAGTGTTTAGTGATTATTCATATTAACCCTCATTTATGTAATCAACAAAGAAGTTGAGAATCAAAAGACATGTGAAAGTGAAACCATAAGCTCAATATTCCAGCTGTCGACTGTTTTTATCATTATTAATCAAACAACAAAAGGACAAAATCACTCACTGCTCTTGACTGAAGGACTTTCGTAGCTATAATTAAAGTTTTTTTCTTACAGTGAAGAACGATGCTTAAAGCAGTTTGTTTCATATTTTTATTCTATTGTATTCACTTCCCTTTCCTTATTTACAGGCAGGAAAATAATTATTAGTGGCCCTTTATATTTTTCCCCCAATTTCTGTTAAATGGAAAGATTTTTTTTCAACCCATTTCTAAACATAACAGATTTAATAAGACATCTCTAATAAAGATTTATTTAGTCTTTGCTATGATGACATTTGATATTTGATGATATTTTTCAAGATACAAGTATTCAGCTTAAAGTGCAATTTAAAGGCTTAATTAGGGTAATTAGGCAAGTCATTGTATAACAGTAGTTTCTTCTACAGACAATCAAAAAAATATATTGCTTAAGGGGGCTAATAATATTGATCTTAAAATAGGTTTCAAAATATTTAAACCTGCTTTTATTCTAGCCGAAATAAAACAAATAAGACTTTAAAGAAAAACATATTATAGGAAATACTGCGAAAAATTCCTTGCTCTGTTAAACATAATTTGGGAAATATTTATAAAAACAAAAAATTCACAGGAGGGCGAATAATTTTGACTTCAACTGTATATCGTTTTGAGTAATCGTGATTACAATTATGACCAAAATAATCGTAATTCAGATTTTTCATAATCGAGCAGCCCTAATATGTGTTGAAAAACTGTATTTTTGTTAAGACTATTAACATAACCAAAAGATTCAGGTCTAACAACACGTATTAAAAAATTTATAGATTTTTTTTTTTATAAATAAAAACTAAAATGTAAAGCAATAAAAAAATGATTTGAACAAAAATCTATACAATTCCCTGACTTTCAATGTCTGGAGTAGACTTTTTAACATTCCATGACATCCTAGAATTTCCATGACCCGTGGGAACCCTGAAAGTTAGTTTTATACATCTGGGATGGCATGAAGGAGATCTTATTTTTGTAAATTATGTATGTTAAAAATTACAAAGTACTGGTTTCATACATTTCAAATGATACTTACTAGAGATGGGCTTGTTTCTCTGTTGGTGCCTGCTCTGCCTCCCTAAACATTGTTCATGTTCCAATGCTTGAACTAAAAAAAAAAAAAAAAAAAAAATACGGTAAGGTCATCATTATCGTTAGCAGTATTTATCTCTCCAAGACAAGCACAAGCTTTATCATATACATTTGATAAGTAAAATGTAAAATTGGTAAAAACTCAAAAAGTTGTAAGCTGGGTCAAATTCACATTGATGTTACCCATAGTGTTATCATCTTTTGTTAAGTTAACAGTATTTTCTGAGGTCCGTTTTAATTTTCTCATCAAATGTGCTTAAAACGAAGGTTAATTTAACATTAACATGACTCACAAAACTCACACAGAATTCCCTCATCATTTACGCACACTAATGTTGTT
>CAIGQV010017190.1:74580-95687 GCA_903798115.1 Danio jaintianensis | reverse complement strand
ATACTGGATGATGACCAGACAGGACAAGGCAGGATACAATGACACAGAGCGGCTAGACAGGACAGACAACCCGGAAGTACGCTTGCCGGACTGACGAACACGATCTGACACAGAGAAACACACAAGAGGGGACTAAATAGGGAAGGAGCATAACCAAAACCAGGTGAGAATAATCAAATCATAATAGTGAAATGAGGTAACAAGGGGGGAGGGAAGAACGCTACAATGAACACATGGTGACGGACCAAAACAAAAACAAACGCCCACGTGTGTTCATGACATGAAAACATAAAGGTGACGTGATCAAACTGGGGATGTGACACTGGGTGTGTTTGTGAATGTGGATGGTGATTTTTGGGGAATTTGAGTTTGTGATGAAGTTGTCATCTGTTCACAACTTGATATGTAAAGCAATTTGGATCAAATGTGTTATTTAAAGACCAATATCAGACTCAATTTAGCAAAATCTAACTTTTACTAGAGCGATTTGTAGTATGTGAAAAACTTTACTTATTAATGTTAACCCACTCATAACGTTTTTTTTTCAGCATAAATCAAATTTAGCGGTAATCAAAGTCTCAAAAATCAGCTTGAATCTGCTGCTGCAGAACCGCAGTCTTTACACGACATGCGCGAACACACATTCAACACATCTGTGCAGAGGGTGCAGTCATGGTTTTTCTGGACTTGTCCATGAGTTTCGTTTGTAATTACGAAGGTAAGAACCCGATATATATATAATTATAGTACATATAATAGTAGAACTGTGTATTGACGTTGGCTTCGTTTATCAAACATTAGCTCGCTGGCTAATTATCACATTTTGGCCATGAAGTGTCAGTAATAGACTAAATGTATTGCTTGATTAGTCAACGATTGTAACGTAATGAAAATGCATTTAATGTTGTGCAAAGTTTCTGGCTGAATTCCAACTTGCAAACAGATAATAATTACATGTGTCTTTTTTATTTCTTTTTTCATTGGCCACAGATTAAGGAGACTGCAAATAACTCCTCAGAACAAAAACGACGACGACTGTTTCGCAGTTGGATGACACACAGAGGTCATATGAATGTGATAAAGTTAATTGTAAAAAGAAATGCATAGATTTGAGAGATCGTATTGCACATCTGAAAGAACATCTGAGTAGGAAAGAGTTAGTACATTGCCCATTTACCAACTTCAACAAAACATTTAAGGTGAAGTCATCATTTACATCCCATGTTTCAAGAGCTCATAAGAATGAAACTGGTGTTAATCCTACATTTACACTTTCTGAGCCATCTGTGTCTTCTCAATCTGATCTCAATGAATCTGAAATGGAACAAAGCAGTATTTTCAGAAGAACTTTGCTTATGTGCAGCCACAAAATGTTTATTTGGGCACCAATGAAAATAGAAGAGACTGTTATGGACAATTTATACCCCTGCCTGACACTTTAAAAGCTATTCTAAAAGATCCTGTTGTGTGGCAACAGTGTGTTAAGTCTCAGAGTTGTCTTGTTTCTGACGGCATTTTAAGTGGTTTGTGATGGCTCAGTCTTCAAATCAAATGAGCTGTTTGTGCAAGCAGGTGACATCATTTTAAAACTGATCTTATATCAGGACACCTTTGAAGGAAAAAAAAAAAAAAAAAAAAAAACATAAGCTTGTTGGTGTATACTTCACACTTGCTGACTTTGAGTCCTTCCGTCGTTCTACCATTGACAATATGCTGTTGGTACTGTTGTGTAAGGAACTAGACTTCAAATGGTTTGGTCAGGGCACAGTGTTTTCTAGAATATTGTCAGACCTGAAACAACTTGAAGAACATGGAATTGTGACCACATCTGGTCATGTGGTTCGGGCAACGCTACTATCTATTCAATTCAATTCATCTATATTTCTATAGCGCTTTTACAATGTAGATTTTGTCAAAGCAGCTTAACATAGAATATTATAGTAGATTGAAACAGTGTCAGTCCAGTTTTCAGAGTTTAAGTTCAGTTTAGTTCAGTTTAGTGTGGTTTAATTTTCACTGCTGAAAGTCCAAACACTGAAGAGCAAATCCATCGATGCACGGCTCTACAGGTCCCGAACGATGCAAGCCAGTGACGACAGTGGCGAGGAAGTTGGCGAACGTGAAGAAAAAAAAAACTAGAGAGAAACCAGGCTCAGTTGGGCACAACCATTTCTCCTATGGCCAAACGTCTTGTGCAGAGCTGCAGTCTAGGCGCCGGAGGCTGGAGAAAGCTGGACGTCCATCGTAGAGAAGCTGCAAGTGGGAGAGGTCACCGGCTGGTGTACAGGCTGGCCCTTCAGGATAATGCAAAGATTCGTCTTTCACTGGGGTCTTACAGGAATCAGTCTCATGCTCTCCACTCCTCCATGACCACCACAGCAGCTGCTCAAAATACGGCCTGGTCCAGGATTATGGAAACCTCGGGAATAAAAAAAAAAAACTAACATAAGCGCTGATGCCATTCAAATTATAATGTCTTTTAGGAAGTGTTCCCGGTTCCGGTTGCCCTAAATAACGCAGACTAACAATCCTTTAGAGGATTTGTATTTCAAAAGTATTTGTGTTTTATGTGTATGCTAATGGAAAGAGATGTGTCTTTAATCTAGTTTTAAACTGACAGAGTGTGACTGCTTCCCGAACTGTGCTAGGAAGGCTGTTCCAGAGTTTAGGTGCCAGATATGAGAAAGATCTACTGCCTACAGTTGATTTTGATATTCTGGAAATTATCAATTGTCCAGAATTAATTGAGCATAGTGGACGTGAGGGGCTATAATACACCAGGAGCTCCCTCAAATACTGGGGAGCTAAGACGTTCAGGGCTTTGTAGGTAGTCAATAAAATGTTAAAATATATAGGAAATTTAACAGGGAGCCAATTCAATGATGAAAGAACTGGAGTAATATGATCATATTTCTTTGTTCTAGAAAGCACTCTAGCAGCTGCATTTTGAACCAGCTGAAGTTTGTTAATTAGACCAATAGGGCAACCACCTAGTAACACATTACAATAGTCTAACCGAGAGGTCATGAAAGCATGAATAAGCTTTTCCGGATCAGACATTGATAGCATATGTCGAGGTTTGGCAACATTTTTAAGATGAAAAAATGCAGTTTTACAGATGCTTGAAATCTGGCCTTCAAACAACAGGTTGCTATCAAAAATCACCCCCAAATTTTAGACTAAAGAGGATGACTGAACTAAGAATCCATCAAGGGTTAGACAGTGTTCTAGGATTTTGCGTGTGAGGTTTTTGGGTCCAATAAGCAAGACCTCAGTTTTATCTGACTTTAATAATAAAAAGTTATTAGTCATCCAATTTTTTATATCAGTTATACAATCTGTTAATTTAGTAAATTCATACATATTATCAGGTTGAGAGGAGATATAAAGTTGTGTATCATCAGCATAACAGTGGAAACTAACTCCATGTTTTTTAATGATATCGCCTAGCGGTAGCATATATAGTGTGAAGAGTAAGGGACCAAGAACTGAGCCTTGTGGTACCCCACCGTGTACTTTTGATCTGTATGATGCCTCTTCATTAACTGATACAAATTGATAACGTTCAGATAGATAAGACCTCCTGAACCAGGCCAATGCAGTTTCTGTAAAACCAACATAATTTTCAAGCTTATCTAGGAGAATATTATGATCGATTGTATCAAATGCAGCACTGAGGTCCAATAAAACTAAGAGAGAAATGCAACCATGATCGGACGACAGAAGGAGGTCATTTGTAACTCTTAGGAGTGCTGTTTCTGTGCTATGAAAAGCTCTAAATCCAGATTGAAATTTTTCATAAATATTGTTTCTTTGTTTGCCCAGTGATGGGTTGCAGCTGGAAGGGCATCCGCTGTGTAAAACATATGCTGGATAAGTTGGCGGTTCATTCCGCTGTGGCGACAACAGATTAATAAAGGGACTAAGCCGAAAAGAAAATGAATGAATGAATTGTTTCTTTGTAGGAAGGAACATAATTGAGCAGATACGACTTTTTCTAGTATCTTTGATAGAAAAGGCAGGTTTGAAATGGGTCTATAATTTACTAGTTCTTTGGGATCAAGCTGTGTTTTTTTAATAAGAGGCTTAGTGACAGCTAGTTTAAAAGTTTTAGGAACATATCCTAAAAGTAGGGATGAATTCAAAACGTTAAGAACAGGTTCAGAAACTTCTGAAAAAACAATTGTTTTAATAATTTGGTCGGTATTGAGAAATGCATGTTGATGCCTTATTTTTAGTTAGATTGGCTACTGTGTTAAACAGGACCCTAGGGTTATATTTATTTTCTTCTATTAAAGTTGAAAAATAAGCAGATCTGGCAGACTTTAAAGCTTTTCTAAAGTTAAGTATACTTTCTTTCAAGCCCAGACGAAAAACTTTTATTTCTTCCATCTACTTTGCATTTTCCAGGCTGCTTTCTTTAAGGCATGTGTGTGCTCATTATGCCATGGCATCAGATTTTTTTCCCCTAATATTTTTGAAGTGAAATGGAGCAACTATGTATCCTTTCTATAACGTGCTAGAAAGGACAGAATCAATAGTTTCAGTTGCAGTGTCTTGCTCTTCTAGGCTGCCTGGAATGATAAGGAAATTAGAAAGATCAGGAAAGTCATCTTTAGTGCTAGAAGTGATTGTTCTACCATATTTATAAATAGAAGATGATTTTGTAGACCTATCAATGCACAATAAACAAGAGATTCAATAGTCATCTGAAATGTCATCACTCTGCTGCACAACTTCAACATTATCAATATCGATACCATGTGATAATATTAGCTCTAAGGTATAATTATGCCAATGAGTAGGCCCTGAGACATGCTGTTTCACTCCAACAGAGGCTAGTATGTCTAAGAAGGCAGGACTTAAAGCATCTTTTTCATTATCTATATGAATATTAAAATCACTAACAATTAAAATTGTGTCTGTGGCCAGAACTATTTCAGATAAGAAATCAGCAAATTATTTAGTAAAGTCGGTATGGTGCCGTTGAGGCCTATATACAGTTGCCAATATAAATTTTGATTGAAATGTATTGTTTATATTGCACACTGAAATATACAACACTATTACTTCAAATGAATTACATTTAAAGTCAGATCGCTGAGTAACACTAAAAATATTACTGTATATAATGCCAACGCCTCCACCTTTGCCTTTAAGACGCGGCTCGTGTTTATAATGATATCCTTCAGGTGAAGACTCGTTTAGGGACATGTAGTCATCTGGTTTAACCCAGGTTTCTGTTAGACAAAGTGCATCTAGCTTTAGATCAGTTATCAAATCATTAACAAAAAGGGTTTTAGAGAACAGTGATCTAATGTTCAATAATCTGAGTTTTATCTTTTTATTAGCTTTATATTTTTATTTGATAAACATCAGTTAGATTGTTATCTTTGGGTTTGAGTTTTTTATATTTAGAGGTTCGGGGAACAGACACAGTCTCTATGTTCTTATATCTAGGTGGCTCTATGTGCTGCAGATTATCTGAGTTAGGTAAACTGTGGAAGCTAGCAGACGGTTGGTTAAGCCAATCTGTCTGCTCCCTGACCTGGGCCCCAGTAAGTCAAATGCCAGCACTAAGACTATATGCCAGATTACTAGAGAGGAGAGCTGCCCCAGCCCGGGTGGGATGAAGACCATCTCTCTTCAACAGGTCAGGTCTACCCCAAAAACTTGGGCAATTGTCTACAAAACCTATGTTATTCAGTGAGAGTCGGCTGTGGAACTCATCACCACGATAAGCGGGCAGGGGACCAGAGCATATTACGGTGTTTGACATTGTCTTTGCAAGATCACACACCTTTTTAACATTGCTTTTAGTGATCTCCGACTGACGTAACCGAACATCATTAGCACCGACGTGGCTAACGATCTTACTGAACTTACGTTTAGATTTAGCCAGCACTTTTAAATTTGACATGATGTCAGGTGCTCTGGCTCCCGGCAGACATTTGACTATGGTGGCTGGTGTCTCTATTTGCACATTCCGTACTTTGGAGTCACCAATTTCTAGGGCACTTTCATCAGGTTTCTCAGTGGGTGCATCACTGAGGGGGCTAAACCTGTTTGATGTTGGAACGGACATACGGTGTTTTCTCCCACCTCTAGATTCTCTCACAGTGACCCAGCCGTCTCTCTGCGAAGACGCAACAACTGGAGCCAAACAATGTGAATGGCATGCTAGGCTAGTCACATCCAAATCCTTATCTAGAGACCTAGCACTCTTACTATCCTCAATTAAAGTTTGGATGTGTGTCTCTAATTCTGAGATCTTCTCTGTCAGCCTGACTATTTCCCTACATTTATCATATGTAAAGCCCTCCTTGCTGACAGAGAGAGATACACTAATCATGTGGCAGGAAATGCATGTGACAAAAACAGAAGCCATTTTTTACTCACCGTGAGTTGAAGTAAATTCTGACTTACCACAGCAGTATATTGAGTTAAAGGGAGCTGAAGAGTGTGTATGAAATGAGCAATAGGCAATGAAGGGAGAGAGAGAGAGAGAGAGAGAGAGAGGGCAGAGCAGAGCACCCGCACGAAACTATTTACAATGTAATATATAGGGTGTAAATAGGCAGAATATGTAAATAAACTGGACGACGCACGTGAGAGAACAGGCGCGAGCTAGCAAACTAGAAAGTGAAAGCAAAAAATAAAGTGATAAGCACGAGCAAAAATCTGAATGAAATATACACGTACAATATAAATGGTGCAGTCAGGCGCGAGTAAGTAGATAAACTACGAAGCACGTAAGAGAAAACAGACACGAATCAGCAAACAAACTGGAAATGAAAGCAAGAAAAGCAAGCAGGAGTCTGAATAATAAATAAAACTACATTTCACATTTACACGTGAGCTGCTATGCTGTGACCGTGGAAGAGATTTAAAAATAAAGAGCTACTAATTAATTTGATCAACGGAGTTTTATAATCTTGATATGGTATTGTAAACAGTTATATAGGACAGAGAAAACAGGCCAAAGATGAGCTAAAGAGTACTTACAGCTGCACTGTTAAAATATGTTAGCTGCGATGCTAACACAGTGAGCTCACGGTGGTAGTATTTAATATTTATGCAGTTAGTATTTAATATGATAGGCGGAAATTGTAATCGCCTAGTAATCAAATTTTAAATAAAAACTGAACTTAGGAGAGCAGGCGAGCTGAGCTACAGCTACAGCTACACTCGGCTACAGAGCAACAGGAAACAGAGGAACAGGAAACAGCAGAAGAGAGCAACAGCATGTGTGAGCAGCCAAACCAAATCTATTGTAGGTGACAACTTGGGGTCACACTGTATTGGTGGCTACATGCAGAATTTCAGTACCTCAAAGTACTTCTGCAGGTAATGTGAAGTACAAAGAGATCAACTTGAGAATGTAAGTCAGTGTTTCCTGTGCGAACAGTGGATACCTACAAAGAAGCAGTGCAGTTATTGCAGCAGAGTGATGTGGATGAAGATAAAGGTATATATCATGACTCAGCCTTCAACTCTTCAACCTGAAATATTTCCATGTATGTCAGCCAGGCCTTCCTCCATGCATAGGGCATGAATTGTTCAAGGGAGTTGTAGCTTATGATTTAGCCATTTACCTGCAATACTTTATAAAGATCAAGCACTGGTTCACATACTCTTAGCTGAACAGACGGATCACACAGTTTGCCTACAAGGACTCAGATTGTAACCTCACGTCCCTCTCTAGTGAGTGAAAAAGCCAAAACAATAGGTGGCCAAGCATGTGAGAACTGGTGTCTCCTTCGACTTCTGTCAGTCATTATTGGTGACAAAGTTGATCCTCATGACCCAGTGTGGCAATTAATGATTGCATTAAAATAATTTGTCGAACTAGTGTGTGCTCCCACAATCACCATTGGCCAGATTGTTTACCTCAACATTGCTGTGGTTGAATATCTAGAAACAAGGAAAGCGGCATTTCCTTTTGATCATTTAAAACCCAAGCACCACTATCTTCTCCATTACGCCTCACTGATCCTCAAACTTGGCCCCCTAATACGGCTATGGACAATGAGGTTTGAAAGCAAACACTCCTACTTCAAGAGGTGTGTGAGGAGGACACAGAACTTTAAGAATGTATGCCAGTCTCTCGCAAACCAACACCAACTCCTCCAAGCGACTCTTAGCTCAAACTCATTTTTTCCACCAGTGCTGAGGGCAACAAACACAACTCCATATCATGCTCAGTTGTATAAGGATGCAGTGCGTAATGCGGTTGTAGCCAACATGGTTACAGAACCAGATTCTGTATCCAGTGAGGTAAACTTCAAAGGAACCCTTTTTAAAAAGAGATCTTTTCTGTGCCTAAAATGTGAAGGTGATGAGTCAATCAAGTTTGGTCAGATTGAGCTTGTTTTGATCAAACAAGATAATGAGGTGTGCTTTTTGGTGACACCACACAGTTCCGTGTATTTGGCAGAGTATGGACTTTATGAAGTCAAACAAGCAGAAGAGGATATGCACTGCATACATGCAGAACACTGCCTAGATTTCCACCCATTGCCTCTGTACAGTCTGGGCAGACATAAAGTCATATCTCTTAAGCACAGTGTTGTTGATTGGGCTTGAGGTTTGCTGTTATTTTCAGTTACCAGTCTGATATACACTAACCAATAACCCAATTTTATTACTCTTTTGCAGTCATGGATGAATGGGTGAGCAACCTAATAGTATCCCTCAGAACTGTATTCAGCCAAGAGGATCTTATAAAGCGAGTGGTGGAGGTCATCAAAGACCTTGGAGTTAGTTCAGCTGAGGACCTGAAATATGTGGTGGCAGATGATCTTGCAGGAGTCCGAAGGCCAGTTGAAACCAGAAAAGTTATTGCCCATTTTAAATGTAAGTAAATTAAAAATCTATGACCAGCAGTTTCTTATGTTGTACCAAATTTCTAAGTGGCATGTGTGACACGTTTTAGAGACTTACAAAATGCATGAATTCCTGTTTCTTACTCATTCCACTTGATCCATGTAGTTAAAATTCTCAGACATTATAGACAACTTATGTGTAATTGCAAGAAAATTATTAGTGTCTCAAGCCATTATTTTTTTATGTGAATTATATTTCCTGATGCCAATGTATCTGTGTTTTTTTTTATTCATCCTCAGTTATTAGAATGTTAAAATATTCCTCATCACAAGCTACAACCCTTGAGGAGTCAAGCACTGGTGAAGATTCATTCATTAGTGACTTTGATGAATGCATCACCAGTGATGCAGCACAGCCGCATTACACACTAAACAGCACACCCACAAACAGCTCAGCTTTTGTCATATCCAGGAGATGTCAAGCCTCACCCATTGTGCCAAGTCAAGCCTCACCCATTGTGTCAAGTCAAGCCTCACCCATTTGGCCTGGGGAAATAATAGTTGGCATTACAGCTTTGACATACCCTGGAGTAAACTGCCCTCAAGTACCAGAGAGGCATTGGATAATGAGCAGAGGCCATCTGCAGCAGAGAGAAGAGAGGTTGTAAGGATTGTGGTTGCTGAAGTATTCACTGTGTGTAAAAAAAAAACAGGAAAGAGGCACATTGCAGAAATAGCAAGGCAGATGGTAATTTGTTACCCAAAATCATTTCGAGATGAGATTGAGGGCCAGGTTGTTGGCACTGGGTATGACTCGCTTGTAAAACAGTTAATGTCTCGTGTAGATAGCGTCAGACGACTTCAAGCTCCCCCTGTCAAGAGAAGGTTTTCTGAAAGTGGCAGCCCTGAGTGTGTGACTAAAGGGCATTTCACGAGTTCACCTGCTCAATCAATTGTGTCAACATGGTAAATGATTTTGGCGTTGCTGTCCTGAAGTGGGGGCCCGAGCTATCAAACCCCTAAGAGAGCTTGGACCTCCCGTCTTTAAAGGAGGCTTGAGGCTTGACTCGAGCTCCAAGTATAAACTTGGAAGGGTTTAGCCTTCCTCCCAGAATTGAGTTTGTTATTGACTGAAACATGAAAACAGACGAAATATTAAGTAATTATTTTTAAATCATAAAGTTACTGCAGGCAGTAACGTTGCTATTTGAAGACAAAGGAGACCACTGCGGTTGATAAAATATGAATTATTTGAAATTAGTGAAGTTACTTCTGCGAAAATGTGAAATAAAGTGTTTGTTCAGACGCGATTACTGATTAAAGCTAAATTATTTAACTTTTTATTATTGAAAAAAAATAAGCGGGTGGAGTTTTGCTGATTGATTCAGAACAGGTGCTAGCGACGCCGTTATTGAATGAGATACTGATGCGCTTGTCTAATTTGGGAAATGTCTGACCTGATGTATGTTGGAAAGCATTTGAGGACCATCTGCCTAAAGATTTTATTTGAACTTCGGGGATACCTTTTTCGGCGGCTGAGGTTGCCGCTCCTATGCGAAAAGAATGGCTGGAGAAGCGTTTTGCAGGAATGCCGGATTTGTGTAGGACTAATTTGAGATGTTTTTGAAACCAATGCCTAGAAACTGGAACGTTATTATCGTCTACGAAAAGGGGCTCGGTGGGGAAGAGGACCCGAGTCTTTCTGTGTGCTAAAAACAATGCGACCGCCTGGTAAGGTTGAAGGGGGGTGTTTAGATTAAAAATATATACTGTGTGGCCTTGTCTTAATTGATCTGTTTTGCTTGTTTTAATGTTGAAATGAATGGAATCGTTGTCCAGGATTTGGAGGTCTGAGAAGGTTGGATGAATTTGAGGATCCAATTTGGCATTGCAGGTGAACTCTGAGCATCTGAGGAATCCGAAAAAGGCGAGAATGAAAAGAGCGTCTAGTGTCCTGGCTGTATTTGCTGAGTGGTAGCCTGAACGGAGGGTGAGCAGGCATTTGCCTAGTACTTCACGGGTAAGTGGCAAACATTTGTCAATATGGCTGGGTTGTGTTTTTTGTATTCCTTTGATAAGGAGGGACATCTGGGGGTGGGTGATGGCGGGGCATTGTCTACCGAAAATAAGTTTGTAAAAGAAATGGATACCACAGAGATACATTTTGATGGATCCAGGTTTTATGCGTTTATGAAGATGCAGATAGGAAACAAAGGAAGAAACGGAGATCAAAGAAAAGTCCGGGAATTGTAACTTGTGTTGAGGATGAAAAGATTTAAAAGTGTTCCAGGCTGTCCAGTAGGAACCGAGCGTCCTGGGGTAAAACCTACTGGTAAAACAAAACAGTTGCAGGAGCAAAAACAAAAAGAGCTAATGGAGATGTTTAAAAACAAAGATAAAGACACAAAGAAAATGGAAAAATTGATGTTGGAGACTTTTCCCTTGCAGAGAAGAGATGTATTATCAGGACTAAAGGAGACTGAAAAGATCTTTAAGTAGTGGTCTTTCCTCTTCCAGGAAGCTGGAATGAGGCTTCATTTCAGGGAGCTAACAGGCATTGAGATTGATGACACCTTTGAAGAGTCCACAGCTACCAAGTTCCAAAGAATCTTGCGGTACTTTCAATTTGTTCAGACTGATCCATCAAGCAGAATAGGTAGTATTCTGAGCCAAACTCTGGAGGGTTGTGATGAAACTAGTGCCGCTGTTCTGATGCTTCTAGCCCATTTTAAAAATCAACAAGACAAGATGTTTGTAATTGTCGAAGACACTGCTATTCCAACCGAGATTGATACCTCTAAGCTTCCATGGAACCCCTGCATTGTAGTTTGTGGGAAGTTGTCACTAAAATAGTTTTTATTTGATGGCTCAATTAATTATATTAAATTTGTTTACACGGGTGATAGGTTAAGAGTGTGTTATGTAATACAAAATGGAATATTTTGCCACTTTTAATTTCATACTTGGCCCAAGTTTTTGTTTTGCAGTAACTGTTGTAAAATTTGGGGCCAAATGGAGCCAACTAAGAAGTGTTCAGAACAGCTTCTGGCATACCTAACATCCTTTGATTCACATACCTGAAGAAATATATTTACTGTTGATTGTAGTCATAGTCTGCCCCGTTCACAGGAAACAGCCCACTCGCTGCCAAGATGTTCATGGTTGCAGTGGACTAGTTCATAATTAACCATCAGCTTACCAGCTTCAACAGCGCGTTCAAGATGATGTTCTGCTCATATTACCTGCACAACATTGACTATCCAGTGGAAAATGCAGCTACACTGGAATTCTTACAGAGGTATGTTTTAGAATGCATTACAATGCCAATTTAGACAGAATTTTCAGGTCTGCTTGTGAAAGGCACAGTTATCGGTTGTATTATTAATCTGAAGGTTAAAATTGATGTTGTTTTTTTGGGTTTTTTTTTATTATTGTTATTACACTGCAAAGAATGCTGATCTTACTTAGAAATTTTGTCTTGTTTCGAGTCCAAATATCTAAAAATTCTTAAAATTTGATTCATTTTCTTTGTAGACGAAATGACATGAGATTATTGGCCTTGTTTTCAGGGTAAAAACAATATAATTGTGTGTATTTTTGCTTAAAACATGTAAAATAATCTGCCAATGGGGTAAGAAAAATATTCTTATATCAAGATTATTTTGCTACCCCTCTTTTCTAAATAAGATTTTTTTTTTCTCACCCCACTGGCAGATTATTTTACTTGTTTTAAACAAAACACACTTTATTTGGTAGTTTTTGTTCCCTGAAAACATGGCCAATTATCTCATGTAATTTTGTAATTAGTAATAGAAATATTATTTGTAGTGAGAAGCTGTTTTTATTGTTTTCTCTGCCTAGTTTTTCAAGCTCTCCTGTACAATACTGAGCTGTGCAGATTTAGAACCAGACTATAATGTAACATAGCTGTAATGTAGCCTCTAAGGAGACTCTTGATGACACTATCCATCCATACAATCCATGTTTTTATTTGTTTCTTTCTTTAAATTTAGGAGACAAAAAAGGGAAAGTTCAAACGGTATTTTTTTATGCAATTATATTTGCATTGTTTGTATATATTCAGATTTAAGACGGTCAAATTGTTTGCACTGAAACAAAAACGAATAGAATATTGCTGCTTTTTTACAGAAACAAGAAAAATGTCCCCTGTTGAGGCTGAGAGCTCCACATGTATGTGTAAGGGTTGTGATGTTGGTTGATCCACATGGTGGGTTTTATTTAACTCAACTGTTGTTGAAAAACAAAAAATATATATTAAAACAATTTATTTGGATGAAAACAGCACAAATTACAATGTTACATTAATTTAAACTTGTTTAACAAGCATTTTAGAAATAACGTAAATAACTTTTTTACCTAAAATATTGTTTACTATTCTTTCTAATGCCTTACACCAAAGTTGCGCTGATCCTCGTGCTGGTGTCACTTTAATCTGAGCTGGTGATGGGCTGCTGTTTGCAGGGTAACCGCAAACCTAAACAGTACTGGGATTAGATAAAACATATGTTAATGTCAAAATAAATTAAATTCAGTATTATAACACATGATCAGTTGATTATGCAAGGCAAAAAACAACTGACACATTTAGTATACTTGTATAAAATATTTTACAGAACAGCGAACACTTTATAGATTAGATAAAACATACACACCTTTATTTAGCTGAATAAATCCACCAGTTAGGCAACACTAAGAAACTGCTTTCTTATTGAGTAGGACGCAGAAAGCCCACACTCTGACTGTAAATGAACAGTCTTTATAGTTTAATTTTTGAATGTCAGTGAAACTATGTATATTTGTGTTTTTTTAGTTTTTATTTTATTTTTTTATTATTTATCTGTTGCAGAGGCCAAAATCAAGGAGAGTTGTGAAAAGACCATGGAGTCTGACTGAAGTCAATGCAGTCATAAAACATTTAAAATCCCACATTTTAAAGGGACACCTCGCCACAAAAGCAGACTGTAAGCAGTGCAAGATGGCAGAGGATCCTGTTCTTAGAGAAAGAAAAGTACAGAATTTAAGGGACTTTGTGAGGTTTTGTGTGTTTGCAAATGAAAAATAAATGTTAGATTAGTTCTGTTGGAGTTTTGTTGATCCAGTGCAGTTCAACACTAAAAAGCAAAACCTTAAAAGGTTAGTTCACAAAAATGAAAATTAGCCCATGATTTACTCACCTTAATGTCATCCTAGGCATATGACATTCTTTTTTCAGACAAACACATTCAGAGTTTGAAATTTTCTTTGGGCACCTAAAAACATTATAATGGAAGTGAATTGTGGCCCTTTTAACATCAAACAAGCACAAATATCCATTGTTAATCAATATCCGTGAGGTTAACACTTCTTTTAAGTGGGAAGAGTAGGTTTTTGTAACAAAAATATTTCAAGAGTTCACACTTAGCTGAGGATTGATTGTAAAGAGTGTTTGGCATGCTGTCCCAGGAGAGACCCCTGAGCTCATAAGATCCTCGAGCCCAGGGCTCCCTCTCATTGCAGGGCGAGAGGGGAGTTTGAGCTCAGGTAGATCTCGAGAACTCCCCTGCTGTTGTAGCTAATGAACCAATAGGGATTGCTATGAAGAGATAACTACTTACTAGGAACACATCTATGGTGCCAAATTGGATTAGTCAATTAACTTAAGTTGCATGTTTTTGGATGGTGGGAGGAAACTGGGGGACCTGGTGGAAACCCATGCAAACGCCGCACAGAAACGCAGACTGGCTTGGTAAGGACTAGAACCAGTGACGTTCTTGCTGTGAGGCAACAGTGCTAACCACAAAACGAAGGTGGCTGTGGTATGGAAGTTATTTATGATGACTTAGGAATCGTCTGATAGGTGAATCATGAATTGGCTAGTGGAGGACCAGCTGTGTTTAATCATAAGCATGTGACCCTCTCGAAATTAGTTTATAAATAAACTTCACTTATTTTTTACAACTTTTAATTAAAATTACTTACTCCCAGCAACAGCCGTATGTGCGTTAGAGAGTCGACTGAGAGTTAGATGAACCAAACCGAATCAAAAAATTAATCAAAGAACAGTCTAATTCAGAGTGATGTTCCGAACTCAGCCAATTTGACTCTTCACAAAGAGCATACAGCCGTTGGCAGTTACAAAAACCCATCGATCTGCTTTAAAATACATATATTAACCTCAAAGACGGTTATGGGATAGTTTGACGACTTTTAATCCTTATATTTGTGCTTTTTGTTTGTTCATTATAATGTTTTTAAGTGCCTGGAAAAAAATTCTAAGTAACTCTGAATGTGTTAGTCTGAAAGAAGAATGTCATATATACCTAGGATAGCATTAAGGTGAGTCAACCATGGGCTAATCCCTTTAAGGGGATTTTTTTTTTTTTTTTTTAGGGACAGAACCCCCAAAAATTTTGGCATTAATGTTTTTTTTTTTTTTTTTTTTAAAGGTTTCATACGATTTGAGACAATTGTGAAAAGAACCCTGAAGACTGCATTTTCATATTCTTCTGTGATGACAAGACAAAGCTCAGCGACCATTCAGGAACAATACTACCTGATGAACATCACGACCAGAGTGAAATGTTGCTCCTGATCCAGTGGTGAGATGTCGACACGCTGCATGACATTTTTGTCTCCATAAACAAATTGTTCAAATGGCGTGACTTGAATGATCGATTTAAAAAAAAATAAAGTTCAGCTGTTCCACCCCCAGAGGAGTGTGCGACATGGGAGGGATCATTCACAGATGTCTCCGCCCATCTACTATGCACATAAAAACCCCTAGTCACAGTCTGGCTGCAGTGCATTGATACATCATGTCTCAACATCTCTCTTCAGAATTTACTATCTTTGGACATGAGCATACCAGGCTCGATCTTCCGGATGACAACGCCGTGCCAAACTTTCCGATACTCAGACCTCCTTCACCCGACAATGAGCCAAAAATCTGGCTGGATAAATTTTGCACCGAACTTGGATACTGTAACCTGACATTACTGATCAACAATACATTACAGATGGAAATACAAAGTTTGACATCACAGACAGATGTTTCAACAGTTCCGGTTTCAAGATCATGAAAGCTCTAAACACTGTGCTCATGCAGCACATTATCGACTGAAAAAAAAGAAAAAGTGTGAGGGCTGTGCTATCGACCACCCGAGTCAACTGTAACATTCCTGCCTGTTTGAACCAGCTTCATTCTACTTTGACTCACACTTTGAAAACTTGCCAATAAACTGTTCAAACCAGAGTTTCACGCTGTGGCATCCCATGCTTTGGGCCACTGTGGCTTAAAGTTACAGCCGCAGATGATCCACGGAACGGCCGCTGCCATTCTACAAGAATTAAGGACCGAACCGTTCATTGTTGCAAGACTGGAAGACATCAGGACCAAGATTCTGGATAATTCCTGCAAGAGAATCATCAGTGACTCTGACGATTTCTGGCACCGCTGTGGTTAGACCACAATTCAGCTGAACCTCTACCATGGGAAATACATGTAAACCTAGTAAGATTCTTGAAAACTTTTTAAAAGAGTATGACAAAAGTCAGTTAAATGGTCTGTTATGTAAAGTCATTAATGATGCTACAAATAATGTCCAATTATCTCGGTCCAGACGTGTGACAAATCTCAAGAAAGAAATGAAAATTGTGAGAACTTTGGATAACTCATGGGACAATTTGATTAATGTTTGTGTTAATGATACCGAACCAACTTGTTTTATGATCAGAAGAGTTTTAGATGCTATATCTGAAGTATCTGTTGGAGTCGGTGATGTTCTCTGTATGTATCTTACTGATTGCAAAAAATTATGTTGACAACATCTGAAACTGTTGAGTCTTTGGTCACTTACATTCTAGATAAAAACATGTCATCGTGTGTACAATTTCTTTGCTACATAAACAATTTGTAAAGTTGTCATATAGATTGTACTGTTATTATGTAACCATTTTCTGTTATGTATATTTCCTTGATTTTAATAAAATACTCATACACACATGTTTTGTATCATTCTTTAACGGATTGGTGAAACATAAACATGTCTGATCTCATGAAGAAAGTTTATTACGATTCATCCAGTCCGGTGCTTTAGGGGGTAAAAAACATTTAAAAGATGTCGTGTTTAAGGAAAGTTGAGTCTGTCTAAGTGATAAACAGGTATCGGCCTGGTTGGCTGGGGAAGATGCTTACACTTTACATGAAACGGCTCCTATAAAGTATAAATGGAATAGAGTTGTAGTATATGGTGTGGATACCCAGTTTCAAGCCGATCTCATTGACATGTCCACCTATTCTGCGGAAACGGATGGCAATAAATTGATGCTGACTTGTATTGATGTATTCAGCAAGTATGTATGGAGTCGTGTGTTGAAGAATAAGAGTAGAATCGAGGTTACTAAAGCGTTTGAGTCTATGCTCGATGAGGGCCGCATTCCGAAGAAATTACAGATGGACCAGGGAAAGGTATTTTTCAACAAAAATTTCCAAGATCTTATGAAAAACCATCAGATTAATCATTTTGCAACTTCCACTGATTTAAAGGCCAGTGTTGTGGAACGTTTAAATAGAACATTAAAAAGTAGGATGTGGAGTTTTCTGTCAGCCACTAATTCCCAGCTTTATGTCGATGTCTTACAAGATATTATGATAGGATACAACAACAGCTATCACAAGACTATTAACAGACTATCTGTTGTCTGCAAAGAAAATGAAGCTATGGTGTTTCAAAACTCATACAGTAACATATAGATTCAGAAACCCATGTTTAAATACAAAGTCGGTGACGTAGTTAGGATTTCTAAAGTGAGAGATCTGTTTGCCAAAGGTTATGAGCAGAGCTACACTGAAGAATTATTCACCATTTCTGAGTGTATTCCACGCCAACCGCCCATCTACAGGCTGACTGATTATGACGGAGATGTTATCGAAGGAGTTTTTTTATGAGCAAGAGATACAGAAAATATTTGTGAATAAAAACAAATCATTCAAGGTGGAAAAGATTTTAGGGGAGAAAAAGCAAGGTCGATCTACACTTGTTTGAGTGAAATGGTTAGGATGGCCGTCGAAATTTAATAGCTATATAGACGAAAAAAGCTCTGATGGACGTGCAAAAATCTTAAAATATGCAATCTTTATCTGTACTAGTTATTTATGTACAATCTAGGTATGGACAACAACGGTTTCTACGTTACGCTCCCGTGTAACGCCTCTTTTGCCGTTTATCCTGAAAATAACATATCTAGTTATATTGGCTAAAACTATATACCTGAAAGAAGTGTGGGAAGTAGGTCTCGCTGAAATCAAATACCCTAGAAGCTGGTATAACATTACCGACAGCGATGAAAGGTTCAACCTACACATTTACCCGGTCCCAGAAAATGAAGAGAGAAAAAAAAAACTAGAAACAAAAGTACTTCAAGATCTACCTGTTTTTTTTTTTTTTTTGTTTTTTTTGTTACGAGGATGCTCCAAATACCCGAAGGGTACTACAAGGGCATTCCAACCGTGATCAAAATGATAAATGATAATCAAGCCATCAGGGGTATGGTTTTATGATAAATTAAAAAACTAAATTCGTCTGGTTGCAAAGCCTAACGTATCTATAGGTTTCTATGAGAAACTAGGCACTATATTAGGAGTGAAACCCGGCAAGGCTCTAGGCCATTCGGCCTACCATGAAAATGCGGATTTTACAAAGACTGTTACCACATACGCTCCTCATCAAGCTGACATCAATGGAGCATTCTACACCTTATATTTCTACTCTGATATCATCGAGTATCAATCAGTGGGTGATTCATATGCCCCTTTTTAGATGATTTCATATAACAGGTGAAAACAATGATATCGTCAGAGTCAGATACATCAAACCTCATTACGCATCGGTCAACAAGTCGATCATCACAGACATAAACATACAAATAAAGGATGATCAAAACCACGAGGTCGGATTTGCTTACAGTGAAGTCATTGTGAAACTACACTTTAGACCGGTGAAACATTCGGTTCTTTAAAATACCTTATTACAATTCACATAAGGGTGAGATCAACGATTATGTCAACTATTTCATCAATAGCATTATCTGACCGTTGACTGTTAGTAACAGCATAAGGAATAGTTTCCTCAGTTAGTGTACCACCGGTCTGTTCACTGTTTAAAACAGATTGCACATATTCAGTAAAATTTTAATTCAATTCCTGTTCTATTTCCATTTTTAATTCATCCAAATTTGGAATTTGGAATTAGGAATATTGTTAAGAGTCATTCATTCATTCATTTTCTTTTCGGCTTAGTCCCTTTATTAATCCGGGGTCGCCACAGCGGAATGAACCGCCAACTTATCCAGCATATGTTTTTACGCAGCGGATGCCCTTCCAGCTGCAACCCATCACTGGGAAACATCCACACACACTCGTTCACACACATACACTACGGACAATTTAGCCTACCCAATTTACCTATACCACATGTTTTTTGGACTTGTGGGGGAAACCGGAGCACCCGGAGGAAACCCACGCGAACACGGGGAGAACATGCAAACTCCACACAGAAACGCCAACTGACCCAGCCGAGGCTCGAACCAGCGACCTTCTTGCTGTGAGGCGAACGTGCTACCCACTGCGCCACCGTGACGCCCTTGGTAAGAGTCATGTCTCTAAAATTTGGATGTATATTTATCATATGCTGAAGACAAGCAGAAACGTCTGCAAATCTGTCTGCATACATTTCATTAACTCTTTGCTGTCTACCTGATAGAGATTGGTCTGGTTGGTTATTGTATGTATCATCTGCACAATTTTCATCATCCATTGTAATTATTTGTAATTTTATTTATTATTACTTTATTTTTATTGCTTATTTTATTTGTAGTTGTTGATTATTTTAATTACTTTATTTTATTTTTATTATTATTACTATTTGTATTTTTACTTCATTACTTCATCTCACAACCTGTCTTGATCTATGTGAGCTTGAAAGACATACGGTTGATGATGAGCGTCTTCCTGTGTCGATTCGTAGATATCTCCGGAACCATGTTGAGTACTCCAGCCGTCTGTATACAATTAAAAATGAATAAATAAATCTTTAACATCGATCTTAATATATTGTTTAGTAACAAGTGATAAATTAAGGCAAAACAATAAAAAGCTAATAGCATTATTAATTAATATATTTCTGGGGTATTTATAATCATAAAACATTGAACTTTTCTGATATTAAAATGTATTCAATAAAAGTCACTCACCTTAAAATATTTCAAGACGGGTATCAGAAGGGCCTAGTGGACTGATAGTCCCTATGGAATTGGACATGAAATATATATGAAAACATTATTACACGCGTCTATTAAGTGATTAAAAATATTACAAGCATAAAATATTTTTACATTTAAAATACTCAGGGGGTGTTAAAGGCTACCCATTAAAAGCATTTAGATTTTAAATAATTATATGAGCTACCAGGTAAAATACATAATAATTGGGTATTCTTTCTACACTACCTATTTTTTTTTAACAGTAATAACAGAAACATAAAAAATGAGTAAAACTTATCCATAAATATTAGCTTTGATTCTGGAAAATGCACTTGTCAACATCCAGGTGGGAAGTGTGGAATTCATCATTTTCGGTGTCATGACAGCAGCGGAGAGGCGACACTGCAATTTGTCGAGTTAACGGTAAGTTTTTGTTCATATTTTTCGACATGAACGTATTTTTCGATGCAAATATTAGCTTGTTTTGTTGAAACGCAATTGTCATTTATGTGCTTCCCTGTCTCTGTTGTTGACGCTAATGTTGCTGACTGCTAACGTACGTCTGTCAGTAACAGACAGATTAAACATTCACCCGCAAATGAGAGTAAGCTATGTTAAGCATCTCCATCTATGATTAATAAAATATATTGTTTTTAGCTTATATATAACACTTATATATTGTTGTTCTTTCGAATCGGTTCAAGTTTAGTGAACGTGTCACCACAAGTTATTAAAGTTGCTTGTATTTATTCATGTCTGGCATGTTCCAAAGCAGATGTCACTGTAGTGCTTACACTGGATTTAAATTAAAACGGCTGCTGATGGTCATCTAATGATCGAGCTCAACTGAGCTTACTGTTATAGATGCGGTTTTCAAAATCATGAACTGGTTGACACTGTTTTCGAATCATCTGCTCTGAACCGAGTAAAATACATTTTAATGTTAATTCAAGGAAATCAGCATGAGGTTTGAATAGTTAATACCAACTGTTTAAACACAAACAAGATTTCTGTGTTAATCAG
>CAIGQV010017190.1:52418-64580 GCA_903798115.1 Danio jaintianensis | reverse complement strand
CTTGCTATACACTTTTTATACACATAAACACTTATTTAACAACATATTTTACATGCTAATTTGCACATAACAGCTGCTGTTGTATATAGTAATATTCCTGTACATACACTTGTATATTTGCATTCACTACAACTTTCATTTTTTTAATTTATTTATTATCTGTTTTTTGTCCTGTCTCTGTAATTCTGTTGCACTGTAGAAGCTCTGTCACGAAAACAAATTCCTCGTATGTGTGAACATACCTGGCAATAAAGCTCTTTCTGATTCTGATTCTGAAGTACCAGCTGGAACATATAAAAATGGTGTTAAAAAGCAAATAGTCAGAGTTGAACCTCTCCAGCGCTGTGTATGTTATTCTTGGTTTCTCTTTTTGCCTGTTTGAATAAAACTTTGATACTTTTCAAGACCATCTCCTGACTGATTTTTGAGCATGCAGAGGACCAGTTTTTGAGTCCAACAATAGTCATCACCTCTCTTTAAAAGACTTGGATTAGACCACTTGATTCATGTGGATTATATTGTACAATCTATGAATGTTTTGAAGCATTAAAAGGTTTGCATGAACAGATTTTCAGTGGAAGGATGGATAGGTCTTACAATAAAAACAAACATACTACTCAAATACTAATGACTATTTACCAAAGATTAGGTATTGTATTGGTTGCTTGGCTAAATCATGGTGATCAATAAGGGAAATGAGACTATGTGTATCCAATGTTTAAATGTGAAAACAATGTTCACACTGAATTGACAAATCAATTATTAACAAACCTGACAGTCTTGGAGATCTTCTTGATCTTTTCCAAAGCACCCTGAAGTAGATAAGCAAATACATGCATTTTAGTGACAATACGGTGACTCTGTGAGCTTCGTCCACTGTAACATCTGAAAAACGATCTGTAAACAAAATTACAATAATAAAATAGGGTTAAAAATGGATCCCTTCTAACATAAAATCTTACCAGATAAATGCAAACAATAAATAAACATAAACAAAATAAAACAAATATCAGACCGATCGCCTTCCATCTGTTAAATGTTTTAATTTTCATGGGAAGTTCGGTTCTTTTTCTGCAAACCGGTTCCCTCGGACGGTTCAAGTCAGTGAACTGGTTCAATGGACTACGTGCACTGCTCTTTCTCTTTCTACGTTCACAGTTCTTTCATGTCCTGCTAGACATCTCATGTGTGCCATATTTTTAGGTGATTGAGCAAAAAATAATTATGTTGTACTATTAAAATAACTGAAAGTTTATTTTTAAGACACTGAAAGAGTGATATGGATCATGTGAATTTCATTGTCTAAAAACAATAATTCTCAACCTTATGTTTAGAGGTCACATCTAGGATTTCCATAAACAATTGGCTACTCACATCAAAACTGAGCCAGGAGAACAACCACACAATTTGCTAGTATTGTCCTATAAAATTAAAGGGAATGTAATAATTATGGATAAAATGATTAAATATAAAATATTTAATTGTGGATACAAATTGATTGATAAAAACATTAAAATTACAGTTTTAAAAGCTGGAAACCTCTGGCCTAAAAGCACTTACATTTTATTATTTAATTTCATAACAAAATTACTAACAAAATTATTAATAAAAGAAAGTTTTAGAGCTACAGTATTATCCTATATTGGTAAATATTGAATATTTGAATAGGCAAATTCAATATTAATCTCTTTTTTTCCCTCTGTCTTACAGGACTGTGATTGGGCTATAAAACAGACAGACTATTGGTATGGAGGGTAAATGGAGTTATACTGAAAGGAGCAATGTGAAAAGACAGGCATTAAAAAAAGTTGATGATCTAATACAGTCAATAGATACTGAGTGTAGCAGGCAAGAGTTTGAAAGAAGTTATGCGGAAAGTTTCAGTGATGAAACTTCTATATTGTTTGAGGAAGAGTTGCAGGGCAGCAGAGATGGAGGGAATGGACAGATTCCAAAGGATAGGTTTGTATCTGATGAGGAGGAAATGGATGCATGTCATGGATGTGACAAGTGTCACCAAACTGGTGTCCGTATAGAACATCGAATGACATTCCCTGGTTTAAGTGCAAGGCGTAGAACTGATGAATGCTTTAGACAAAGTACAAATGATGAACACCACCATGAACACTCACATTTGGCTGACCTTAACATTGACATGATTGCTAGCTTCCCTTATGATTATATGCACTTGGTATGCTTAGGGGTTATGAGGCGTCTGCTGGATTTGTGGATGGATCCTCCTGGACCCCTGCATTGTCGTATGTTAAGCAGTGAGTCTTCCTTGATTTGAGAGTGACTGCTTTTTTTAAGGAATTCCTTCTGAGTTCACTAGAAGACCACGTACAATGATTGAAAGATGTAGGTGGAAGGCCACATAAATTTGCCAGTTCCTGCTGTACACTAGACCTTTTGTACTGAAGGGTGTGTTAAAGTCTCAAATATATGACAATTTCATGCTTTTGTCAATTGGTGTATACATATCACTGAGTTCAGAATATTGCATGACGATGAACAATCTGGCCAATTCTCTTTTGATATCTTTTATGGAACATTTTGGTCAGCTTTATGGACAAGAATTTTTAGTATACAATTTTCATGGTTTGGTGCATCTTTGTGAAGATTTAAAAATTCATGGTAATTTGGATTAATTTTCATCTTTTCCATATGAGAATTTCATAAGTCATCTTATACAATTGGTTAGAGGCCCACATAATCCTTTGACACAAGTGATTCGTAGGTTGTCTGAAATGTATGAAGCCAGTTCCAACTGTAATCTTTACGCACAGACAGCCAACGATTATAAATCGGAACATACTGAACACCATGTCTTACAGGAGAAGTAAAACAGTTACTGGTTTTGGTTGAAAATATTATTGTTGATAATGGGAGTGGAATATATTGTAGGTAGGTAATACAGATGCCAGGAATCATTATTTGAATACCCTTTTGACTCTAGGGAGTTAGACATCTTCATGGTTTCTAACTTGTTCATGTCTCTGAAAGATTTTCATATAGTGGAGAGTGTGCAAAAGTATGTCAGACTGAAGTTTGTTGTTATACCTTTGCTGCATTTAGAGAAACCACACTGCAGCTATTGATTTACATGGTACATAATAAATTTTTGGTACCATGCTGTAGTTTATTTGTCCAGTAAATCTGTAGTTTATATTTTGCTGCTCTCTTAGTATCTGCGGTACATGTTGTGCTCAATTACAGTTCCCCAACACAGTCACTCTTCTCACATTGTTCACTCATATGTGTTCCTACATATTATAAAAATAAAAAAACTTAAATTACTAAATGACACTTTTTTTGTTTGTTTGTTTAGACAATGTTTTGAAACAACAAATGAAGTAGAAGTGGTGCCTTCTAATTGGGTGAATGAAAACAAATGTATGTGGCCACTAAATTGGATATTGTAAAAGCCACAAAAAATAAGGAGCAACCTGGTGAAGGATGGACTCCACACAGGGTCAGAATTATATTTACATCCAGTAAGTATTACTAGATTTTGTGTTGATGTTTCTGATACATTGGCTGTTTTTAACTTTAATATTAAGTCATAAAATCAAGTAATGAATAAAAAGGGCAGACAACTGCTAGTGATTGTAATCCTTTATAGACAGTTACAGTGAGGCAAGATTAAAACTACCTGAAGCTGTTGAACACACAGACCTTGCAACAGATGTGAAGGATTCCCCAATTAAAGCCAAAAGAAGAAGAATGTCAGTTGTCTTTATTTATATTCATTCATTCATTCATTCATTTATTTTCAACCGCTTTTCTTGGGCCGGGTCGCGGGGGCAGCAGTCTTAGGAGAGAACCCCAGACTTCCCTCTCCCCAGACACTTCCTCCAGCTCCTCCGGGGGGCTCCCGAGGCGTTCCCAGGCCAGCTGAGAGACATAGTCCCTCCAGCGTGTCCTGGGTCTTCCCTGAGGCCTCCTCCCGGTGGGACATGCCTGGAACACCTCCCTAGGAAGGCGTCCAGGAGGCATCCGAAACAGATGCCCGAGCCACCTCAGCTGACTTCTCTCAATGTGGAGGAGCAACAGCTCTACTCCGAGCTCCTCCCAGGTGACAGAGCTCCTCACCCTATCTATAAGAGTGCACCCTGCCACCCTTCGAAGGACACTCATTTCGGCCGCTTGTATCCGAGATCTTGTCCATTCGGTCATGACCCAAAGCTCATGACCATAGGTGAGAGTAGGAACGTAGATTGACCGGTAAATCGAGAGCTTTGCCTTTCGGCTCAGCTCCTTCTTTACCACAACAGACCGGTACATCGACCGCATTACTGCTGCCGCTGCACCAATCCACCTGTCAATCTCACGTTCCATCCTTCCCTCACTCGTGAACAAAACCCCAAGATACTTGAACTCCTCCACCTGGGGTAAGGACTTTCCTCCAACCTGGAGATGGCAACCCACCTTTTTCCGATACACAGGGTGAATCTCATCCACCCCGGCTGCTTTGCCACTGCGGAGCTTGCAAACTACCTCAGTGACCTCAGCTTGGGTGATGGGTAAGTTCACCCCTGCATCCCCAGTCTCTGCTTCCTCAATGAAAGACATGTCGGTGGGGTTAAGGAGATCCTCAAAGTATTCCTTCCACCGTCCGACAACATCCCCAGTCGAGGTCAACAGCTCCCCACTTCCACTGTAAACAGTGTTAATGTGGAGCTGCTTTCCCCTCCTGAGGCGCCGAACGGTTTGCCAGAATCTAGCTAGTACAAAATGCAGCTGCCAGAGTTCTTACCAGGTCTAGAAAATATGATCATATCACCCCAATTTTATCTTCCTTACACTGGCTGCCTGTTAAGTTCCGTATTGATTATAAAATATTGCTTCTTACCTATAAAGCTTTAAATAATTTAGCACCTGTTTATCTAACCAACCTTCTGTCTCGCTACAATCCAACCCGCTCTTTAAGATCTCAAAACTCAGGGCTGCTGGTAGTACCTAGAATAGCAAAGTCGAGTAAAGGTGGTCGAGCCTTTTCATTTATGGCTCCTAAACTCTGGAATAGCCTTTCTGATAATGTTCGAGGCTCAGACACACTCTCTCTGTTCAAAACTAGATTAAAGACCTATCTTTTTAGTAAAGCATACACTCAATGCATTGCATAATGGTATGATGCATGAATCTGCTCCACGCAGGTTTTTGCATCTCGTTTATATACACTATGAACAGCAGCTACGCTAATTATTCTCTTTATTCTCTATTTCCACCTGGGGATACTCATCCCGAGGCCCCCAGAGACTATGCAGTGCCACTAATGCAATCCAAGACCTGTGAAGAGATGACCCCAAGGTTTCCATAATCCCAGACCGGGCCGTATCCTGAGGAGCTGCTGTGGTGGTCATGGAGGAGTGGAGAGAAAAGGACTGATTCCTGTGAGACCCCAGTGAAAGACGAGTCTTCTCTGACGTCCAGCGTTCACCAGCCTCCGGCGCCTAAACTGCAGCTCTGCACAAGACGTTTGGCCATAGGAGAAATGGTCGTGCCCAACTGAGCCTGGTTTCTCTCGAGGTTTTTTTTTTCTTCACTTTCGCAAATTGGTGAAGTTCGTTCCTCGCCGCTGTCGCCACTGGCTTGCATGGTTCGGGACCTGTAGAGCTGCGCATCGATGGATTTGCTCTTCAGTGTTTGGACTCTCAGCAGTGAAAATTAAACCACACTGAACTGAACTGAACTGAACCTAAACTCTAAAAACTGAATGGACACCATTCCAATTCACTATAATCTTCTATGTGAAGCTGCTTTGACACAATCTACATTGTAAAAGCGCTATAGAAATAAAGATGAACTGAATTGAATTGAAAAATCTCTTTGGGGCCGACTGATAGTCTTCCTCCATGGTCTCCCCGAACTCTTCCCAGGCCCGAGTTTTTGCTTCTGCAACCGCCCGGGCTGCAGCACGCTTGACCTGTCGGTACCCATCAGCTGCCTCGGGAGTCCTGCAAGTCAACCAAGCCCTGTAGGACTCCTTCTTCAGCTTGACGGCATCCCTTACTTCCGGTGTCCACCACCAGGTTCGTGGATTGCCACCCTGACAGGCACCACAGACTTTACGGCCACAGCTCCTCACGGCCGCGTTAACAATGGAGTCGGAGAACATGGACCACTCGGTCTCAATGTCTCCAGCCTCCCTCGGGATCTGGTCAAAGCCCTTCCGGAGGTGAGAGTTGAAAATCCCTCTGACTTGAGGTTCAGCCAGACGTTCACAGAGGACCCTCACAATACGCTTGGGCCTGCCAGGTCTGTCCAGCTTTCCCCCCTGCCAGCGGATCCAATTCACCACCAGGTGGTGATCAGTTGACAGCTCTGCCCCTCTCTTTACCCGAGTGTCCAAGACATACGGTCGGAGATCAGATGATACAACCACAAAGTCGATCATTGACCTCCGCCCTAGGGTGTCCTGGTGCCATGTGCACTGATGGACACCCTTATGCTCGAACATGGTGTTCGTTATGGACAAACTGTGATTAGCACAGAAGTCCAATAACAAAACACCACTCGGATTCAGATCAGGGAGGCCGTTCCTCCCAATCATGCCTCTCCAGGAATCACTGTCATTGCCCACGTGGGCATTGAAGTCCCCCAGTAGAACAACGGAGTCCTCAGTCTGAGCACCTTCCAGCACCCCTCCCAAGGACTCCAAGAAGGCCGGGTACTCTACACTGGTGTTTGGCCCGTAGGCACAAACCACAGTGAGAGACCTATCCCTGACCCGAAGGCGCAGGGAGGTGACCCTCTCGTTCACCGGGGAAAACTCCAACACATGGCGGCTAAGTTGGGGAGCCATAAGCAAGCCCACACGAGCCCGCCGCCTCTCACTGTGAGTAACTCCAGAGTAGAAGAAAGTCCAGCCCTTCTCAAGAACTGGTCTTTATTTATAATCTGTGATTATATTCAGTAAGTGTATTGCAACATGTGGCACATATACGTATAAGTAACAATGTGATTCTTTAGGCCAAAGAACATAATTTTTCCAGGAGAAGATGAGGATGAAGAAATCAGCTTTGATTGGTTAAAAGATAATGCAAAGCAAATGCAAGTTTCTCTCTCTCTCTCTTTCTCTCTCTCTCTCTCTCTCTCTCTGTGTGTTCTGTCACTTCTAGTCATGATATTTCCTTGTTATGTGTGACAGAGCTTGTGACAGCGTGCTTTGTTTTGTTTACGTCTTGCGAGAACATGGTTCTGTGTTTGTTTTGTGTTCCATGTGCTGGTGTGTCTATTAGTCTGACCACACCCATTTTTTATCTGTTTATTGGTTAAATTGTCCCACCTGCCTTCATCCTTTCTCCCAGTTAATTTCTCCCCTATTTAGTCTCCTTATGTTTGCTGTCCTGTGTTGGTTCATCGTCTCTCCCTGACATTTTTCCCCTCCTGCTGTTTTTCCTTTTGGTTTCACTAAGCCAGTCCAGTTTAGTCCAGTCCAGTGTGTTTAGTTAGTCAGTTCGCTCCCCCCACAGGGTGGTTTATGTTGGTTTTGTTGATATATTTATTTTCTTGTACTTATTTCAAATATTTTACAATTAGCTGCTCTCTTTCTCTGAACAGACAGGAAGAACTGCCCAGAGCTACAAAGAAAAGGTAAGTTTCCATAGATTTGATTTTTTATTTTTTTTTGGTTATTTATTTGTAATATATTGCATTTAGCTTGTCTCTTTCTCTAAACAGACCAGAAGAAATGCCCAGAGTTCCAAAGGTCTTTCACTAATTTTCTTCTGACTGCCAAAGGATGTGTTAGATTGTATCCACTCAGAAGTCTGTTGGCCAAATCAAAGCCAACTAAACTGTAAGCAGTATCAGTTGTTATTTTGAGTAAATTAATTGATGAATTTAACTTGTGAAACCTAAAATGCTCTGTTCTATCTTTCTGCAAACCCCCATTTAGTTTATAAAAAATCTTTCCTAATTCCCAACGTCATTCTTCTTCTGAAGTACCTGAGAGGACCCACACACATTCTGACTGGTCTCGAAGAAACCATCCAACTGCTGATCCACCTCAGAGAAGCCACATTAATCCTGAACTGCTTCAGAGAAGCCACACAAGCTGTACTTCTCCCAACTTGTCTGACACAGATTGCACTCCACCTGACCTGACCTCATCAGAGATGTGGCACTTCGCCTGATTCACGACAGAGAAATTGTGCAACTGCTGAGCCGTTTCAGAGAGGCCAAACTTCCTCTGATGCACTTCGACGAAGTCACACCACTGCTCACACAAGAGACAGCTATTCCCCTGATCCGATTTAGAAGTCACACAACTGCTCGCCTGATTCAGAAAGTCCGCACTTTCCCTGACCTACTTCAGAGAAACCACACAACTGCTGAACCTTTTTGATGAACACAACAGACAACATTTTGAGGAATGTTGGTAACCAGACAGTTGAAGGTAACACTGGTAAAAGTATTATGGAAGCCAGTGGTTACTATCTACTGTCTGATTACTAACATTTTTCTCCTGTGTTTAACAGAAGGAAGAAACTTATATAGACTAGTATAAGTGAGGAAATGATGACTGAATGTACATTTTTGGTTGAACTATCCCCTTAGTGGGTAATTGCCACTTTATTTTAACAATGAATACATTAAATATTAATTCACAGATAAGCATTTTGGCAATGAAAGCTGGGACGGATACCAGAGATGGCGTATGGAGAATAATGACGGCAACAATAACAAACTTGCTGGCTAAGAATATAAATATGTGTGGAGTAAACTGGGAGATCAGCTTTAAAAGCTTGGAGTTTAAAGAGCCCCTATTATGCATTAAAAAGAGTCATATTGTGGTTTTGGGGGTCTCCAACAACGGGCTGATATGCATGCAAGGTCAAAAAACACTTTCATTGTCTTATAATATGCATTTATTTTTACCTAATTATCCCAGCAACTCCCATATGATTCGTTCAGCAATTCATTTGCGTTTTTCCCGGGAGTCTCCTGTATTTCAGACCCATCTCCCGCCACCCTCCCATTTTGTTATTTCTCCCGGAAAACTCCCGTAATTTCAACGCCATAGAAACGACAAACGGCAGTGGAATGCTAGCTCACAAACACATTTAAATCTGTAAACAAAGCGGCACGCATCACGTTTTCAACGTGGCTTTAGACGCGATAAGAGAATATAAAGAGTTAACCAGATACAGTACAAGCGGTTACAAGTAACAAAACACAATTAAATACATGATTTGAAAGCTAAAGAAAACAAGGAGGCAACCATTTTAATCGCACTTACTTACACTTGTGAAATGGAGAAAGAAACTGGTCCATGAACTGTGTACTGTAAAGTTCCTGTCAAGCTCTGCAAAGTCCCATACATCAATAGACTTTTCTGATCCTTGCTTTAACAAACAAATACCCCGTTGTAAGGATGTAGATTGCTAAAGCACTCGTCAGAAACACAGCACAAGGCCTGGGCTATAATGCTGAGGTATTTTTGCAAAAATAAACTTCAACCACTGACTCTTCACAGCCTCATCTTTGGGTAGGGAAAATAACATAAATTTTCCCTCACACTTCCAATAATATCCAGCTGAGCACAGCGTCTTCGAGACATGATTCAACTGGGGTCTGCTACAGTGTTTTTCTTCCTGCCACTCTGTTTGTGGGCGGGGCCGGAGGTTTCAATTTTCCCGGGATTGCGCGTGCAACAGATGGGCGGGGCTTAAGCTCCATAGCGATGTCATGCCAGCTCGACTCTTTTATAGATGACTCAATAGTTTTAAACACTGCCCACTTTCAGATTTAAGCCTTAGCTGGATATTTCGCTTTACTTAAAGCTGTGTTACGCACTACATGGAAGGTCATTTTCAAAATATGGGGGCTCTTTATATAAATAGAGGCTCTTTAAGGAACATTGTTCTTGGTAAGTCTGTAGTGTTACATGTATGTATTTATAATTTTACAGTCTAAACCTTTTTAAAATGCAGAGTACTTCAATTTTTACAACTGTTATTTTAAAATGGTACTGTAATACACTTTTTAAATGTTAATTTGTGCATACTGTTTTATATATATTTATATAATAATGGTACAAGTATTTGTAGGAGGTCCTTGTTGGGTTTCATTAACATATGCAATAACTAAGCAACCGTTTAACATAGTCCGCTACATTTAGAAATTAAATGCACTTTGATTCCCTATGTTATGCTTTGAATGTGTTACATTATCAGGTGTAGTGGCTATTTTCTTTAAAGAGGCTTTCTCTGTGGTCAAGAAGACAAATTCTTACCCAATATGTCTTTTAAAGTTTTTATTATTTGCAAAGAAGGTCAACAGTCATACAGCAACACATGTTTCTGCAGAGTGAGACCCTCAAGGAAGAGTGTGCTCTCCTTTTATTTAGTTTGTACTACCCACAAAGTCACCATACGTTGATTGCAGTTTAGTTCACGGCCACATATAACCTAACTAGTTAATGTATACAGCAGGATAGATGATTAAACAGATGTTAAAGTTAAATGTATGGCAAAGTTAAAGCATACAAATGAATTTCCACCACACAGTATTTCAACAGTGCATTGTTTACACCACAGTTAAGGTTTTTGTTCACTAAAATGGCCTTGTTTGTCAAAATACTGTTGTCAAACTCTGACAAGCCAGGTAATAAAAGCATTTAATTGTGCCACAAACTGTAACTGAAGATAATTTATATTAATTTACCAAAATTTATTTACAGTAGGTGGATGCTTGTTTATGTACTTAGTAGTTTTGTATTATTAATTTTTGTCTTTTACCTGCTGTGAGAAGAAATCGCTTGACGCATCATGCCACTGATCAGGAGATCAAAGCAAGTGTACAAAGATGGCTTTAGCTTGCTCCCGATAGAGATTGAGGAAGGAGAGAGCGCTTACGGAGAAAAAAGGGGCTGCAGAGCTGTACTTTGTTGCCAGAAGACAGTCCTAATTAGGATCACTTTTTTCCTCACACATACAAACATTGTATTACTTTGTTTTAAATAATCGTTTTAATTTGCTTTCTGTTAAAAGTAAAATTGCATAATTTGTTTCAATTTCAGTGCTATGCTCCTTTTAAATTCAGGCAATTTTTTGTTCAGGCAATTAAAATAGCGTTCACACTGTTACGTAAACCATTCTAGCTGTCATATTTTTCTTTGTCTTTAGCATTATTGTTACATAAGCATATTTTGAGAATTGAGATTTGTGACATTTGTTCACATGGTTTATGTAACATTAGGGTGGGTTATAGCTCAGTTTTGGGGTTTCTGGTTAAAAGCTGGTGTTGATATGGTTAACTTATGGCTGAGAATCGGTACCAATAATAAACCTGTTTTGGCCCAGTTCAGAGCCAGTTAAGGGTGATAAATTGGCTGAGATTTGGGCCGGTTATGGCCCATGTGTGGCCCTTGTCTTTAATCCAGTTATGGGCCACTTCAGGGCCATCATTCTTTGCAGTACTTGGGTAGAGGGAACAGTTATTGTGTGGCCCGAAGCTGGGCCAGAAAACATTTGCTATGTGGGTACTTGTTGTGGCAAAGCGATAAAGCATTTGACTATGACACCAGATAGTAGTAAAATATAGGTTCAAAGTCCAGAAATGCAATAAAGTCAAAGTCTTTATAATGAATTTTTATTTTTATTTTATATCCCTATTTGTGTCTTGTCATTGATCATGGAATTTCGATCAGCTATATGTAACAACCACCACCGTATGTATAAAAACAATTGCCTATAAATATATAAATTAAAAATACTTACAATGGTAGTTACTGTCCTCAAAAGCACCGTCATTAAGGGAAATTAATGCTTAAAGGCAATCTGTTTAGAATGAAAATACATTGTATTATGCCAAAGTTAAAACAGATACATTAATGCATAGAATTTATGTATTTATATATTATACTCATGCAGATCCATAATTTGTTCAAGAGTTGCAGAGTCGGCATCTTCAGAAGTTCTTCATTGGAAAATACTCCCTACTAGTTTACTGTGATGTGTCCTGTAGCTGTGCCTTTTATGTGAAATGTCAAGACGTCAGCCTAAACTGTAAAAGTGTCCGAACATGATAAGGGACTAAAAACATCCAATGGCCATATACCAAATCAATGGTAACACCCGTCAGATACAGTGAATGTTTTTTCTTATCAACACACACACACACACACACACACACACACACACACACACACACACA
>CAIGQV010017190.1:26031-37839 GCA_903798115.1 Danio jaintianensis | reverse complement strand
TAGGGTTATGGTTAGGGTTAGTACTAGTGCTAATACTAGTGCAAGAACCATTGCTAGGGTTAGTCTTAGGGTTAGGGTTATTGTTAGGGTCAGGGTCAGGGTTAGGGTAAGGGCTAGTGCTAACCCTAACCCTAACCCTAACAATAACCCTTACTCTAACAATGGTTCTTGCATCAGGGTTAGGGTTAGGGTAAGTGTTAGGGTTAGGGTCAGGGATAGGGATAGGGTTAGTGTTAGTACTATTTCTAGTGCTAATGCTAGTGCTAGTGCAATAAGCATTGCTAGGGTTAGGGTTTAGGTTTAGGTTTAGGGTTAGGGTTAGGGTTAGTGTTAGGGTTAGGTTTAAGGTTAGGGTTAGAGTTAGGGTTAGGGTTAGGGCTAGTGCTAACCCTAACTGTAACCCTAAAACTAACAACGGTTCTAGCACTAGGGTTAAGGTGAGGGTTAGGGTTAGTGTCTGCATTTGGGCTAGTACTTATGCTAGTGCTAGTGCAAAAATATTTGCTAGCTTTAGTGTTAGGGTTGAGGTTAGGGTTAAGGTTACGTCAGGTTTAGGGTAAGGGAATCTAGGCTGTTTGTGGAATTGTTCCAATTCATATAAGTTGCCATTGGACGCATAGTTGGGGCGAGGGATCGTACTCTACTTTTGGACTACACGAGCCACTTATTTCCATGGTGACGTGTCACTTTTACTAAAAAGCTGGTCATTCATTCAAATCGGCCATAGACTCTAAATAGACACCTCCGGGGGTGCTCTAGCGCTTCCTCCTTTCTGCCCCAAAGTGCCTAGCGGTCCCCTGATTGCCTTTTTTTCTACAAAGCGCCTATTCATCCTCCTGACTGCCTATTCATCAGCCTCGTCTTCCTCACCGTCCACAGGGCGCCAATTGGTCCCCCTAACCGCTTATTCTTCACCCTTGTCTTCCTGATTGTCCACAGAGCGCCTATTGGTCCCCCTGACTTTCTACTGTCTACAAAGTGCCTGTTGATCCCCCTGACTGCCTGTTCTTCATCGTCATCTTCCTCGTTGTCCACAGAGCGCCTATTGGTCCCCCTGACTGCCTACTGTCCACAAAGTGCCCGTTGATCCCCCTGACTTTCTAATGTCCACAAAGTGCCCGTTGATCCCCCTGACTGCCTATTGTCCACAAAGTCCCCGTTGTCCCCCCCTGACTGCCTATTGTCCACAAAGTTCCCGTTGATCCCCCTGACTGACTATAGTCAACAAAGTGCCTTTTGATCCCCCTGACTGCCTGGTCTTGATCGTCATTGTCCACAAAGTGCCCGTTGATCCCCCTGACTGCCTGTTTTTCACCCTTGTCTTCCTCATAATCCACGAAGCGCGTATTGATCCCCCTGGCTGCCTATTCTTCATCATCGTCTTCCTCGTTGTCCGCAAAGTGCCTATTGATCACCCTAAACACCTATTCTTCATCATCATGCACAAAGTGTCTTTCGTGCACCGGGGACCGCCTGGACATGCCCGCCAGGTTCCCTCCGTGCTACTGTACACTCGTTTTTGGTCACAGGGACAAGTATTTTCAAGTTGGCTTAGAAAGGCTGCAGGAGTCTTTTCAGTCCCCGGAGAACAGCGAAACCTCAAGTCTGGGGCTGAATGCTCCCTTAGGGGCCAAATGGTTGATCGTCTCACGTTCATCTTATTCCATTCATTTTAACAGGTGTTTCGTGGACAGGGGGAGGTTTGGGTTTGTTTGGCCCCGCTAAGGTTTGCCCTCACTGTGTGGGGTCAGGGGCCACTTGATGCTGCACCCTGTGACATTTAGGGCCCATCGGACCCCCAGGGGCCAATTTGGGGCCGCTGACACGTGTTACATATTCCATTCATTCTGCTAGGCGGACAGTGCTCGATCGCCCCCCGAACTGACATATATGTTGCGCCGCGGGTCCCTGGGGCTGCTTCCAGAGATCCGTGGCCGCACTGTCTGATTTGCCCTAAAATGCCCCCCATGACCACGAACAACCTATGGAGTTTGCGTTGAAATAAGCTGCCCATGTGACGTTGGCCACCGAAGGGTCAAAAGATCAGAGGACCCCAAAATTCAGCATGGTGGTCGTACAGGGGCCCCCGACGTGACACCCCAAATTTCGGGGCCGCAGATGGTTCTGTGTATGATTTATAGCGTGCAAAAAAATTCCCCTCAAACATACAAAGTCATTCGAGACTGTCTTGGAGTCCATATGTGCAAGAGGCCTGCGTGAGAGACTCGGGCTGCGGTGCCAATTAAGAGTTGTGTTCAAGTTAGGTGCTTGTGCTCTCAGTATGGTGTTCGGGGGGCCCAAGGCTACCAGCAGGCACGGTTTGGAGCACCTCAGGCCCCCAGGGGCCAACCTGGGGCCGATGACACGTGTTACTTATTCCATTCATTTTGACAGGTGGTTGGCGACAGTGCCTGATCGGCCCCAAACTGACATATGTGTTGCGTCACGGTCCCCTGGGGCAAGCCCCAAAGTTCTGTGGTTGCACTGGCTAATTTGCCCAAAAAAGTCCCCCATGACCGCGAACAACCTATGGAGTTTGCATTGAAATAAGTTGCCCGTGGGACATTGGCTACCGAGAGGTCAAAAGGTCAGAATTCAGCATGGTGGTCGTACAGGGCCCCCCGATGAGACATCCCAAATTTCGGGGCCGAAGATGGTTCTGTGTATGATTTATGATTTATAGCAAGTCAGGTGCTTGTGCTCTCAGTATGGTGTTCGGGGGCCCCAAGGCTACCAGTCGGCCTGGTTCAGACTACCTCAGGCCCCCAGTGGCCGACCTGGGGCCGATGACACGTGTAACTTATTCCATTCATTTTAACACGTGGTTCGTGGACGCCCCTTGGAATGGCCCCTGTGGTCCCAAACGGCTCCAAATTTAAATGGTCTGACCGGCAGGGGGCCCTTAAACTATCCACAAAGTTTGGGGCCCGCAGGACTTTTGTAAGTGCTTAATTGGCTGAGCAGGAGAGGGGCGGATCAGTTAGTATTCTCTGAATATTTCAATCTGATTTTTTTTCACACGCTTGCCCTGTGATGAGGTGTACGGGATTGGAATAGGGGGTGCACGGGGCCGTGACAAGCCAGCAGTCGAAGCCCCCGTGGTCTTGCACCAAATTAAAGGTCCCTTTGGCCGCTCAAACAAGAAAGTCCCACGTGCAGCTTATTTGATGGGTTTTATATTGTAAAACTCCCACACCTTACAGTTTTTTGAAGTCAAATTTTCAACTTTCTCCAATCTTCTTCAAATTCATGGATAGGGCATGCCCAGACAAGAGCAGGTTTCAGCTTGATAGGTCTTGTAGAAGCTGAGATCTTGACATCCCACCTGGAATCTATTCGAATTATAAAATTGGTTGTTCGTAGACAGGGGAATTTCAAGGTTTTAACAACTGGAGGCAACTCAGGGGGAAGTGAGGATCCTGGTTCGTTTGGGGATCTGTTGAGGTTTGACCACTTAGGTGGATGGATCAAGTAAAATATCCCACCTGTAACTTATTTGATGGAGCCTATATAGGCTGTTCGTGTACATTGCCTTTTTAGGCCACAGAAGCCATAAGCCAAGCTCTAACGTGGATGAAACTGCTGGACTGCTTCAGTGGGATGGGTAGGCTGTTTGGGGCCATAAAGGGGACCCGTATTTCTGAAATATCCACAGACAGCCCACATGGGGTCCACTGAATAAGCTACAAGTGGGATGTCCACAGACAGCCTACCTAGGGTCCACTGAATAAGTTACAGGTGGGATGGTACCATAGGTGGTCAGGGGTACTTATAGGCTGCCTGTAGTCAAATAGGTGGTCGATGGGATGGGTAGGCTGTTTGTGGCCATACAGGGGACCCGTGTTTCTGAAATATCCACTGACAGCACACTTGAGGTCCACTGAATTAGCTACAAGTGGGATGTCCACAGTCAGCCTACCTAGGGTCTACTGAATAATCTAAAGGTGGGATGGAACCATAGGTGGTCAGGGGTACTTATAATCTGCCTAAGGTCTCAAAGGTGGTCAGTGGGATGAGTAGGCTGTTTGTGGCCATACAGGGGACCCGTATGTCTGAAATGTCCACAGACAGCACACTTGGGGTCCACTAAATAATCTACAGGTGGGATGTCCACAGAAAGCCTACCTAGTGTCCACTGAATAAGTTACAAGTGGGATGTCCACAGACAGCCTATCTAGGGTCCACTGAATAAGCTATAGGTTGGATGGAACCATAGGTGGTCAGGGGTACTTATAGGCTGCCTGTGGTCAAATAGGTGGTTGTTGGGATGGGTAGGCTGTTTGTGGCCATACAGGGGACCCGTATTTCTGAAATATCCACAGACAGCCCACTTGGGGTCCACTGAATAAGCTACAGCTGGGATGTCCACTAACAGCCTACCTAGGGTCCAATGAATAAGCTACAGGTGTGATGGAACAATAGGTGGTCAGGGGTACTTAAAGGCTGCCTGTGGTCACATAGGTGGTCAGGGGTACTTATATTCTGCCTCTGGTCACATAGGTGTTCAGTGGGATGGGAAGGCTGTTTGGGGCCATAAAGGGGACCCATATTTCTGAAAAATCCACAGACAGCCCACATGGGGTCCACTGAATAAGCTACAAGTGGGATGTCCACAGACAGCCTACCTAGGGTCCAATGAATAAGCTACAGGTGTGATGGAACCATAGGTGGTCAGGGGTACTTATAGGCTGCCTGTGGTCACATAGGTGGTCAGTGGGATGGGTAGGCTGTTTGTGGCCATACAGGGGACCCGTAGGTCTGAAATGTCCGCAGACAACTCACTTGGGGTCCACTAAATAAGCTACAGGTGGGATGTCCACAGACAGCCTACATAGGGTCCAATGAATAAGTTACAAGTGGGATGTCCACAGACAGCCTACCTTGGCTCCACTGAATAAGCTATAGGCTGGATGAAACCATAGGTGGTCAGGGGTACTTAAAGGCTGCCTGTGGTCAAATAGGTGGTTGGTGGGATGGGTAGGCTGTTTGTGGCCATACAGGGGACCCGTATTTCTGAAATATCCACAGACAGCCCACTTGGGGTCCACTGAATAAGCTACAGGTGGGATGTCCACAGACAGCCTACCTAGGGTCCAATGAATAAGCTACAGGTGGGATGGAACCATAGGTGGTCAGGGGTACTTATAGGCTGCCTGTGGTCACATAGGTGTTCAGTGGGATGGGTAGGCTGTTTGTGGCCATAAAGGGGACCCGCATTTCTGAAATATCCACAGACAGCCCACATGGGGTCCACTGAATAAGCTACAAGTGGGATGTCCACAGACAGCCTACCTAGGGTCCACTGAATAAGCTACAGGTGGGATGGAACCATTGGTGGTCAGGGGTACTTATAGGCTGCCTGTGGTCACATAGGTGGTCACTGGGATGGGTAGGCTGTTTGTGGCCATACAGGGGACCCGTAGGTCTGAAATGTCCGCAGACAACTCACTTGGGGTCCACTAAATAAGCTACAGGTGGGATGTCCACAGACAGCCTACCTAGGGTCCAATGAATAAGCTAAAGGTGGGATGGAACCATAGGCGGTCAGGGGTACTTATAGGCTGCCTGTGGTCACATAGGTGGTCACGGGTACTTATAGGCTGCCTGTGGCCACATAGGTGTTCAGTGGGATGGGTAGGCTGTTTGGGGCCATAAAAGGGAACCCGTATTTCTGAAAAATCCACAGACAGCCCACATGGGGTCCACTTAATAAGCTACAAGTGGGATGTTCACAGACAGCCTACCTAGGGTCCACTGAAAAAGCTACAGGCGGGATGGAACCATTGGTGGTCAGGGGTACTTATAGGCTGCCTGTGGTCACATAGGTGGTCAGTGGGATGGATAGGCTGTTTGTGGCCATACAGGGGACCCGTAGGTCTGAAATGTCCGCAGACAACTCACTTGGGGTTCACTAAATAAGCTACAGGTGGGATGTCCCCAGAAAGCCTACCTAGGGTCCACTGAATAAGTTACAAGTGGGATGTCCACAGACAGCCTACCTAGGGTCCACTACATAGGCTACAGGTGGGATGGAACCATAGGTGGTCATGGGACTTATAGGCTGCCTGTGGTCTCATAGGTGGTCAGTGGGATGGGTAGGCTGTTTGTGTCCATACAGGGGACCCGTATGTCTGAATTGTCCACAGACAGCACACCTGGGGTCCACTGAATAAGCTACAGGTGGGATGTCCACAGACAGCCTACCTAGGGTCCAATGAATAAGCTACAGGATGGATGGAACCATAGGTGGTCAGGGGTACTTATAGGCTGCCTGTGGTCACTTAGGTGGTCAGGGGTTCTTATAGGCAGTCTGTGGTCACATAGGTGTTCAGTGGGATGGGTAGGCTGTTTGGGGCCATAAAGGGGACCCGTATTTCTGAAATATCCACAGACAGCCCACATCGGGTCCACTGAATAAGCTACAGGTGGGATGTCCACAGACAGCTTACCTAGGGTCCACTGAATAAGCTACAGGTGGGATGGAACCATAGGCGGTCAGGGGTACTTATAGGCTGCCTGTGGTCACATAGGTGGTCAGGGGTACTTATAGGCTGCCTGTGGTCACATAGGTGTTCAGTGGGATGGGTAGGCTGTTTGGGGCCATAAAGGGGACCCGTATTTCTGAAATATCCACAGACAGCCCACTTGGAGTCCACTGAATAAGCTATAAGTGGGATGTCAAAAGACAGCCTACCTAGGGTCCACGAAATAAGCTACAGGTGGGATGTCCTCAGACAGCTTGTTTAAGTGGCTGTGTGTGACCACATTGGTGTCCAGAAGGGGCAGATGGCAGTTTGTGGACACTTAGGTGTTCAGGGGGACTTATAGGTCGTTCCTGACCACTTAGGTGTTCAGGGAGACAAATAAGGCATTTGTGGCCACATGGGTGTGTAGGGGGACAGATAGGTCTTTCCCGGCCACTTAGGGGTTCAGGGGGACAGATAGGCTTTTTGTTGGAGGTGGGCGGGGCCCCGGGAGGGGGGCGGGCACTTGTAAGACAAATAGGCTGTAAGGGGGAGCTTTAGGCTGTCCCTGGACTGCCAGCTTCTCACCTATATGACAGGCACCGCGTAGGGGGTCACTGTCAGTTCGCTACCACCCCGTGGTGAAACCCAGATTGCAACAGAGGGGCTCAAAAAAGAGGGCCGGTTTGACGGCATTCCACGGGGGAGCTGGGGCGTCGCCGTCGCCTCGGAAGGCGGGAAAAATCATCTAGGGGGTGGCACGCAGCGTCCACGAACAGCCTTCAACCGGCCACCTACTAAGCGCTCCGTGGGACCCTCACCGCCGTTGGTGGCCTAAGGTGGGTTAGAGTTAGGGTTAGGGTCAGGGTTAGGGTTAGGGTCAGGGTGAGGGTTAGGGTTAGGGTTTGGATTAAGGTTAGGTTAGGTTAGGTTAGGTTAGGATAGGTTTAGGGTCAGGGTCAGGGTCTGGGTTAGGGTTAGGGTTACGTCAGGGTTAAAGTTTGGGTTAGGGTTAGGGTCAGGGTTAGGGTCAGGTCTAGTGCTAACCGTAATCCTAACCCTAACCCTAACCGTAACAATGGTTCTTGCATCAGGGTTAGGCTTAGGGTAAGGGTTAGGTGTAGGTTTAGGTTTAGGGTTAGGGTTAGGGTTAAGGTTAAGGTTAGGGTTAGGGTTAGGATTAGGGTTAGGGTTAGGATTAGGGTTAGGGTTAGTGTTAGTGTTAGGGTTAACGTTATTACTAGTGCTAATGCTAATGCTAGTGCTAGTGCAAGAAACATTGCTAGGGTTAGTGTTAGGGTTGAGGTTAGGGTTAGGCTTAGGCTTAGGGTTAGGGATAGGGATAGAGATAGGGATAGGGTTAGGTTGAGGGTTAAGGTCAGGGTCAGGGTTAGTGTTAGTGCTAACCCTAACCCTAACCTTAACAATGGTTCTAGCACTAGGGTTAGGGTTAGGTTGAGGGTGAGGGTGAGGGTAAGGGAATCTAGCCTGTTAAGGTTAGGGTTAGGAATTTTTCCCATCCATATAAGTTGCCATTGGACGCATAGTTGGGGCGAGGCATCGTACTCTACTTTTGGACGACACGAGCCACTTATTTCCACGGGGACGTGTCACTTTTACTAAAAAAATTGGTAATTCGTTCAAATCGGCCATAGGCTCTAAACGGACACCTTCGGGGGTGCACAAGCGCTTCGCTGACCGCCTGGGGGTCCTCCTTACTTCCCCCAAGTGCCTAGCGGTCCCCCTGACTGCTTTTTTGTCCACAAAGCGCCTATTCATCCCCCTGACTGCCTATTCATCAGCCTCGTCTTCTTAATTTTCCACAGGGCTCCTATTGGTCCCCCTGACTGCTTATCCATCACCCTCGTCTTCCTCATTGTCCACAGAGCGCCTATTGGTCCCCCTGACTGCCTATCGTCCACAAAGGGCCCGTTGAACCCCCTGACTGCCTGTTCTTCATCGTCGTCTTCCTCGTTGTCCACAGAGCACCTATTGATCCTCCCTGACTGCCTATTGTCCACAAAGTGCCCGTTGACCCCTCTGACTGCCTGGTCTTCATCGTTAATGTCCACAAAGTGCCCGTTGATCCCCCTAACTGCCTGTTTTTCACCCTCGTCTTCATCATAGTTCATGAAGTGCCTATTGATCCCCCTGGCTGCCTATTCTTCATCATCGTCTTTCTCGTTGTCCGCAAACTGCCTATTGATCACCCTAAACACCTGTTTCTCATCATCATGCACAAAGTGTCCGTCGTGCCCCAGGGACCGCCTGGACATGCCCGCCAGGTGCCCTCCATGCTACTGAACACTCGTTTTTGGTCACAGGGACAAGTATTTTCAAGTTGGCTTTGAAAGGCTGCAGGAGTCTTTTCAGTCCCCAGACAACAGCGAAACCTCAAGTCTGGGGCTGAATGGTCCCTTAGGGGCCAAATGGCTGATTGTCTCACGTTCATCTTATCCCATTCATCTTAACAGGTGTTTCGTGGACAGGGGGAGGATTGGGTTTGTTTGGCCCCGCTAAGGTTTGCCCTCACTGTGTGGGGTCGGGGGCGACTTGATGCTGCACCCTGTGACATTTGGGGCCCATCGGACCCCCAGGGGCCGATTTGGGGCCACTGACACGTGTAACTTATTCCATTCATTCTGTCAGGTGGTTCGCGGACAGTGCCTGATCTGCCCCGAACTGACATATAGGTTGCGTCGTGGGCCCCTGGGGCTGCCTCCAGAGTTTTGTGGCCACACTGGCTGATTTGGCCCAAAATGCACCCCATGACCACGAACAACCTATGGAGTTTGGCGAGTCATTCGAGACTGTCTTGGACTCCATTTGTGCAAGAGGCCTGCATGAGAGACTCGGGCTGCGATGCCAATTAAGAGTTGTGTTCAAGTAAGGTGCTTGTGCTCTCAGTATGGTGTTCGGGATCCCCAAGGCTACCAGCAGGCCCGATTTGGAGCACCTCAGGCCCCCAGGGGCCGACCTGGGGCCAATGACAGGTGAACGTATTCCATTCAATTTCACAGGTGGTTGGCGGACAGTGCGCGATAGGCCCCAAACTGACATATGTGTTGCGTCTCGGTCCCCTGGTGCAAGCCCTAGAGTTCTGTGGTTGTACTGGCTAAATTGCCTCAAAATGCCACCCATGACCGCGAACAACCTATGAAGTTTGAATTTAATAAGTTGAAACCCCAAGTTGCGTGGCCCTAGCTGCTTCCTGAGCCTAACCTCCAAACTAGGCCTCATCTAACAGAGCTCTATATGAGACAGAGAGCTGTACGAAGGCCCCAGAAAAACTTTCCCCCAAGCTAGCCCTCTCGGTATGTGAATGAGGGCTTTGTGACGCAACTCTCTGCCCAATCTGGGGCCCCTTGGGCCCCCGGTGGCCCAACGGTGGCCGCTGACATGTGCAACCTATGCCATTCATTTTAACATGTGGTTCGTGGACGCCCAGTGGAATGGACCCTGTGGTCCCAAGCGGCTCCTTAGATGATTCGCAAACTTTGGGGCCCACAGGTCCTTTGTAAGTGCATAATTGGCTGAGCGGGGGAGGGGCGGATTGGTTAGTTTTCTCTGAATATTTCTTTCAGATTTTTTTTTAAACGCTTGCCCTGTGCCATGGGGTACGGGATTGGAATAGGGGGTGCACAGGGCCGTGATGAACCAGCAGTCGAAGCCCCCGTGGTTTTGCGCCAAATGAAAGGTCCCTTTGGCCGCTCAAACGAGAGGGTTCCACGTGCAACTTATTTGGATCCACGTGCAACCTTTTAGGCCACAGAAGCCGTTTGGTGAGCTCTAACGTGGAAGACACTGCTGAACGGGGATTCCTGACCCACGTGCTCTACCGAATTTACCCCAAAATCCTTTCTACTGTGATTGGTGGCACATTACCAGAGTGTCCACAGACAGGCTACCTAGGCCTGGTCAGATAAGCCACAGCTGGGATGTTACTATATCAAAATGTTAATTTTTAAAGGTTAAAATGAGCAAAAAAAAAGTCTACACACCACTATTGACGTTCTATCTATCGTTTGACAACGTCAGGAATGAAAATATTGGCTAAATAGCAAAGTTGTGGGGTCCTGGGATCACACTGAGGACTCTAGCACCTTCAGAATCTGAAAATGAAAATAAATAGATAAATGTTGGGCAAATGAAATCAAAATTTGAGGCACATATTCTCTTTCCAATGAGTCCACACGTCTCTACATCATGTTCAGAAATATTAATGTCAAAGTCTGTGCACCACTACTGATGCACTAACCCTAACCAAAATCCAACATTCATTTCACATCATCAGGAGTGAAAATGTTGGCTAAATTGCAAAGTTGTGGGCTCTAGGGACCTCACTGAGTACTATGGCACCTTCAGAATCTGAAAATTGCTATTTATTGTAGAGGTGGATACCACTTAGGTGGACGGATCAAGTAAAACATCCCACCTGTAATTTATTTGGAGCCCATGTAGGCAGTCCGTGGACAGTGTCTTTTTAGGCCACAGAAGCCATTTGACAAGCTTTAACGTGGATGAAACTGCTCTACGTGGTTTCCTGACCCCTGTGCTCTACCGAATGAACCCTTAAATTGTACCTGTTGTAAATGGTGACCCATTAACAGGGTGTCCACAGAAAGGCTACCTAGGCCTGGTCAGATAAGCCACAAGTGGGATGTTTTTACTTGATCCTTCCACTTTAGCCGCCCAACCTCAAAAACCGACAAAAAAAAACTATTGAGGTGGATATAGAAGTCCCCCTGGGACACCTCCAGGTGTCGAAACGTTGAAATTCCACTGTCCACTAACAGCCTATTTCATGCAATTGGATAAATTGTACATGGGACGTGCAGATCTCGGCTTCTGGACACAGCAGTGAGCTCAAACTAACGTTTCTGTGCTAGTCTGGACAGGCCCTGTCCAGCGGGTAAATTTCAAGAAGTTTTGAGAAACTTGAAAATCTGACCCAAAAAAACTCCAAGGGGTACGTACTACAGTCGTGGCCAAAAGATTTGAGAATTACATAAATATTGGAAATTGGAAAAGTGAGCTGCTTAAATTTTTATAATAGCAATTTGCATATACTCCAGAATGTTATGAAGAGTGATCAGATGAATTGCATAGTCCTTCCTTGCCATGAAAATGAACTTAATCCTGAAAAAAACTTTCCACTGCATTTCATTGCTGTCATTAAAGTACCTGCTGAGATCATTTCAGTAATCGTCTTGTTAACTCAGGTGAGAATGTTGATGAGCACAAGGCTGGAGATCATTATGTCAGGCTGATGGGGTTAGAATGGCAGACTTGACATGTTAAAAGGAGGGTGATGCTTGAAATCATTGTTCTTTCATTGTTAACC
>CAIGQV010017190.1:0-11031 GCA_903798115.1 Danio jaintianensis | reverse complement strand
TAAAGTCACAATTATTAAGATTTGACCGTATCTGTTCGGAAAGGGAAAATTTTGTTGAAGCTACAAAAACCTTATTCAAAGCTCTTAAAGGCAGAGGTTATACCAGATCCTTTCTCAGAACGGCATTGAAAAAATTCCTGAAATCAACAAATGACATCGCACAACTCCAAAAAGATGATAAAAAAATAATTCCTTTAGTAACCAATTTTTCTGAGATGAGTGTGCAATTCAATAGAGCGAGCAAGGTTAATTTTAAAGCATCTTTTGGGAATACTAATTATTTACAAAAACACAAACCAATTTCAGCATACAGAAGAAGCAAAAATCTTAATGACATCCTTGTCCACAGCAAAATCAAACCGCTCGGACTGTTGGGAAAGAGGAAACCTTTTAGATTAAACTACTTTCAACAAAAGAAATGGATGAAGAATAATACTACGGGACAAATATTTAAAATAGACAATTGGTTCGCCCCCAAACCACCAACAGTATATATTTAATATACTGCAACCGGTGTTCTAAGAAATACATAGGCCAAACTAAAAACTACATTAGCACCAGGATGTAACAACACGTACACAACATCAAAAACAAGATTGAAAAACGCAGATATGTGGTTCAACACTTTTTAGCACATGATATACAATCTCTGAGAGTTATGGTTCTTCAAACCAATCCATACTGGTCTCTATCAGAGAGATTAAAGTTAGACAGAGAATGGATTAACAGATTAAACACTAAGTTTCCTCAAGGGTTAAACGAACAATAAACTATGATAAAGACAATCTGAAGATAGCGCTGTGACGGTGACAATTTTTTACTACCGCGGTGGGAAGTCACCAACAACCGCCAGGGTTGCGGTGGTGGTGGGCGGTTGGGTCAATTATGCTGTAAAATAATCTGTGACAAGTTCACTCAAAAGTGAAAATTCTTTCCGTCATTAATTACTAACACTTCTGTCATTCCAACCTTCAGAACACAAATTTAGATATTTTATAATATGAAAAAGCAATTAAATTATGAAAATTGTGAAATTAAAGCAATAGTCCAGAGATCTGGTCCCTGCGTCAGTTCAGGGTTAGCCTGTACATAAGCCTTTAAAACGTGCACGCGGCGGCGGAGGCGCACTCTAAACTCACACGGGAGAAAACTGCACTAGGATGACATGAAGGCGAGCAGCCTAATTCATTTCATGTTTGGTTGACTAATTCTTTAAATACAACTCTCTTGAGCTCTAAAGGGGAAAAAACGCTAAAGAAATTTGCCGTTAAATTAATGTTAGCAGAGACGCAACTGCCAGTCATTTTCACATTAGTTTTTTAGTAGGGGATTAATATTAGAGTACCCTACTAAAAATGTTTAGTTGGACACTGCACAGTCCTACAGTAGTCTACAATATAATTAATATTATCATTTATTATTATTAATATTATCAAAACTAAGCTATAAAATTCACAAAACGCAAAACCCTTTTTAATGTTTGCTTTCATTTTGACATGGCTAAAGCGCAGTTTTACAGTTGTAAAAAGAAACATCCCATTATGCAGCAGCATTCTCAAGTTAGGACACTTAATAAATGCCTTTTGAGTTTAAAGATGATCGGCCTGCGAAGTCAAGTTTACAGTGTTATAAATAAAATAGGTATATAGTGCATTGAGTAAGTGGATTTGCCGCGGATCAACCGTTTACACGCGCTGCAGGTAGGCTGAATGATCATCTAGGGTAGACAGGCTCTCTGTTTTGCTACACTAATGCCTGAAAATGTAACTAAGTAACACATTTAGCTACTATTTTTTTAAATGACATTGAATTGTAACATGTAGCTTTCTAACACTGATATTGGTTGGGTAATGAAGCGTGATGACTCGCTTATGATTTATTTAACGGTAGTGGGAAGTGAAGGTGGGTTAGCTTGCATGTGTGGGCATAGTTTGACTTCTTTACCTAAAACTTTAAAAATTCACGTTGTTTGAAATAAAATGGAAATAAATAAGGAGAATAAAATATAATTTAAACCACTCATCTGGCGCTGAAGCCATGCTTCATCTGCGTTAATAAACGGTATCATTGCATTACCTTCACTGATAAAATCAGTAATACCGAAACTTCATATTATTATTATTATTACTACTATAAAAAATATGTTACTGGACTAAGTCAGTATAACTTAGGCAGTAATGCAAAGTAATAAATAAGTGAATAAATAGCCTAAATAAAAGGCTAAAAGAGGGACCAAAATCTTCAATGTCTTCCATTTATCACTTTCTCTTTTTTATCTGGCCATTTTTGGAAAGGCCTCTGCGATACATGGCTGACTAGCTGCGCGTTTGCGTTCAGAAGACAGGAGTTGATTATACGTGGCTGGGTGACATGACCGGAGATGGCTGTGGAGACTCGACGTGTTTGCCCATTTAACAATTTTTTTTTTTTTTTTTAAAAACCCTACAAATAGCTTATTTTATTTATTGATTCAACTTTCTCGTTCAGCACGAATCCAAAATGTTCCCAGATTGGCGATGTAACATTTGGTTTTCCAACGAGATTCATTGCTGAACTTGAACTTGCTGAATCGCGCCTAACGTTATATTCTAACAGAAATGCAATACTTTGCAACATAATGGAAATTTCAGTGCGTGACGTCACATACTACCGCCGGTGGCATGGACAACCGCGGAGGCAAATGACCACCGCGGTGACACGGTTGTCTCGGTGACCGTCACAGCCCTATCTGAAGATTCATAATAACTATAATATTGATTAAAACATGTTTTTGTACTTTATATCCAGATTCAGTACGATTGGCCGAGAGATCCAGAACGGACAGGAGAAACACCCTGTGACCATTGTCTTGACACAACCACCACCACCAGCTCATCCAACCCAAGACAGGACTCCAGAGGCCTAGGCTCACCTACACCTTTTCACAACACGACAACATTACTACATTAATTCCTGTGCAACATTACACCTACGTCCACACACCTCCACCCACATTACAAGACATACACGAACCCCAACCCCTCCCCCAACCCTAACCCCAACCCTTCCTGCTAACCCCAACCCCCCTCCCCCAACCCTAACCCCAACCCCCCACCCTAACCCCAACACCAACCCCTTCCCCCAACCCTAACCCCAACCCCCCTCCTCCAACCCTATCCCTAACCCCTCCCGCTAAGCCCAACCCCTTCCCCCAACCCTAACCCCAACCCCCCTCCCCCAACTCTAACCCCAACCCCAACCCCTCCCGCTAACCCCAACCCCTTCCCCCAACCCTAACCCCAACCCCCTCCCCCAACCCTAACCCTAACCCCAACCCTAACCCTCCCGCTAATCCCAACCCCTTACCCCAACCCTAAACCCAAACCCACCCCACACACACACACACACATATCCACCACCATCACAACCCAACTGAGAAGACCATTTTCTTTAAAAGAAATAAATGTTTTTCCCTTTTTCATTACAACACCATTCCTTTCATCCATTTGAAACCCTCATTAGGGGTGGGAGAACGTATTAGGGAACACAAAACTTTTCCCCTTATATACTGAAAAAAAGAGTTATTCTCCCTCCATGGGCCTCTGGACTCCTGAGTAGGGAAACATCTATACAAGCATATACAAACAACATACATTTGAGGATAGGGTAAACACTATCATCATGATACGTGATTTGAAAAGCACAGTTGGAGATATAGTGCACATGTGAGCAAAATTTAATTCATACATGATATTGTAAGTTTTGCTTCTACCCATTTTGAGAATTTGTCAATTATCACAAGGCAATAACGATATCCCCCCTTGGTAGCGGGTATCGGGCCAATAAAATCTAATTGTAAGGATTCCCATGGTCCTTTGGGTGGTTCTGGACGACTCAGGTTTGTTCGTCCGGTTTTACCTTGATTGATGGCGGCACATACAAGGCATGTGTTGCACCATCGTTCAATATCTGATGTCATTCCTGGCCACCAGAAGTTTTTCTGTATCAGCTGTTGTGTTTTGGGAGTTGATACATGTGCATAATCATGGTATAATTTTATCACTGGTTTCTGGAGGGCCTCTGGAACAACATATTTTTCATCTCGTAAGATCATCCCTTCCATGACATTAACCAATTGATCCTGCTTTAAATGTGGTACAAGCTCACCCCCCGAAGTCCACAGCTCCTGTTGGTACTGTTTTAAATCAATGGGAGTGGCCTGTATTGCACTCACAGCAGAAGCAATTGGTCTATCAGGTTGCCACTCTTCCCCTTTTAGGGCTGCCAGTTTTGCTAGCTTGTCGAATGTTGTTATTTTTCTCATGTTCATCTGGGTCTTTTAAGATGTGTGCGCATACCTTAACGACTGAAATTGGGGAGTTATGTGTTTTTATCGCTTTCCAAATTGCAGTGATAATGTCAAAGTGTTTTATTTGCGTTCCAGCAGACGTGAGGAATTTTCACAGTTGGCATTGAGTCATGAAGTCATGCACTACACCAAATGCATATCTGCTATCAGTGTACACACACACTGGTTTGTGGTGTACTCTGATAGCTTCAAGTAGTGCAATGAGTTCAGCATCTTGTGCAGATTTGCTCGCGGGTAACTTTAGTAACCATTGTTTTGACTCTGAATTGGGGGAATGGGGGGTCCACACAGCACACCCTGTATGAAATTTGCCATCATGCCAGTATCTGGAACCATCAATGTACACCTGCGTTTGGTTAGGGAGTTGTTTGTCACCAACAGGGCTTTTTACTTCCTCTTTTGCTTGGCATGTGTGTGGGTGACCCTCCATGTCTCCCAATATGTGTGGTAAGATTCGAGTGTTGGTTGTAGTAATGTCGCGTGCTTGTATGTCTGCTAGCCACCTCGCCAATCTTTGCGATGACACACCTTTGATTCGGCCCTGCAACAGCATTTGTACCGGTGTGTGCATTGTGTGCACAACAACAGGTTGAAAAGCAACAATAGGTTCTGTTGTTGTTAACATCCAATGGACCGCTAGTACATGCTGTGTGCATGGGTCGAATCCCCGTTCAGCTGGAGATTTTTTTCGGCTATAATACGCAATCGGCCGTAGCTTACCCCCGTGATCTTGTGCTAGTACTCCGCTTAGAGTGGTGTCATTTGTGTCAATTTGCATATGAAAAGGTTTTGAAGGGTTGGGCAAACCCAGAGCAGGCGCAGTACATAATTGTTGTTTTAGGTTTGTGAAGGCTTGTTCATGTTGTTCAGCCCATTCGAGGACGTCAGAAGGTTTTAATTTACCTTTTAGGAGGTCGTATAGTGGTGTCGCAGTGTTAGCAAAGTCAGGGATGAAATCTCTTAAATAATTTGCTGTACCTAAAACCTTTTGCAACGCATTCAGTGTGTGAGGTCGAGGTAGCTCAGAGATGCATTTACGCCTGTCTTCTGTCAACGCTTTGTGGCTTTGGGCAATTGTATAACCTAGGTACTGTAATTCTTTTTGTGAGATTTGAGCTTTTTCTTTGTTTAGTTTGAATCCTGTTTTACCAAGTATCAGTAACGTTTCATCAACTAATTGCAAATGGTCTTCGATGGACCCTTCTGTCGCATTTAAAATGTCATCGACATAATGAATTACGTTGCCTACTGTCTGTAGCGGATTTAATGGGTCTTCCACTGCTCTGTGGAAAATAGCTGGGCTGTTGTGCAGGCCTTGTGGCATTCTTTCCCATGTGTACTGTATTTGGTTAACAGTAAATGCTAATTTCCACTGATCTTCACGCCTAACTTTAACAGACCAGAAGCCGTTCTTTATGTCAAGTACTGTGAACCATGACTCTCGGGTTGAAATCTGTGCAAATAAAGTCGACGGATTTGCTACTATGGAAGTAGCTTTTGGTAGAACTTTTTGGTTTTGAAACAGGTAGGCATGGGGAGTTTGTTGTGGAGCTGCATCGTCGAACTATGCCTCTGGATTCAAGCTGTTGAACTATCTCATGTACAGCTGTCTCTGCCTCAGGTTTGATGCGGTATTGTTTTTGTGGGGGAGGTGGCTCCCCTTCAATACACACAACAAAATCAATAAGGCCACAGTCATGTTCATGTTTCGCCCAAATAGTACTGTGTTTTTCGATTATTGATTGGACAGGATCTGTAGTGGATATGGACATGATGCTGACATGTTTTTGATGCAAAGATTTTTTGATTGTCTTGTGGGTTTGTATTTCAATCTGTTTTTCAAAACAATGAATTACAAAGCCATGTTTTTTTCAAGATGTCCATTCCCAGTACAGTTCCTTCGCTGTTATTTGGTAAATACCAGAAAGGCTCTTCGATTACTGCTACGCCTAGATCAAGTCGAACGGGCCTAGTTTGCACAGCTGTCATTAGTGTGTCGCCGATGCCTTTTATTCGAATGGTTTCATTTGTTAACGGTAGGGAGATATCTGTGCAAGAGCATGCTGCGCCGGTATCAATAAGTACGTCAGCTAACTGGCCTCCTAAATTAGCCCTTATTTTGATTCGGTTACCGCATTTGATTATGTTCCCTACTGCGATGGAGGCCACGCATCTCTATTGTGAATGATATCTCTCTGTTTTTTCGTTGATGTTATGGGCGCCGCCATTTGTTTTCGGAACTCGCTGGTGAAATTTTTGAACTGTCTTAGTAATTCAGCATCTGCGCTAGACAAGTTTATCTGGCTGTATTCTGGCAGTTCTCTCTCGCTCTGTTCTCTTTTACGGCAGTTCTTTGTTAAGTGGTTGGTTTTCTTGCAGTAGCGACAGTGCGGCTTGTTTTCAAATTTATGTTGAGGTTCGTCTCTGCCCTTGCCTTCGGCTACCCACTGTGCAGATGCGACAGTGCGGGGTTTGTTTTTCCATCTATTTTCTATTTTTGAAGCCCAATCTACGACTGTTCCAAACGTATTTTCTGCGGGATCTACGCCATGTAGTAGGGCCTTTTGTACTGGAGCGCTGGCATGGTTTTTCAGAAGTTGTAATAGCACATCGTGATCGCTGCTTGCGTTTTCTAATTCGGAGTGTTCTTTATAAGTTACCCACATTCGTTCAGCATATGTTTCAAACGCCTCGTTTGGTGCCTGTTTGATTTCTAATATTCTGTCCCAGTCTGCATGGGTCGGTCCCCTTAAATTTAACAATGCCCCTTTTAGTCGCTCGTAAATCACATTATCATCTTCCTCGTCGTCTCTAGCCAATATGTCTCCAGATTTCATTTCTGGGGACAATTTTGGTTTGAGCTCGTCTGGAATGGTGAGGAGGGTTATTTGACACACGTCTCTAACTTCTAATTTGTACACAGTGGCTTGCAGCATTAGCGTTTCCCAGTACGGTTGAAATGGGCACCTTCTGGGCATCATTCCTATGACTTGTTTATGTTTTGAACATTCGTCGCATGTTAATGGGCGACTGATCATTGTGATTTCATCGTTCGCATTTTTTACGGTTTTTATCACGGCTACTTTGACTGACTTCTGAGATGAATCATTACATTTCATTCAGGTTTGTATCGGACTTCTCTGGTTGGATTCTTCTGGAGCTCGGTTACGAGATGTTCTCCGTGTTTTACCCTTTAATGTGGCGACATCATCATCTTTTGAGTGTTTTGAGTGAACGCTGGCATGATCTGTTGCCGCTGCTCACCGGTTTTACTAAACTTGGACAATTTTGCTGTCTGAGTACACTTCTGTTTGAGTTTTATGGATTTTACCTGCTTCACGCCTGTGGTTCTTCTGGTTCCTGCTCACCTGCGCGTCTAAGCTGTTAACGTCTGCTTGCACAATGTACAAGATATTGTCCGGCAAATTGTACTTCTGGCTGGCACTTGCCTGGTGTCTCCTGACGCTTGTCTACCAGAACGCGTTGGGACTGTTCCAGTACTCGGCTGCTGAATTACACCGCCTGCGTCTCCATCTCTCAGCGCCTTTGCCAGCTGTGCTACACCTCCATCCGGACTTCGCATTCCTGCCCCGCCGGAGATACATCCATCGTGGATCCAGACGGAGTGCTCACCAGGGCTCATCGACACAAATAAAGTCTATTTGGTCCCGTTCTCGTCGTCCTCCTCACAACACCGATCGGACTGTAAGTCACAAAGTTTTAGCCAACCTAGCCCGGTCGGCTAACACTGCTGTACTTTCTGACAATATCAAAACTAACTTCGGTCTTTTAAACATCCGCTCACTTACGAGCAAGGGGCATCTTCTCCAGGATGTCATCAGTGACCGCAACCTTGACTTTTTGTGTCTAACTGAGACTTGGCAACAACCCCGCGACTTCACGCAACTCAATGAATCCACTCCTGGAGGGTTTGTTTACACCTGTCAACCCCGTGAAGGAGGTCGTGGAGGAGGTCTCGTGATGATTTTGCCGCGAGAGTTTGAAAATCTCGCCGGTTCCTGTTCCATCATTCGCTTCTTTCGAATCTACTCTATCTAAACTCTCTGGATCCATACCTACATATGTTGCCATAATTTATCGTCCCCCCAAACCAAATAATAACTTTTTAAGTGACTTTGCTGCTTTTTTAACACATATTACCACCCTCTCACCAAATATTATAGTTTTAGGCGATTTTAATATTCATGTGGATAATATTAATAACTCTCTTACAAGATATTTTATATCCTGTCTTGAGAGTTTTGGACTTCAACAACATGTCAACGTCCCCACACACTCTAAAGGACACATCCTTGACCTAATCTGCTGCTCTGGTGTCTCACCCACTGACTTTTCAGCTGAAGAACTCCCAATAACTGATCATTTTCTCCTCTCATTTAATTTTGCACTCCCTCTTTCCTCCACCAAACCTCCCCGTACTATATCCTTCCGTAACATAAAACATATCGACTTAAGCTCTTTTTCTGCTAGTATTCACTCCCTTCTTGACACTGCTAACCTTTCCTCACCAGATGACTTAGTTCTTCATTACAACACCGGTCTTCATTACATTCTCAACTCTTTTGCTCCTTTAAAAACCAGATCTGTCTCCTTCTCTCAGTCTGCCCCATGGTTTACACCAGAACTTCGGCTCATGAAAGCCAAAGGTCGACAAATTGAGAGACTTTCTAAAAAAACGGGCCTTGTTGTTCATAAAGAAATGCATAAAAATCACATCCTACAATACAAGAACTGCATTACTCAAACCAAATCCAACTATTTTTCCAATCTTATATGTTCCAATGAAGGTAACACCACGTCTCTGTTTTCACTGTACAAGCGTATCACTAACCCCCCAGACTCACTACCATCTCACCTCCACTCAACAGCTTTCTGTAATTCTATCATGACCTTTTTTTAATGAAAAAATCCTTAATATCCATCAGCACCTTGGTTCGCAATCCTTTCCGAGCACTATATCGGAACTTCCGCAATCCGAAAATATATTCTCCTCTTTTCTACTCCCTACAACCTCAGAAATTTCAAATCTTATTTCCAAATCTAAGTCGTCTTCCTCTTATTTAGATCCTCTCCCCACTGTTTTGGTTAAAGCCTGTCTCCCTTCTCTCATTGCTCTCATTTCAGCCATTATTCACTCTTCTCTTTCCACTGGAACTGTTCCTGCTTCTTTCAAAACAGCAGCAATTACTCCAATACTCAAAAAACCTGGCTCAGACCCATCTAATTTTAATAACTTACGACCTATTTCTAATCTACCATACATTTCCAAAATCCTTGAAAAAATTGTAGCAACACAACTTCAAACCCATTTATCTCAGAACAACCTGTATGAACAGTTCCAGTCCAGTTTCCGCCCACTTCACAGCACGGAAACTGCTCTTACTAAAATCACCAATGACCTTCTTATGGCAGCTGATTCTGGACTAATATCTATTCTCATTCTCCTTGACCTGAGTGCGGCCTTTGACACCATTTGTCACAGCACCCTCATCAATAGACTATCTTCTCTTGGCATCACCAATATCCCACTTGACTGGTTTAAATCTTATCTCTCTGGTCGTACTCAGTTCATTCAACTCAAATCATTCACTTCTCAGCATTTTACAGTTTCTTCGGGTATACCCCAGGGCTCAGTCCTGGGGCCCCTGATTTTTATCATCTATCTCCTCCCCCTTGGCAATATTCTCCGTAAATATAATATACAGTTCCACTGCTATGCAGATGACACCCAGCTCTATCTCTCTGGCAAACCCTCTTCTTGTTTTCCACCTTCATCCCTTACAGTCTGCTTAGCAGAAATCAAATCTTGGCTATCTCTTAATTTTCTCAAATTAAATAGCGCAAAAACTGAGGTTTTGCTTGTTGGTACCAAATCAACACTCTCCAAAACTGACAGTTTTTCTATTTCTATCGATGACTGTTCCATTTATCCCTCTAAACAGGTCAAGAGTCTGGGTGTCATCCTTGATAGCACTCTATCTTTTGATTCGCACATCAATAACATCACCCGGTCTGCTTACTTCCACCTACGTAACATTAACCGACTCCGCCCTTCTCTTACCTCTCATGCCACTGCTGTTCTTGTCCACAGCCTTGTCACATCTCGTTTAGACTACTGCAACTCCCTTCTCTTTGGTCTTACTCATAAATCCCTCCTTAAACTTCAGTTGGTCCAGAACTCAGCTGCCCGCATCATCACCAGAACCCCTTCTTCTCATCATATCACCCCTGTCCTGCAGCAGCTTCACTGGTTACCAGTTCATTTTCGAATTGATTTTAAAGTTTTGCTGTTAACATTTAAAGCCATCCACAATCTCGCCCCTCCATATTTGTCTGCCCTCATTCACATTGCTGCTCCCTCTCGCACCCTGAGATCTTCTTCCTCCCTCCAGTTGTCTGTTCCTTCTGCTCGTCTATCGTCCATGGGCAGCAGAGCATTCAGCCACTCTGCTCCCCGGCTTTGGAACTCACTACCACCTGCCATCAGAAACATTGACTCCCTTACATTATTCAAAACAAGACTCAAAACTCACTTATTTAAGGTTGCTTTTAATACTTAAATGTATCTTGTATACTTTTATATTATTTCTCTTGTTGTTTTATTGCTCTTGTTTTATTGTACGGTGTCCTTGAGTTGCTAGAAAGGCGCCTTCAAATAAAAT
>CAIGQV010017185.1:0-12399 GCA_903798115.1 Danio jaintianensis | reverse complement strand
AGGAAGAAGAAGAAGATGAAGAAGAGGAAGAAGAAGAAGAAGAAGAATATGAAGAGGAAGAAGAAGAATATGAAGAAGAAGAGGAAGAAGAAGAGGAAGAAGAAGAAGAAGAGGAAGAAGAAGAGGAAGAAGAAGAAGAGGAAGATGAAGAAGAGGAAGAAGAAGAAGAGGAAGAAGAAGAAGAGGAAGAAGAAGACATTGAGATTAAGGAAACATTCCGAGTCAAGCAGGAGAAACTCGAGGAACAGACCGGTTGGCTTTCATTGAAGTTCATCTCAGTCATTGGGTTCAGTGTGTATTTCAGTGTTTTGGTGAATATATTCAGTTCATCTTGATGTCTCCAGCACTTCTACACTGTCGATTGTGTCGCAGCAGCTGAACACAGGAGATTCTAGCAGACTGAAACTGTGTCGGTCCAGTGTTCAGAGTTGAAGTTCAGTGTGGTTTCATCTTCACTGCTGAGAGTCCAAACACTGAAGAGCAAACCCATCCATGAATATAGTTCAAGTGGAGGCAGAAATCTCTCAGAGTTGATGGGGAAGTTCTTCATGTGTGTTCTGGAGATGAATGAGAGGCAGTGAATCTGACTGGTGTGCTCTAAAAGATCCTGAAAGCTTCCCACACTGCTTAAATGCTTTTCTTACAGATTTGGTCTTGTTTCTAGTCCAAATAATTACAAAAACTCTTGAATCTTGAGTTTTGTAGACAAGTAAAACATTATTTCAAACCGAAAACAAAACCGGCGGTGGCGCAGTGGGTAGCACTGTGGCCTCACAGCAAGAAGGTCGCTGGTTCGAGTCCCGGCTGGGTCAGTTGGTGTTTCTGTGTGGAGTTTGCATGTTCTCCCCGTGTTGGCGTGGGTTTCCTCCGGGTGCTCCGGTTTCCCCCACAGTCCAAACACATGCGCTATAGGGGAATTGGGTAAGCTAAATTGGCCGTAGTGAATGAGTGTGTGTGGGTGTTTCCCAGTACTGGGTTGCAGCTGGAAGGGCATCCGCTGTGTAAAACATATGCTGGAATAGTTGGCGGTTCATTCCGCTGTGGCGACCCCTGATGAATAAAGAGACTAAGCGGAGGGAGAATGAATGAATGAATGAATAAATGACTTAACATGTTTGTTGCATTTTATTGTTGTATCAGTTTCAGGTTGGTTCAGTTCATTCACAGTCTGGTATAATCACTCTCTTCTTACTCTATGGGCAACAGAATAGAGTAAAACAATGGACATTCTGTCCTCCTCCATTCGGAAATGTCTCTACATCCCGTTGTTTAGGTCATCCGCATCTAAAACAGTGTAGATATACGCTTCTTCCTCATGTGCTGTATATCTGTAATAATGCTGTTTGTAATATTATTTGCTGGCTAAATACTGTAATAATGCTTTAATACTTTTAAAATTGAATGTCTGCGTTTTTAGTTGACAGCAGATTGAAGTTTGTTAGAGTCTTGTGTCCTAAATGATGATTGGGCTGTGGTTTATTAATTTTGCATGCAGCTGCTCCTGAAAATAAATGCAATATGTAGTACTACCAATAAAATATTAATCCCAATTATTATTGCATGCATGAGTGGATATTAACATTTACATTCGTGCTGTAAATCAACACTTAAAGTCTCGAAAGCAATGTGCTAGCATCTAGATCATTGATTATTATTATTATTATGATCTAAATGTATTAAAATGCTGTAAAGCAGCTTGAGCAGGATATTTCGTTATTACACGGTGCTTCATGAATGAACTGAATGACAATGATGATTTGTTTTATTCTCGTTTTCGATGAGGAAATCACAGCAAGAGTCGAGACGACACTAACTGAGATCACTAGTAAGTGGAGATTATTGGCAATCGGATGATTATTTTTGATTTCAGCATAAGAGTTGAACAAACCTAAATCAGGCAAAGTTGGGGCAGTATGAAGAACGCAAATACAAAAATAAAGTCGTGATTTCTCCGTTTATTTGACTTGTGTTTCATTGCAGATTAAATATGAACACAATATATTTCGTGTTTTGACTGGTCGACTTCATTCCATGTGCAAATACACATCCTTTCCTGTCGTTCAGTGTTCAAACCTTTATTCCTTCAAAAAATAATCTCCGTTTTAGATCATTGAGTCCATGGATGGATATGAAATATTACACAAGAAACATCACCTAGATCAGGGATGGGCAACTTCAGTCCTGGAGGGCCACTGTCCTGCAGAGTTCTGCTCCAACACTAATCAAGCACACCCAGGACTGAAGGTGCCCAACCCTGACCTAGATCATTTATTATTATTATTATTATTATTATTTACATTTAATAGTATACTCTAAAGCAGCCTGAGCAAGATTCCGTCATTAAGTAGGGGGCGGGGCTTTTTGTGCATAATTATTTCGTGGTGGCAAACTAATGTCCAGAGGGGCGTGGCTAATAATATTGCGTCTGAAGCGTCAAACTGACAGCCAATCCAAACACAGAAGCAGATGCTCAGACTGAAGATGAACTAAACAGTTTGTTTTTTTCAGATTGATTAATTTGCACCAATTAATTGTTCACCTGATACCATAGATATACTAGATGTCGCCTGGCCTATTGTTGTCTATTGGAAGGAATGCGTCAATAGAGCCGCCATGTTAGTACAGGGTAGCGCTCCTTTGAAATGAATGCGGGACCAAGGTGCAGTGGAGGACTGTGGCCATCCAGAGGCAGAGATATACACATATATACATATATCTATGATCGGGAGTTTCCCCCGTGGTCAGTACGCAAAAAAAATAAAATAAAAAATTTAATTACGAAAATTATAATTCTACATCACTTTTCTACATGGATGGATCAGTGACCGCACGGGCATTGCCGATAAAGAGTGTGTTTGTGTGCATGGAGATGTATGATCCTCCCTCCCTGTTAAATTTGATCTAATCCGTGTCCTGAAACACAGCCCCTCTCCTGCTTTCACTTCTCATTCTAACAGAGGGAGCGATTCGTTTGTGAATGAATCTCCGTTATGAACGACTCGTTCACTTAGCCGACAATAATACAAGTTTCTGGCAGCGCAGCGTCTCGCTGTCATATTTCTTTTTCATTGTTTGCTGATTTTATTCAACAAAACTAGCATAAGCCTAGAATTCAGTGCAAGTTGATGCTACTTTGCCTTATGATCAGTGCAGTAAGAGACTGTATTATCATCAATAACGTGACTTGTGGAGCACAAAAGTTTGTAACATGTAAAAAACCGAAATCTTCCCTATGAAATGTTCTGCCTTTATGCTTTGTTTTCTTTGTTTGCTCGTTACTAGCAGCGCTAAAGTCCAGCATCTTCACATTGGCACACTGTCTTGACTAGTGCGGTTGAATGATGTTTGTACTGGGAGCCCTGTACAAATATGGCGGCGCTATTGACGCATGCTCAGGGTCCGTATGCAGTATCTAGTGTATATATCTATGGCCTGAAACTAGTAAAATATTATGTAAATGATATAATAATGTAGCACAGGAAATGCGTTGGGACCATTGTGTTTGTTTACATCCCTCAAAATGGTCTATAGTAATTTATAGCAATATAACGCTAGTGTTTTTGAACCATACTATAAAAAGTACTTAAATTGTATAGTTGATATGGGACCACAACAACTATAAACATAAGCCAATACTGAAAAACATGTTCAAACACACTTAATATTAACTATGAATTACATTCATCCGCGATAAAACAAAACCGCGAGGGGGATCTCACACGAGCCTCTTCAGCCGTTAGACTGAGCTCTGGCTACGCGAGACTAGGCAGAAGCAGTGAAAGCAGAACTTTATTTCTGAAGGAATCTGGGATTTTCAGAGATATCTACATTGAGCTCCATGAAGCCCTGATGTTCTCTCTCCAGTACAGGAGGTGGCGGTATGCAGATTCACTCTGCTCTCTAACTCAACACACAACCAGAAGAAGAAGAAGAGCTGTGTGGCGTATTTACCGTCTTCTCCGTGTCCCGCGTTTATACTGCTTCAGGTAAAGTCACTTAATTAACCCCTGCATGTCTTTTGATTAAGTGTAAACTCCTGCGTGTGCTTTGGGATCCTGTATGTCTGTTTAGAGTGTTTGTGACGGATGTTTTCCACTGAACTCATGACGTGACGCAGTTGTGCTGAAATCTGCGATCAGGAGTCGCTGTTCAGTCAATTAAAGTTCTCCAATGAACATGTTTGCTCAATCCCAGCATTAAAACACGCTTTACAGCACCGCTCGACGAGGATCGCTTGATTTCACTGTCTGCGCGTGCATGACCAGCGCGCTCCCGAGGGAATATTGTACTGAACAGCGCCCCCTGGTCACGGTTTTCGGCACCACCCGCCCTTCATAAACGAAAGTGAAAGCGCTTCTTTGTCGTGTCGCCATTTTAAACAGACAGAATCCATCATTTACATCGCAGAACAACTTTACATCTTTAATGTCTTTGCAAAACGTGTGAGGTTTATGTGGATCTGTATGTGTGTACAAGATGATGGCTGTGATTCTTCATTTGATCTTCTGGGTTTCAGTGATCTGAGTGTCGCAGCTGCTGATCTGTTCCTGCATTCAGCTGAATGATGAAGGCTGATCAATGACTGGAGATCTGTGATTGTTTCTCAGTGTCTTCTAGAGTTTCTGCTGGAGATCAGACTCTTCAGATCCATCATGGAGGACACGCACACTTCTGCACATCAGGATTTGCTTCCAGGGTGCAGGTATTAGGCCGACACATGACATTTACACATGATTACATTTATTTGTTAGATCGTAGCAAAAAAGATCCTTGATGGTTATTTGTGGGTAATTTTGTCTTTATGATAATGTAACACACAAGTTTTTGTACTAAGATAAATTAAACCATATAAAGTGCAGTGCTGAACTTGAATCTCCTCTGTTTTAGTTCATGTAAGAGGAAGAGAGCAGAAGCAGAGGCCAGCTGTGTGTCTCTGAAGAGTGACTGGTCTATGGATCACCCATTAACTAATTTTAGGAGTGAACACACACGACCTGCTGTCAGGTAGATCATCTCTATTAGGTCTGCAACTAATGAATATTGTCCTAATAAATGAATCAAGTGATTTGTTTTTTAATTCATCGGGTTTAAAAGGTTTGATGTGGTATCTGAGCTCTGCAGGATAGTGGCTCTCCAGGGTTGAAGATCTTCTGCCATAAAGGGCTTTTCCTGCACTCTTCCCCTGCTGTTTCTGCGCCTGTACTGATCAGCCATTCCTCTGATCTGAGTCTGCTTTCACTGAAGTGCAGTCATCATCATGTTGTGTTGGGCTCATATATGCTGCTGATCATCAGATCTGGTGGCAGCAGTTTCTATAATGGATATTTCCAGAGTTCTCCTGCTCATTCAGTCATGATAGCTGATGGTAAATGAACTTGGCTTGCTGTCCTCAAAGTCTGGACTTGAGCTATGCAGACAAACCCCAAATGAGTGACCTTCTGAAGACTGAGTGATGAGGAGGAGGATAAGGGGAGCTGCTGGATGCTGGAATAACAGTCAGCTGACACAGTGCAGTTTATACTGCTGCTTATATAGCCATGTGATAATGATTGACGCGCCTGAATGATTAGGCTCCTCCCACACCGACGCTGTCAACTTCATTCAGTGATTTTGATGATTAGTTGTTTCATCCCGAATCTGCTCTAATAGTGCTGCATTTCTATTGTGCATTCTCTACTAGAAATGAGCCTTGATCTGTGTGTGCTGATATTTTTCTCTGATCTTTGAACTCATTTAACACATCCAGACCGTTTTTGTTCAGGAAATGAATATAAAGTGCTGCTTCAGGTGTTTTTTTAAATGAAGAATGAATAATATCTGGTGTGTTGAATCCAGTGTGTGCAGTGCTGAACTTTAATCTCCTCTGTTTTAGCTCACCTGAGAGGAAGACCGCAGAAGCAGAGGCCAGCTGTGTGTCTCTGAAGAGTGACCAGTCTATGGGTCACCCAGTAGCATTTAAGAGTGAACACAGACGACCTGCTGTCAGGTAGATCATCTCTACACACACATGATTATACTGCAGCATTTATATGATCATGTGTTTTATCCAAAATACAAATGAAAAAGGTGTCTTACGCTAAAGTCAGCAAAATGTCCAAAGTGTGCGATCAAAAGAAAGTGATGTTAGGAAATATGAATGAGTTGAGTGAGAAAAACACACCGTATTTGACCTCGTAAATAATTATGGGTGCAAACAACATTGGTTTGAGATGGAACTGTTTTCAAATCTGGCAGCTCAGTGGTTAGCACTGTGGCCTCACAGCAAGAAGGTTGCTGGTTCGAGTCCCGGCTGGGTCAGTTGGTGTTTCTGTGTGGAGTTTGCATGTTCTCCCCGCGTTGGCGTGGGTTTCCTCCGGGTGCTCCGGTTTCCCCCACAGTCCAAACACATGCGCTATAGGGGAATTGATGAACTAAATTGGCCGTAGTGTATGAGTGTGTGTGTGTGAATGAGTGTATGGGTGTTTCCCAGTACTGGGTTGCAACTGGAAGGGCATCCACTGCATAGAACATATGCTGGAATAGTTGGCGGTTCATTCCACTGTGGCAACCCCTGATAAATAAGGGACTAAGCCGAAGGAAAATGAATGAATGAATGTTTTAAAGTTCAGAAAAGAGGTAATAATAACTAAAAGTAGTTGGAGAAATGAAGAATAAGATGAAGACCGCAGCAATATTACAGTAGTGTTAATGCTTTGTTTGGCTGAATCTGCTCGCTCTGATCATGAATGGTAAATATTCAACATGATGATCATTGTGCTGGATTGTCTTTATCTAATACCCTAATTAAATAAAGAAAGCAGAATCCTCTCTTGGCTATATTTCTTAGCTAGAGTTTTGTTTAGGACCATCTTTTGTAATCAAGGAATAAATCCGATTCATACTTTACCACACAAGGTAACTTGATGTGTTCTGCGAACGAAGCCAATGTCCACTCCAGTGAAGAAAATTAATTACTTTTATGAATAAATAAAATCCAGTGAAAAAGAAGAATAAACACAAATACAAGAACAAAACTCAATCCTTTACTTTATCCTCCGCTGAGAATAAAGGGCCTGAGACATTCAGTGTAGAGAAGTCAGAAGAGCAATGCTGGTCTGTATACTCCAGCCTTTTATACAGTGCGGTGACGCAAATGAACACAGGAGAAGCCTTTGAAGTTATAAGTTGCATAAGTGATATATTGCTAAATTGTCTTTGTCAAGATGGCTAGTACTATATCTAGAACATGTATAGATTTATATATGTCTAAACATGTCAATTAACATTAGGCTGGATCCCCAGAGCTGTCCTCCAGAGTCATAATTCTCAGCTGGCGGATGACATCCTTATCTGGAGAGCTCGCTGCAAAAACTCCTCCAGATTGCGATTGTAAGAATTCGTCAGAACTGTCGCCTGGACCATGTCCTCCTTTAGCGCCAGCAGAAGTCTGATCCACCATAGAGCATCGTCTATAGCTTCTGCGTACTCTCTGTCGTAGTCGTCTGCTCCGCCTCTCTCAACCTTAACAGCTGTTTGTGCAAACATAGGGATATCCCAATACATAAGAGACCTGTTGTGTCTTCTACAATTAATGTCCTTAAACCAACCAGGCACTACATCATTTATGATCTGAAATCCTGAACCCCAAGAGCAAACATATGGAAGCATATGAGTAGCAAAAATGGCAATGCAATATGTCAAATGGCGATGTATTTCTGTATTTCAGTTTGCATTTTGCAGGACATATGTGCAGTGGTTGGTGAAAAATGACAATTAAATGATATCATTTGCATTTGTCACTTCCAAACACAGTTTTAATATGTCAACTGTATCCACATTGTAATGTTTTATTAGTTGCAACATTAAATTGAAGATGTAATACACAAACTGAATTTGATGTGTATAACATACATGCAGAAACTGTAGTCAAATGATCATTTAAATGTTATTTGTCCTAAATGCATTCACACTCGCGTCTAGGAAACGCAGGATTGCATTTTCAGCATAACACCGTGGGATGTTTGTAGCAAAGTTCATTTTGAAATGTAATATGCAAAACCATAATGCAATATGTTAAATGGCAGTGTGTTTCTGTACTTCAGTTAGCATTTTCCAAAACCATATGTGCAATGTTAGGGAAGGTCATTCTTGCCTATTTTAAATAAATCAAATAAACCTGGGAAATGAAGAAGAGTTTCATTATAAAACACTGTTTGCAAAATATCTGCCCAAATTCAAAATAAAATAAAATGTTGAATTTACATTTTCACTGTGACAACACATTGTGCCTGTCAAACTGATCAATTCAATGAAGTTGCCAATTTAACATTTCTTTTTCACTGTATTTCTGAGTAAAGACAGTATTATTACAATGAAAAGCCAAACTTCCATGCAAGCGCTTGTATGATCTGGAGATTATCATGTGAAACAAAAACTCTATTCAGTCAGAAAGTGAGCTGACAGAAGCAGAACAAACACAGTCATGGTGAAGCACTGAAAGATTTAGACAGCAGAGGATTATTATTTTCTTATTGATGGCAAAACATTTAACAAGAATATGATCACAACAACCTTCAGAACTATAGACAGCAGAATACAAGATTCAGAGCAACATGAAAACATACAATTATACAACAAAAGAAAACAGTATTAATAATATTACCACATTACACACTATTGCAGATGAACAGGTCAATCTAGGATCTTCATCCTCATGTTTGTTGTCTCTTAGATAGCTTTACTAGAGGATCTTTACACTCGTACTCATTCATACCTTGTTGTTGTTGTTGTTCCTGCAGTGTGGATAGAGACGATCAGACTGGAGACCTGCAGCACGATTCACTCCAACCAGAACATGATGAACTTCAGAGAGTCAAAGACCAGCACAAAACCAGCATGAAGAACAAGTATGAGAGTTTATTTGAGGGAATCAACCATCAAGAGACTCGAACCCTCCTGAACAGGATCTACACACAGCTCTACATCATAGAAGGAGAGAGTGAAGGAGTGAATGAAGAACATGAGGTTTCACAGATGGAGAAAAGAGCCAGAACAAAACCCTCACAACACACTCCAGTCGACTGCAATGACATCTTTAAAGCCTCAGCTGGAGCAGGACATGAGGAGAAGATAAAGAAGGAGAAACCCCAGATCAAGACTGTTCTCACTAAAGGCATCGCTGGAATCGGAAAAACCGTCTCTGTGCAGAAGTTCATTCTGGACTGGGCCGAGGGAAAAGCCAATCAGGATGTAGATTTCATGTTTGTGCTTCCATTTCGAGAGCTGAACTTGATCCGAGATCATCAGTACAGTCTTCACAGACTTCTGCTGGACTTTCATCCTGAACTTGAAGATCTGGAGCCCGAGATTTATGAGCAGTGTAGAGTTGTGTTCATCTTTGATGGTCTGGATGAAAGCAGAATCACACTCAAGTTTTCAGATGATGAGAAAGTTTGTGCTGTGACTGAATCTTCATCAGTGGCTGTGTTGATGTGGAACCTCATGAAAGGAGATCTGCTTCCCTCTGCTCTCATCTGGATCACCTCCAGACCAGCAGCAGCCCATCAGATCCCCTCCGAATACATCAACCGTCTGACAGAAATTCAGGGATTCACTGAGCCTCAGAAGGAGGAATATTTCAGGAAGAGAATCAGCGACGAGCATCAAGCCAGCAGAATCATCTCACACATCAGAAGAGCAAGAAGCCTCCAGATCATGTGTCACATACCCGTCTTCTGCTGGGTCTCCTCCACTGTGCTTCAGAAGCTCCTGGAAGAAGATCAGAGTGCAGAAATCCCTCAAACTCTGACTGAAATGTACATCCACTTCCTGCTGATTCAGATCAACATGAGGAAGCAGAAGTATGAAGAGAGAGATCCAGAGAAACTCCTGCAGTCCAACAGAGGAGTGATTGTCAAACTTGCTGAAGTGGCTTTCAGACAGCTGATGAAGGGCAATGTGATGTTCTATAAGGAGGACCTGATTGAGAGCGGCATAGACGTCACTGACGCCTCAGTGTATTCTGGGATCTGCACTGAGATCTTCAAGGAGGAATCTGTGATTCATAAGAGGAAAGTCTACAGCTTCATCCATCTCAGCTTTCAGGAGTTTCTGGCTGCTTTCTATGTGTTTCACTGCCATTTAACAAAGAAGACAGAACCGCTGAGGTTGATTTATGACAGAGGATATTCATATAATCAATATCTACAGTTCAGGTCTGAGCACTCTCTGTATGATCTGCTCAGTTCAGCAGTAGATGAAGCTGTTATGAGGAGTAATGGTCATCTGGATCTGTTCCTGCGGTTCCTGCTGGGCGTCTCACTGGAGTCCAATCAGAGACTCTTCCAGGATCTACTGACACACACAGAGGAGAGCTCAGAGAACATCAGAGAAACCACACAGTACATTAAAGAGAAGATCAAGGGAGATGACGGTCTCTCAGCTGAAAGATCCATCAATCTGTTCCTCTGTCTGCTGGAGGTGAAAGATCAGACTCTGTCCAGAGAGATTCAGGAGTTTGTGAAATCAGACAAACACTCAGAGGAGAAACTCTCTCCTGCTCACTGCTCAACAATCTCCTACATGATTGAGATGTCAGAGGAGCCGCTGGATGAGTTAGACTCTAATAAATTCAACACGTCAAATGAGGGAAGACAGAGACTGATACCAGCTGTGAGAAACTGCAGAAGAGCTGTGTGAGTATTCATTCATTCATTCATTCATCACAGAAGACACACATCAGTCTGCACTGAAGACTCAGATCAGTTTAGTAAATCACTGCCCTGCTTTAACATATTCATACAAACACTGTTTATTTCTCATGTCAATATTGAAGCAGAAAGGCATAAGTAGTTGAAAGCACTCTGGACAACAGACAGTAGAAGCACAGCTGTGTGTGTTTGTGTTGTACATGTTTATGCTTGAATCACACAATACTCAATGACGGCTCTCATCAACTACAGTCTTTTCTTAATTCTTATTTTGGTTCCCAAGATGGACTTATAAAGGTAACAGGATTTTTTACATTACAAACTGATTGCGTATCTTTTTTATTATTATATATTATTATTATTAATTTTATTTTTATTTTATTATTATATATATATATTATTAAACACTGATTCTGCTTTTTAAATCCATCACTTGTTCACTAGTCTCCATGTAGTTTGCAGCAGTTTAGTGCGCTATATTGTTAAGGGATTACATTGATTCCGCTACGTTCATTCTGCTGTGCGGGGCACCACACCAACATTCATTCCTGCCATGGCTACATTACAGCTTCTAATTCAAAACGTTCAATTGTTGCTGTTTTTTTATAGAGGGTTATAGTCATACCAAAATGTGTTAAAAGGTAAGTGAATGATAATGGAGTGAACTTTTATGTGATGTAGTAGTGCTGTGCATTATTTGTTTAACCCTTAAAGGTTATGCTGACTGACTGACTGACAGGAGCACCTGACAGGGCTGCGAGGTGCGTGAGGCCCACAAACACGACGTAGCTTTCAGTTATGATAGTAACACAACGAAACTCACTCCAAGAACAGCGTTTTCATAATTATACTTTATTTATAGATAAAGGTCTATGGTTCTGCATACAATTACTTTATCTTGCTGGAGTTTATGGCCATTTGACTTTACTTCAGGACGCATCAATGCTGTTCTGTAGGCCTTTTGGAGCCATTCATAAATATTCCTAGCAAATCCAATAAATGTCGGATAACATAACGATAATGTGAAATAAATGTAACCCTGTGACATTTCCTAAATAGCCAACTTTTACTTTCTCTGTCCGTTATGTGGTATGGTTGCCCAAGATAGAGCCAGTCTATTAAGATTTATCTAACATTAGCTCAGTCACCAGATCGAAATATTATTGAGCACTTTGGGGTGTTTTGGACAAATTGATGCTGTATTGGCCACAAAAGGAGGCCCTACACCATACTAATAAATTATTGTGGACCAAGATTATAATAGTTTTGGATTTTTCATTAGTTTTCGTTTTTACTTCGTTTTGACTTTTTGTTTTCAATTTCAGTCAGTTTTAATGAGTTTTTTGAGGCAGATTTACTAGTTTTTATTGGTTTCTATATTTTGAAAATGCTTAGTTTTACTTTAGTTTTCATTAGTTTCAGTGTTAGTTTTAGTTTTTTGTTTCTAAATTAGGATATTTGTGAGGTGCAAGATTCAAAATCATCAGAATAAATATTGTATAATAAAAACTCAACCAAAGATTTATTTTTTGAAACATGTATTCAGAGGACACATGAACACTATCATCTACCACTACCATCTACCCATCCTCAAATTCAAATACAACAGCCCACAAGATAGCAGCCTTAAGTACAATATGTGTGCAAGGCTGCTTCTGAGGTTCGACCAATGACGGGTTAGACACACAGTAGTGATGGGAAGATTCGGATC
>CAIGQV010017184.1:0-12451 GCA_903798115.1 Danio jaintianensis | reverse complement strand
AGGAAGAAGAAGAAGATGAAGAAGAGGAAGAAGAAGAAGAAGAAGAATATGAAGAGGAAGAAGAAGAATATGAAGAAGAAGAGGAAGAAGAAGAGGAAGAAGAAGAAGAAGAGGAAGAAGAAGAGGAAGAAGAAGAAGAGGAAGATGAAGAAGAGGAAGAAGAAGAAGAGGAAGAAGAAGAAGAGGAAGAAGAAGACATTGAGATTAAGGAAACATTCCGAGTCAAGCAGGAGAAACTCGAGGAACAGACCGGTTGGCTTTCATTGAAGTTCATCTCAGTCATTGGGTTCAGTGTGTATTTCAGTGTTTTGGTGAATATATTCAGTTCATCTTGATGTCTCCAGCACTTCTACACTGTCGATTGTGTCGCAGCAGCTGAACACAGGAGATTCTAGCAGACTGAAACTGTGTCGGTCCAGTGTTCAGAGTTGAAGTTCAGTGTGGTTTCATCTTCACTGCTGAGAGTCCAAACACTGAAGAGCAAACCCATCCATGAATATAGTTCAAGTGGAGGCAGAAATCTCTCAGAGTTGATGGGGAAGTTCTTCATGTGTGTTCTGGAGATGAATGAGAGGCAGTGAATCTGACTGGTGTGCTCTAAAAGATCCTGAAAGCTTCCCACACTGCTTAAATGCTTTTCTTACAGATTTGGTCTTGTTTCTAGTCCAAATAATTACAAAAACTCTTGAATCTTGAGTTTTGTAGACAAGTAAAACATTATTTCAAACCGAAAACAAAACCGGCGGTGGCGCAGTGGGTAGCACTGTGGCCTCACAGCAAGAAGGTCGCTGGTTCGAGTCCCGGCTGGGTCAGTTGGTGTTTCTGTGTGGAGTTTGCATGTTCTCCCCGTGTTGGCGTGGGTTTCCTCCGGGTGCTCCGGTTTCCCCCACAGTCCAAACACATGCGCTATAGGGGAATTGGGTAAGCTAAATTGGCCGTAGTGAATGAGTGTGTGTGGGTGTTTCCCAGTACTGGGTTGCAGCTGGAAGGGCATCCGCTGTGTAAAACATATGCTGGAATAGTTGGCGGTTCATTCCGCTGTGGCGACCCCTGATGAATAAAGAGACTAAGCGGAGGGAGAATGAATGAATGAATGAATAAATGACTTAACATGTTTGTTGCATTTTATTGTTGTATCAGTTTCAGGTTGGTTCAGTTCATTCACAGTCTGGTATAATCACTCTCTTCTTACTCTATGGGCAACAGAATAGAGTAAAACAATGGACATTCTGTCCTCCTCCATTCGGAAATGTCTCTACATCCCGTTGTTTAGGTCATCCGCATCTAAAACAGTGTAGATATACGCTTCTTCCTCATGTGCTGTATATCTGTAATAATGCTGTTTGTAATATTATTTGCTGGCTAAATACTGTAATAATGCTTTAATACTTTTAAAATTGAATGTCTGCGTTTTTAGTTGACAGCAGATTGAAGTTTGTTAGAGTCTTGTGTCCTAAATGATGATTGGGCTGTGGTTTATTAATTTTGCATGCAGCTGCTCCTGAAAATAAATGCAATATGTAGTACTACCAATAAAATATTAATCCCAATTATTATTGCATGCATGAGTGGATATTAACATTTACATTCGTGCTGTAAATCAACACTTAAAGTCTCGAAAGCAATGTGCTAGCATCTAGATCATTGATTATTATTATTATTATGATCTAAATGTATTAAAATGCTGTAAAGCAGCTTGAGCAGGATATTTCGTTATTACACGGTGCTTCATGAATGAACTGAATGACAATGATGATTTGTTTTATTCTCGTTTTCGATGAGGAAATCACAGCAAGAGTCGAGACGACACTAACTGAGATCACTAGTAAGTGGAGATTATTGGCAATCGGATGATTATTTTTGATTTCAGCATAAGAGTTGAACAAACCTAAATCAGGCAAAGTTGGGGCAGTATGAAGAACGCAAATACAAAAATAAAGTCGTGATTTCTCCGTTTATTTGACTTGTGTTTCATTGCAGATTAAATATGAACACAATATATTTCGTGTTTTGACTGGTCGACTTCATTCCATGTGCAAATACACATCCTTTCCTGTCGTTCAGTGTTCAAACCTTTATTCCTTCAAAAAATAATCTCCGTTTTAGATCATTGAGTCCATGGATGGATATGAAATATTACACAAGAAACATCACCTAGATCAGGGATGGGCAACTTCAGTCCTGGAGGGCCACTGTCCTGCAGAGTTCTGCTCCAACACTAATCAAGCACACCCAGGACTGAAGGTGCCCAACCCTGACCTAGATCATTTATTATTATTATTATTATTATTATTTACATTTAATAGTATACTCTAAAGCAGCCTGAGCAAGATTCCGTCATTAAGTAGGGGGCGGGGCTTTTTGTGCATAATTATTTCGTGGTGGCAAACTAATGTCCAGAGGGGCGTGGCTAATAATATTGCGTCTGAAGCGTCAAACTGACAGCCAATCCAAACACAGAAGCAGATGCTCAGACTGAAGATGAACTAAACAGTTTGTTTTTTTCAGATTGATTAATTTGCACCAATTAATTGTTCACCTGATACCATAGATATACTAGATGTCGCCTGGCCTATTGTTGTCTATTGGAAGGAATGCGTCAATAGAGCCGCCATGTTAGTACAGGGTAGCGCTCCTTTGAAATGAATGCGGGACCAAGGTGCAGTGGAGGACTGTGGCCATCCAGAGGCAGAGATATACACATATATACATATATCTATGATCGGGAGTTTCCCCCGTGGTCAGTACGCAAAAAAAATAAAATAAAAAATTTAATTACGAAAATTATAATTCTACATCACTTTTCTACATGGATGGATCAGTGACCGCACGGGCATTGCCGATAAAGAGTGTGTTTGTGTGCATGGAGATGTATGATCCTCCCTCCCTGTTAAATTTGATCTAATCCGTGTCCTGAAACACAGCCCCTCTCCTGCTTTCACTTCTCATTCTAACAGAGGGAGCGATTCGTTTGTGAATGAATCTCCGTTATGAACGACTCGTTCACTTAGCCGACAATAATACAAGTTTCTGGCAGCGCAGCGTCTCGCTGTCATATTTCTTTTTCATTGTTTGCTGATTTTATTCAACAAAACTAGCATAAGCCTAGAATTCAGTGCAAGTTGATGCTACTTTGCCTTATGATCAGTGCAGTAAGAGACTGTATTATCATCAATAACGTGACTTGTGGAGCACAAAAGTTTGTAACATGTAAAAAACCGAAATCTTCCCTATGAAATGTTCTGCCTTTATGCTTTGTTTTCTTTGTTTGCTCGTTACTAGCAGCGCTAAAGTCCAGCATCTTCACATTGGCACACTGTCTTGACTAGTGCGGTTGAATGATGTTTGTACTGGGAGCCCTGTACAAATATGGCGGCGCTATTGACGCATGCTCAGGGTCCGTATGCAGTATCTAGTGTATATATCTATGGCCTGAAACTAGTAAAATATTATGTAAATGATATAATAATGTAGCACAGGAAATGCGTTGGGACCATTGTGTTTGTTTACATCCCTCAAAATGGTCTATAGTAATTTATAGCAATATAACGCTAGTGTTTTTGAACCATACTATAAAAAGTACTTAAATTGTATAGTTGATATGGGACCACAACAACTATAAACATAAGCCAATACTGAAAAACATGTTCAAACACACTTAATATTAACTATGAATTACATTCATCCGCGATAAAACAAAACCGCGAGGGGGATCTCACACGAGCCTCTTCAGCCGTTAGACTGAGCTCTGGCTACGCGAGACTAGGCAGAAGCAGTGAAAGCAGAACTTTATTTCTGAAGGAATCTGGGATTTTCAGAGATATCTACATTGAGCTCCATGAAGCCCTGATGTTCTCTCTCCAGTACAGGAGGTGGCGGTATGCAGATTCACTCTGCTCTCTAACTCAACACACAACCAGAAGAAGAAGAAGAGCTGTGTGGCGTATTTACCGTCTTCTCCGTGTCCCGCGTTTATACTGCTTCAGGTAAAGTCACTTAATTAACCCCTGCATGTCTTTTGATTAAGTGTAAACTCCTGCGTGTGCTTTGGGATCCTGTATGTCTGTTTAGAGTGTTTGTGACGGATGTTTTCCACTGAACTCATGACGTGACGCAGTTGTGCTGAAATCTGCGATCAGGAGTCGCTGTTCAGTCAATTAAAGTTCTCCAATGAACATGTTTGCTCAATCCCAGCATTAAAACACGCTTTACAGCACCGCTCGACGAGGATCGCTTGATTTCACTGTCTGCGCGTGCATGACCAGCGCGCTCCCGAGGGAATATTGTACTGAACAGCGCCCCCTGGTCACGGTTTTCGGCACCACCCGCCCTTCATAAACGAAAGTGAAAGCGCTTCTTTGTCGTGTCGCCATTTTAAACAGACAGAATCCATCATTTACATCGCAGAACAACTTTACATCTTTAATGTCTTTGCAAAACGTGTGAGGTTTATGTGGATCTGTATGTGTGTACAAGATGATGGCTGTGATTCTTCATTTGATCTTCTGGGTTTCAGTGATCTGAGTGTCGCAGCTGCTGATCTGTTCCTGCATTCAGCTGAATGATGAAGGCTGATCAATGACTGGAGATCTGTGATTGTTTCTCAGTGTCTTCTAGAGTTTCTGCTGGAGATCAGACTCTTCAGATCCATCATGGAGGACACGCACACTTCTGCACATCAGGATTTGCTTCCAGGGTGCAGGTATTAGGCCGACACATGACATTTACACATGATTACATTTATTTGTTAGATCGTAGCAAAAAAGATCCTTGATGGTTATTTGTGGGTAATTTTGTCTTTATGATAATGTAACACACAAGTTTTTGTACTAAGATAAATTAAACCATATAAAGTGCAGTGCTGAACTTGAATCTCCTCTGTTTTAGTTCATGTAAGAGGAAGAGAGCAGAAGCAGAGGCCAGCTGTGTGTCTCTGAAGAGTGACTGGTCTATGGATCACCCATTAACTAATTTTAGGAGTGAACACACACGACCTGCTGTCAGGTAGATCATCTCTATTAGGTCTGCAACTAATGAATATTGTCCTAATAAATGAATCAAGTGATTTGTTTTTTAATTCATCGGGTTTAAAAGGTTTGATGTGGTATCTGAGCTCTGCAGGATAGTGGCTCTCCAGGGTTGAAGATCTTCTGCCATAAAGGGCTTTTCCTGCACTCTTCCCCTGCTGTTTCTGCGCCTGTACTGATCAGCCATTCCTCTGATCTGAGTCTGCTTTCACTGAAGTGCAGTCATCATCATGTTGTGTTGGGCTCATATATGCTGCTGATCATCAGATCTGGTGGCAGCAGTTTCTATAATGGATATTTCCAGAGTTCTCCTGCTCATTCAGTCATGATAGCTGATGGTAAATGAACTTGGCTTGCTGTCCTCAAAGTCTGGACTTGAGCTATGCAGACAAACCCCAAATGAGTGACCTTCTGAAGACTGAGTGATGAGGAGGAGGATAAGGGGAGCTGCTGGATGCTGGAATAACAGTCAGCTGACACAGTGCAGTTTATACTGCTGCTTATATAGCCATGTGATAATGATTGACGCGCCTGAATGATTAGGCTCCTCCCACACCGACGCTGTCAACTTCATTCAGTGATTTTGATGATTAGTTGTTTCATCCCGAATCTGCTCTAATAGTGCTGCATTTCTATTGTGCATTCTCTACTAGAAATGAGCCTTGATCTGTGTGTGCTGATATTTTTCTCTGATCTTTGAACTCATTTAACACATCCAGACCGTTTTTGTTCAGATATAAAGGAAATGAATACAAAGTGCTGCTTCAGGTGTTTTTTTAAATGAAGAATGAATAATATCTGGTGTGTTGAATCCAGTGTGTGCAGTGCTGAACTTTAATCTCCTCTGTTTTAGCTCACCTGAGAGGAAGAGAGCAGAAGCAGAGCCCAGCTGTGTGTCTCTGAAGAGTGACTGGTCTATGGATTTCCCATTAACATTTAGTAGTGAACACAGACGACCTGCTGTCAGGTAGATCATCTCTACACACACATGATTATACTGCAGCATTTATATGATCATGTGTTTTATCCAAAATACAAATGAAAAAGGTGTCTTACGCTAAAGTCAGCAAAATGTCCAAAGTGTGCGATCAAAAGAAAGTGATGTTAGGAAATATGAATGAGTTGAGTGAGAAAAACACACCGTATTTGACCTCATAAATAATTATGGGTGCAAACAACATTGGTTTGAGATGGAACTGTTTTAAAATCTGGCAGCTCAGTGGTTAGCACTGTGGCCTCACAGCAAGAAGGTTGCTGGTTCGAGTCCCGGCTGGGTCAGTTGGCGTTTCTGTGTGGAGTTTGCATGTTCTCCCCGTGTTGGCGTGGGTTTCCTCCGGGTGCTCCGGTTTCCCCCACAGTCCAAACACATGCGCTATAGGGGAACTGATGAACTAAATTGGCCGTAGTGTATGAGTGTGTGTGTGTGAATGAGTGTATGGGTGTTTCCCAGTACTGGGTTGCAACTGGAAGGGCATCCACTGCATAGAACATATGCTGGAATAGTTGGCGGTTCATTCCACTGTGGCAACCCCTGATAAATAAGGGACTAAGCCGAAGGAAAATGAATGAATGAATGTTTTAAAGTTCAGAAAAGAGGTAATAATAACTAAAAGTAGTTGTAGAAATGAAGAATAAGATGAAGACCGCAGCAATATTACAGTAGTGTTAATGCTTTGTTTGGCTGAATCTGCTCGCTCTGATCATGAATGGTAAATATTCAACATGATGATCATTGTGCTGGATTGTCTTTATCTAATACCCTAATTAAATAAAGAAAGCAGAATCCTCTCTTGGCTATATTTCTTAGCTAGAGTTTTGTTTAGGACCATCTTTTGTAATGTTGTTCAAGGAATAAATCAGATTCATACTTTACCACACAAGGTAACTTGATGTGTTCTGCGAACGAAGCCAATGTCCACTCCAGTGAAGAAAATTAATCAAATATACTTTTATGAATAAATAAAATCCAGTGAAAAAGAAGAATAAACAGAAATACAAGAACAAAACTAAATCCTTTACTTTATCCTCCGCTGAGAATAAAGGGCCTGAGACATTCAGTGTAGAGAAGTCAGAAGAGCAATGCTGGTCTGTATACTCCAGCCTTTTATACAGTGCGGTGACGCAAATGAACACAGGAGAAGCCTTTGAAGTTATAAGTTGCATAAGTGATATATTGCTAAATTGTCTATGTCAAGATGGCTAGTACTATATCTAGAACATGTATAGATTTATATATGTCTAAACATGTCAATTAACATTAGGCTGGATCCCCAGAGCTGTCCTCCAGAGTCATAATTCTCAGCTGGCGGATGACATCCTTATCTGGAGAGCTCGCTGCAAAAACTCCTCCAGATTGCGATTGTAAGAATTCGTCAGAACTGTCGCCTGAACCATGTCCTCCTTTAGCGCCAGCAGAAGTCTGATCCACCATAAAGCATCGTCTATAGCTTCTGCGTACTCTCTGTCGTAGTCGTCTGCTCCGCCTCTCTCAACCTTAACAGCTGTTTGTGCAAACATAGGGATATCCCAATACATAAGAGACGTGTTGTGTCTTCTACAATTAATGTCCTTAAACCAACCAGGCACTACATCATTTATGATCTGAAATCCTGAACCCCGAGAGCAAACATATGGAAGCATATGAGTAGCAAAAATGGCAATGCAATATGTTAAATGGCGATGTATTTCAGTTTGCATTTTGCAGGACATATGTGCAGTGGTTGGTGAAAAATGACAATAAAATGATATCATTTGCATTTGTCACTTCCAAACACAGTTTTAATATGTCAACTGTATCCACATTGTAATGCTTTATTAGTTGCAACATTAAATTGAAGATGTAATACACAAACTGAATTTGATGTGTATAACATACATGCAGAAACTGTAGTCAAATGATCATTTAAATGTTATTTGTCCTAAATGCATTCACACTCGCGTCTAGGAAACGCAGGATTGCATTTTCAGCATAACACCGTGGGATGTTTGTAGCAAAGTTCATTTTGAAATGTAATATGCAAAACCATAATGCAATATGTTAAATGGCAGTGTATTTCTGTACTTCAGTTAGCATTTTCCAAAACCATATGTGCAATGTTAGGGAAGGTCATTCTTGCCTATTTTAAATAAATCAAATAAACCTGGGAAATGAAGAAGAGTTTCATTATAAAACACTGTTTGCAAAATATCTGCCCAAATTCAAAATAAAATTAAATGTTGAATTTTCATTTTCACTGTGACAACACATTGTGCCTGTCAAACTGATCAATTCAATGAAGTTGCCAATTTAACATTTCTTTTTCACTGTATTTCTGAGTAAAGACTGCCAGTAGTATTACAATGAAAAGCCAAACTTCCATGCAAGCGCTTGTATGATCTGGAGATTATCATGTGAAACAAAAACTCTATTCAGTCAGAAAGTGAGCTGACAGAAGCAGAACAAACACAGTCATGGTGAAGCACTGAAAGATTTAGACAGCAGAGGATTATTATTTTCTTATTGATGGCAAAACATTTAACAAGAATATGATCACAACAACCTTCAGAACTATAGACAGCAGAATACAAGATTCAGAGCAACATGAAAACATACAATTATACAACAAAAGAAAACCGTATTAATAATATTACCACATTACACACTATTGCAGATGAACAGGTCAATCTAGGATCTTCATCCTCATGTTTGTTGTCTCTTAGATAGCTTTACTAGAGGATCTTTACACTCGTACTCATTCATGCCTTGTTGTTGTTGTTGTTCCTGCAGTGTGGATAGAGAAGATCAGACTGGAGACCTGCAGCACGATTCAGGTCACGAACCAGAACATGATGAACTTCAGAGAGTCAAAGACCAGCACAAAACCAGCATGAAGAACAAGTATGAGAGATTATTTGAGGGAATCAACCATCAAGAGACTCGAACCCTCCTGAACAGGATCTACACACAGCTCTACATCATAGAAGGAGAGAGTGAAGGAGTGAATGAAGAACATGAGGTTTCACAGATGGAGAAAAGAGCCAGAACAAAACCCTCACAACACACTCCAGTCGACTGCAATGACATCTTTAAAGCCTCAGCTGGAGCAGGACATGAGGAGAAGATAAAGAAGGAGAAACCCCAGATCAAGACTGTTCTCACTAAAGGCATCGCTGGAATCGGAAAAACCGTCTCTGTGCAGAAGTTCATTCTGGACTGGGCCGAGGGAAAAGCCAATCAGGATGTAGATTTCATGTTTGTGCTTCCATTTCGAGAGCTGAACTTGATCCGAGATCATCAGTACAGTCTTCACAGACTTCTGCTGGACTTTCATCCTGAACTTGAAGATCTGGAGCCCGAGATTTATGAGCAGTGTAGAGTTGTGTTCATCTTTGATGGTCTGGATGAAAGCAGAATCACACTCAAGTTTTCAGATGATGAGAAAGTTTGTGCTGTGACTGAATCTTCATCAGTGGCTGTGTTGATGTGGAACCTCATGAAAGGAGATCTGCTTCCCTCTGCTCTCATCTGGATCACCTCCAGACCAGCAGCAGCCCATCAGATCCCCTCCGAATACATCAACCGTCTGACAGAAATTCAGGGATTCACTGAGCCTCAGAAGGAGGAATATTTCAGGAAGAGAATCAGCGACGAGCATCAAGCCAGCAGAATCATCTCACACATCAGAAGAGCAAGAAGCCTCCAGATCATGTGTCACATACCCGTCTTCTGCTGGGTCTCCTCCACTGTGCTTCAGAAGCTCCTGGAAGAAGATCAGAGTGCAGAAATCCCTCAAACTCTGACTGAAATGTACATCCACTTCCTGCTGATTCAGATCAACATGAGGAAGCAGAAGTATGAAGAGAGAGATCCAGAGAAACTCCTGCAGTCCAACAGAGGAGTGATTGTCAAACTTGCTGAAGTGGCTTTCAGACAGCTGATGAAGGGCAATGTGATGTTCTATGAGGAGGACCTGATTGAGAGCGGCATAGACGTCACTGACGCCTCAGTGTATTCTGGGATCTGCACTGAGATCTTCAAGGAGGAATCTGTGATTCATAAGAGGAAAGTCTACAGCTTCATCCATCTCAGCTTTCAGGAGTTTCTGGCTGCTTTCTATGTGTTTCACTGCCATTTAACAAAGAAGACAGAACCGCTGAGGTTGATTTATGACAGTGAATATTCAGATGATGAAGATGAGTGGATTGATGAATATTCATATAATCAATATCTACAGTTCAGGTCTGAGAACTCTCTGTATGATCTGCTCAGTTCAGCAGTAGATGAAGCTGTTAGGAGGAGTAATGGTCATCTGGATCTGTTCCTGCGGTTCCTGCTGGGCGTCTCACTGGAGTCCAATCAGAGACTCTTCCAGGATCTACTGACACACACAGAGGAGAGCTCAGAGAACATCAGAGAAACCACACAGTACATTAAAGACCAGATCAAGGGAGATGACGGTCTCTCAGCTGAAAGATCCATCAATCTGTTCCTCTGTCTGCTGGAGGTGAAAGATCAGACTCTGTCCAGAGAGATTCAGGAGTTTGTGAAATCAGACAAACACTCAGAGGAGAAACTCTCTCCTGCTCACTGCTCAACAATCTCCTACATGATTGAGATGTCAGAGGAGCCGCTGGATGAGTTAGACTCTAATAAATTCAACACGTCAAATGAGGGAAGACAGAGACTGATACCAGCTGTGAGAAACTGCAGAAGAGCTGTGTGAGTATTCATTCATTCATTCATTCATCACAGAAGACACACATCAGTCTGCACTGAAGACTCAGATCAGTTTAGTAAATCACTGCCCTGCTTTAACATATTCATACAAACACTGTTTATTTCTCATGTCAATATTGAAGCAGAAAGGCATAAGTAGTTGAAAGCACTCTGGACAACAGACAGTAGAAGCACAGCTGTGTGTGTTTGTGTTGTACATGTTTATGCTTGAATCACACAATACTCAATGACGGCTCTCATCAACTACAGTCTTTTCTTAATTCTTATTTTGGTTCCCAAGATGGACTTATAAAGGTAACAGGATTTTTTACATTACAAACTGATTGCGTATCTTTTTTATTATTATATATTATTATTATTAATTTTATTTTTATTTTATTATTATATATATATATTATTAAACATTGATTCTGCTTTTTAAATCCATCACTTGTTCACTAGTCTCCATGTAGTTTGCAGCAGTTTAGTGCGCTATATTGTTAAGGGATTACATTGATTCCGCTACGTTCATTCTGCTGTGCGGGGCACCACACCAACATTCATTCCTGCCATGGCTACATTACAGCTTCTAATTCAAAACGTTCAATTGTTGCTGTTTTTTTATAGAGGGTTATAGTCATACCAAAATGTGTTAAAAGGTAAGTGAATGATAATGGAGTGAACCTTTATGTGATGTAGTAGTGCTGTGCATTATTTGTTTAACCCTTAAAGGTTATGCTGACTGACTGACTGACAGGAGCACCTGACAGGGCTGCGAGGTGCGTGAGGCCCACAAACACGACGTAGCTTTCAGTTATGATAGTAACACAACGAAACTCACTCCAAGAACAGCGTTTTCATAATTATACTTTATTTATAGATAAAGGTCTATGGTTCTGCATACAATTACTTTATCTTGCTGGAGTTTATGGCCATTTGACTTTACTTCAGGACGCATCAATGCTGTTCTGTAGGCCTTTTGGAGCCATTCATAAATATTCCTAGCAAATCCAATAAATGTCGGATAACATAACGATAATGTGAAATAAATGTAACCCTGTGACATTTCCTAAATAGCCAACTTTTACTTTCTCTGTCCGTTATGTGGTATGGTTGCCCAAGATAGAGCCAGTCTATTAAGATTTATCTAACATTAGCTCAGTCACCAGATCGAAATATTATTGAGCACTTTGGGGTGTTTTGGACAAATTGATGCTGTATTGGCCACAAAAGGAGGCCCTACACCATACTAATAAATTATTGTGGACCAAGATTATAATAGTTTTGGATTTTTCATTAGTTTTCGTTTTTACTTCGTTTTGACTTTTTGTTTTCAATTTCAGTCAGTTTTAATGAGTTTTTTGAGGCAGATTTACTAGTTTTTATTAGTTTCTATTATTTGAAAATGCTTAGTTTTACTTTAGTTTTCATTAGTTTCAGTGTTAGTTTTAGTTTTTTGTTTCTAAATTAGGATATTTGTGAGGTGCAAGATTCAAAATCATCAGAATAAATATTGTATAATAAAAACTCAACCAAAGATTTATTTTTTGAAACATGTATTCAGAGGACACATGAACACTATCATCTACCACTACCATCTACCCATCCTCAAATTCAAATACAACAGCCCACAAGATAGCAGCCTTAAGTACAATATGTGTGCAAGGCTGCTTCTGAGGTTAGACCAATGACGGGTTAGACACACAGTAGTGATGGGAAGATTCGGATC
>CAIGQV010017145.1:0-10630 GCA_903798115.1 Danio jaintianensis | reverse complement strand
CACACACACACACACAGAGAAGGAGAGTGAAGACACACACACACACACACATGTGCGCACAGAGGGAGCGTGACATTCTGCTACCTCTCATGTCATTCTTCAGCACTATGATCTTCTTGTGTCCGTGGCCTTTAATCCAGACAACCTGTTTAACACACACACACACACACACTGATCTGGGAGCGCTCCGCAGGAACTGAGGATTATATGTATGTGTGCATGTGTGTGTGTGTGTGTGTGTGTGTGTGTATGTGTGTGTGTGTGTGTGACCTGTGGAATGGCTGCCAGCAGCTCCTCCAGTGTGTTGTAGCCGTAGCTGTGTGTGTGCAGTGTCTGGCCACTGTGTTTGCTGAAGGCGCTGCTGAACTCCGACAGGAAGAGCTGACTGTAGTGGAAGGTGAGCAGCAGCGCTCGAACCCGCCGGGCGAACTGGTAGAGTCGGGTGAGCCGCACATGCTCCTCGCCCCCACCCTCATCCTCTGACAGCTGCGCACACACACACACACGTTAGCATCCGGCTTTACTAGTGCGCCACACACACACACACACACACACACACACACACACACACACCTGCAGCAGGTACGGCAGGCTCTTCAGCAGCTCCACCAGAGAGATGAAGCCGTACTCGCAGGGGTTCAGCGGCGCGCCATAGCTCAGCTCATACTGGCACTGCAGCTCCTCCACACACACATCACTACGCTCCTCAGGAAGTGACATCATCAGTGCCAGCAGCTGACAGGTCAGAGCACGCAGGGACTTCCTGTTTATCAGCTGCACCTCCTTCCCTTCGGGTGTGTCCACCACCTGCAGAGAGGTCAGAGGTCAATCAGGCACAGGAGCTGTGTGTGTGCGCATGTGTGTGTGTCTGCTGCTCTACCTTCACCACATGGCACAGTTTGTGCAGCAACGCAGGCAGAGTGCTGGCCTCATAGTCCTGCAGCCGCAGACAGTAGCCGAAGGTTTTGCTGTATTCGCCCAGCAGCTGGCAGACGGGCAGCCCGGAGTCTCTCTGTGCCCGCAGCAGCTTCACCAGCTGGGCAGCCAGAGCCTTAACCCGCTCCACCTCGGTCAGTGCCAGCAACCGCTCCTCACCACACTCCAGCACCTGACACACACACATACGTACGTTACACATACACACACAGACACACACACACAGACAGACAGACAGACAGGTGCGGCTCTGACCTGCAGGATGTCCGGGATAGCCTCGAACAGCTCCATCAGTTTGCTGAAGCCGTAGTAGGAGAGTTTGCACTGCCGGCCGAAGTGGTGATGGTATGTGGGGATGAAGCGGCTGAAGGGCATGCGGAAGTGTGGCTGGTGCCGCAGCAGGTCCACCACCTCCCGGCCGAACTGACGTGTGCGCTCCGCTTCCTCCGCAGACCGCTCTGCACCACAGCACACTCTACATGTTAACGGTGTTTGAGACGAAACCGACACACAATAATAATAATCTGGACTCTGCTTCACCTCGTTTCGGGACAGAGATGATCACGTCTGCGTCCTGCTGAGACACGGAGATGGTGGAGTCCGGGATCTCAGACAGCAGGTCCATCAGGTCACACATCCCATAATCCACCACCTGCCAGTCCCTGGAGAAACACCTGACACACACACACACACACACAGGTCAGGCAGGCAGCAGACCCCAGCGGAGCTCCAGAGTGCTCAGACTCACCAGTGGTACGCCGGGCCGAAGCCCTGCAGTGGCACCTGCTTACTGGCCTGCAACTTCAGCAGCTTCAGCAGATCCTGAGTGAAGCGCTTGATCTGAGCGCGGTGTGTCAGCGTCAGCAAACGCTTGGAGCCTAAACCCAAGATCTGAACACACACACACACACACACACACACACACACACACACACACACACACACACACACACACACACACACAGGTCAGGCTGGTGAAGCGCTCTGGAAAACACCACACACTGCTGGAGTCAGACCTGCAACACATGCGGAACAGCCTCCAGCAGCTCCAGCAGTTTGGTGTAGCCGTAGTCAGACACGCGGCACTGCTTGGCGAAGTGGTGGTGATACGCCGGGATGAACCTGGAGACAGGCATCAGGCAGGACGGCTGGCTCCTCATCAGGTCCACCATCTCCCGGCTGAACTGGATCAGCTGCGGGTTCCCGACCGGACTCTTACTGCGCTGCAGCCAGAGATCTGAGCGCGCACACACACACACACACACACACACACTATCATCTAAGCCTATAATAGAATACATCAGATTTCTGCCCACTACTTTTGTTCACTTCAGACAAAACAGACAGATATTGTCAAATGATTCTGTGCATCTGACCGTTTAAACAGGATCACAGTGTGAGAGAACCATCAGTCCGTGTGTGTGTGTGTGTGTGTGTGTAAATCAGCAAATCATCATCATTGAAATGTATTACAAGAAAGACTATATTCCACAGTTCTAACACACACACACACACCTGCATTGGGAGGCGGGGGTTTGTTGTGAATCCACTTGATAACCTTGAAGCCGTTCTGGGCTGTTACTATAGTAACTCCAGGGATGCAGGTGATCAGGTGCTCTAGCGGGACGCTGCGCTCCAGCTGACCCTCCTCTGCCACACTCAGAGCACTGAACTCTGCAGCATAGCAGTCTGGGAAACTGAACAGAGCAAACACACACACACGTCAGAGGATGACTGAACAGTGACACAGCAGAGCATGTGTGTGTGTGTGTGTACCTGAGCAGTGGAACCATGCCCTCGTGGGACTGCAGTAAACTGTGCACATGAGTGGCCAGAACTTTCAGAGACACCAGAACAAACGGAATGGTGTAAGAATCCGGATCAAAGTCAGCTTCACTGAAAACACAGAGAAACAGTCCAGCTCATCATACACTCAGAACATTTGGAGAAACACAAATCTTCTTTCCCAGCCCGAACGAAGTGTGTGTGTGTGAGTGTGTTCACCTGAAGTCCTGCTGAGCGCAGTGGCGTTTACAGACCGGCTCGTGGTACTCCAGCTCCTCGAACAGCACCGGGCTGGCGGTGTTGGTGCTGTCGTGTGTGTGTGCGGAGCCCAGCGGACTCTGACGGATCTGAGAGTTGGACAGCAAACACACCAGCCTCCCGCCTCCCTGCTCGCGCACACACACCAGCTCCGGCAGCCGGTACAGATCACCCACCGCCAGCTTATGGGCAAACCTGCAAAGTTTTTGGCAGTAGACATGGGGAACAGTGTGTGTGTGAGAGAGAGACAGAGTGTGTGTATGTGTGCCACTCACTTCCTCTCATAGGTCTCGGTGAACTTGTAGAGCGGCAAACAGTTGGCTGGAGCGTCCTGCAGAATACTGATGATTTCAGAGCTGAAAACAAGCACAATATCATCATCAGCACACACGCGCACACACACACACACAGCAGAAGAGCAGCCCACCTGAGGCAGGTAAGGGACTTGTTGCTGGCTCCGGTGACCAGCGACACCTGGATCCTCTTGCAGCCGATTTTATAGCGGTGCAGCAGACTGACGGCGGCGATGGCCTGCTGGAGCGAGCTCATGTGAACACGCGCCTTCAGCTGATAGTCAGTGTGTGGAGAGAGGTCCACGCTCTTCACCTGCACGCACACACACACACACACACACACACACACACACACACACACTGAGGCTCTCTCCACTGCGCTCTGCATCTGCATGTCTGTGGGCGGGACTCACTCTGCCGTGTCTGGCGAAGGCGTCCCGCAGGCTCTGCTGCAGCTCGGTGCGGGGCAGCCGGTAGTCCAGATTGCTGACCTGCAGGTCTGCGCCGTCAGAGAAGGGCTGCGGCTCGACTGCGCAGCCGCTGGGGGATGGGGCGCTGCGGGGGGACGAGAGGCTGGACGTGCAGGGGGACGCGCTCCTGACACCATAGTACACACACACAGGGTCACCACACACACACACACACACATCTAGTGGTAATAAAGCGGAGAGCGGCGTCTGCTCACCGTGAAGACCAGGAGCTGTGGGAGAGCATCATGGGACTGAAGCTGCGCTGCAAACTCAGCTTACTGAATGCTGAAGGAGTGCTGACCTGAAACAGCTGCCCAGGAGAGTCTCGTCTGCACACACACACACACACACACACACACACACCAAAATGAGCATACCATAATAAAAATCACAAAATCGTTATATTATAGACCACATATTATCAACACTAGAATAACTACAATAGCTTGTAACACCTTATGGTTACTGTACAAATATCAGAGAGAGAGAGAGAGAGAGAAAGTGTGTGTGTGTGTGTGTGTGAGTGTGTGTGAGTGTGTGAGTGTACCTCCGGCTGCGCTGAGGTGGCTCCGCTGGTCTCCCTGCTGCAGACAGGAGTGTGTTACTCTGAGGCGATGCAGTGGCAGGTCGGGTCGCACCACACACAGCCTGCAGCACACACACACACACACACACACACACACACACACACACACACACACACACACACACACACACACACACACACACACACACACACACACACACACACAAAGGGTTCACTACATACTCCAACACACTGAGGCGACAGAGAGGGTGTGGCGGAGGACAGATGAGGACAGAGGAAGAGTCTCAGCAGCGGCACATGAAGCGTCTCGGGCACACGGCACACACAGCGGCGCAGGCAGGGTCAAGGGTCAAGCGCAGCACAGGCAGAATGGCATGAGAAGAGGAAGCGTGCGATTGGAGGATGATGAGGAGGCAGGCAGAGGCGGGTACACAGCTGACCTGGGGGAGGGGCTTTATCACAGGGCTGCATGAGGAGGCGTGGCCTGCATTCCTGGGGCTATAGGGGCGCTCGTGGCCGTGGCAGGAGCGGGACGCCCGGTGCAGGCGGCGAGGAGATCGTGATTTCTCCACCGGCAGGAAGAGCGCTGCAGCAGCGGCAGGGAGGAGCTCCTCTCCCTCATCCGGCCCATCCCGAGAGTGCGACACCAGGATACGCTGGCCCAGCACGTCCTCGTTCTCCATGCGCTTGCGGGCGCGCTCTGCTGCCTCTGCGCTGGCGAATCGCAGCACAGCGCAGCCACCGGACACGCCCAGCACTTTCCCTCCACAGTTATTGGAGAGGCGCTGCAGCCGGTTTGCCACCGCTTTGGCGTTGCGGTGCATGGGGAGGCGGTGCACAAACAGAAGGCTGACACTGGGCTGTCGTATAGTATGCTCATTGTTATTGCTATGGCAACATTGGGTTATTTTGGACAGTCATGCCAATAAAGCTGAATCGAATGGAGAGAGAGAGAGAGAGAGAGAGAGAGAGAGAGAGAGAGAGAGAGAGAGAGAGAGAGAGAAAAACACACACACGTACATCAGTGGTAAAGCAGTGTTTCTCTGACCTGTGTTCGGATCTGCATGCCGGGTGGCAGGCCGGACACCAGCTCCTCGAAGGCAGCGCAGCGGTGGGCGTGCTGCAGCAGGGCAGGTGACGCTTGACTCTTGTGCAGCAGAATCACCTGGAAGCCGTGCCGGTGCCGCAGGTCGCTCAGCTCGCTGCCGAAGTTCACATCCGCTGTGGGAACACAACAACACTCAGCTTCCCTCCCTCCATACAGGCATCTTACAGTCTCAGTAACGGAGTCCGAGACCGTCGCAATGCTTAATAATCTTTTGTTCCCGGCCCTTTTTAAAGAAGTATAAACTGTAAATAAAGTACACGGCATGAGCACACCGCACTTAAAGATGTGGTCAGTGCTCGTAGATCTATGATATAGTCAAGCACTGCTAATGACTGTAACATTAAGTTCAGTTGCACAATCATTTTTATGACCGGTGTGGTCGCCTGATGTTTTTCTGAAAAACATTTCATCCTTCTGTGGTTCAGTTTCACTATGCGTTTAGCTTTGCTGGTTGTGTTTTTTTTCTATAACATCAAGACAGTTCATCTTAAGCAGTAAAACAAAACCTGGTTTCTGATCTGGAAATAACCCCTCAGATGTTGAACAGTGTTTCCGCATGCAGACGTACATGACACCACGATGACGGTGGCGGGAGCGGTGTGTGTCTCTGCGAACCGCCGGAGACTCTGCCGCAGTTTGTCGTCTGCTGCGTTTTTGGCAGTGGCGTTGATGTGGGCCACGGTGACCTGTGGGACAAACACACATCAGCACCGTGAGGACACAGAGCACCCGCGGGCCCCGGGGCCTCGGAGCCGCACCTGGCAGTTGTTGAGCTCCTGGATCACGGCCTTGTTCTCCTTGTTGATGTCGCAGACGCAGATGAACTCGGCCTCGCGGTGGCCCTGGAAGAAGCGCTCCCGCAACCTCTGCACCACCGCCGCTGCAGAGCGCCCGCTGGGAACCGCACAGTTCTCGATGTCCCAGAACACGCCGATAGGGGGCAGTGACTCCTGCGCGCCGATCTCTGGAGGACCTGTGGACACAGAGCAGTCAGAAACCATAAAACACACCACTCAGTCATGCCCTTTCTGAGGGTACGTGCCGTATTTCTGCGCAGGTTTGTCCAGGTGGACCCCCAGCAGCCCGTCGGCTGGCGCTCCAGTCGCACCGCAGCCATTACACACCGGGACGGGTGGAGGAATATTGGGCCAGACCTTCTCCGGGTCCACTCGTAAACCCTGAAACAAATCAGAGCGCCATCAGATTGGGCACAGCAGACGTGCTCTCCGAACCCAGACACCCGTGACACACGCATGGATCCACCCACCTGCCTCCAGCAGTCCTGCACACAGTGAGCGGCCGCCACACACAGCGGCGTGTGCAGAGCGCTGGGGCAGACGGGTGGCTCGGCCCGAGGGAAAGAGTGTGGTGCCCGGCGGCACAGACAGAGGGCAGAGCCGGGGCAGGGCAGCGGCCTCAGAGCGGCGCAGGTGGGCAGCAGCAGCTCACACATGGAGCACACGCTTACACTGAGGCCCGGAGGCGTGTGGGAGGGCACGGGACACGCGTGTGCCTGTGGGACAGCACTGTGCACCGGCGGAGGAGGAACATCCTTCAGCTCCAGCACCGGCTTATGGACCTCCATGGAGTCGCTCTGCAGGAACACAAACACAGCAGGATAAACAGCTCAATCAATGGCAGTCACACTGGGTTTGTAAATAATGTAGTTTTCCTTCTCTACATGCAGATGTCTGTGAACTCCTCATCCACCGAGATCACACTGCTCCTATTTATTGAGTATTATTTTCGAGAGGGGCTTTTATTAGGCTGTTTATAAGAGCCCAAACACGGTAAACTCTTGCTGAGCCCGTAAGTGTGGATATAAAAGCCCAAACACGGTAACCGGTAGAGCCCAGAGGAGTCTCCCCGCCTAATGAAGCGCCTCACCTGCGGCTGTACCGGAGAGGATCAGCAGGAGCAAACAGCTCAGAATCAGCCGGACGTCAGCTAATCTGACGAATCACGGCTAATAATAATAATGATGAGGAGGAGGATGATGATGATGAGGAGGATGATGATGATGATGAGGAGGAGGAGGATGAGCTCCACACGAGCGTCGCGGGTTGTTTTGTTTGTTGATCCGCCGTTTCCCGCGCTCCTCCTGTCAGACCCGCTCCGGGCTCCCTCACACACGCCGTCAGCCGCGAGATTATCGATTATGAGGAGTAAAACTGAACATTTGACGCGTTTCAATTTACAATTTTAACAAATGTGGCTTACCGTCTCGCTCCAGACTCAGCGTCTCCCTGGATACCAGACTTCCGACTGATTGGTGCCGAAAAGCCAGCACGGATGTCGTAAAATGAAAATCACAGAAGCGGAAGTGGTTTAGAATGTTTACTTCGACATGTTAAACATTTAAAGGACATGAATACAAAACACGCGTTTAAAAGGGTTAAACACTCCACTATAATGCGTTCACTCATCAAAATAAGCGCAACACACTTTCTGTAATGATTGACGTGAATCTGTGTTAAATTATTGTTAAAAGAGTGAATGTTCGTGTGATCAACACGAGTGTGTGTGTGAGAGAGGTGTTTATTAGGACACACACATGAAGAAAACACGCATGCACGTGAAGACTACAGCTTAATACAAATCATGACAATCTGAAACAATAATAAATGCCAAAATCTAAACAAGTGGATGAAGAGAAGAGGAGAAGAGAAGAAGAGGAGAGGAGAGAAGAGGAGGAGAGAAGAGGAGAGAAGAGGAGTACATTAGTGTATGACCATCCGCACACACATGACCAAACTGTTAAAGCCGTGTAGATCATCATATATGCGACGTACAGCAGTCAGTAATACGCACGCACGCACACACACACACGCACACACACACACACACACACACACACACCTCGGCCACAGGAAAACAGGCTTCAGGTTTATATTAAAAACACAGTTTCAGAGGGAATCGTCAAATACAGGGAATGTGAGAATACAGATTTATAATAATAATAATAATATTAATAATCTCCTCCTGTACAATAAACAGCTCTAATGAGTGACGACACATCTGGATGAAGAGCTCACAGCGAGCGCACGACTGCAGTCATGAAGTAGGAGATACAGGAGTCTACGCAGGGATATGGAGGAGTCTGTGAAGAACTGGCCACACACACTCACGCACGCACGCACGCACACACACACACACACGCACACACACACGCACACACACACACACACACACACACCTATATCGTGGTGGGGACTCACAGCAGTAATGATGTTTGTACTGTACAGACCGTAGATTCTCTCCTGTCCACCAGTGGTCCTGAGGTCCGCTCCTCGCCCCCCCGCCCTGCACATTTTGTATGTCCTTCATGCTGAACACACCTGACTCAGATCACCTGCTCATTAACCGAGAGATCCATGAACTGATCATTCTGTGTCAAATAAGAGAGACATGTGAAACGTGCAGGGCGGGGGGGGCGAGGAGCGGATTTCAGAAGCACTGCCCTGAACTAACCCTCACACTTCCCACAAGTCCTCATGAGTCTGTGTGCATTCAGGTTTAATCCCCACCAGGACATAAACACACACACACACACACACACACAGACACGCACGCCCCTTATGCCTGCTCGCCGCTGTGTATGCGCTGGTGCCGCTTCAGCTCTCCGGAGCGGAAGAAGTTTTTCCCGCAGTGAGCGCAGTGGAAGGGCCGCTCGCCGGTGTGGATGCTCTGGTGGCCCTTCAGTCGCTCCAGCCGGGAGAAGCTCTTGTCGCAGTGGCTGCAGTGGTACGGCTTCTCCCCGGTGTGGATGCGCCGGTGCTCCTTCAGGTGTCCGGACTCTGAGAAGCTCTTCCCGCACTGGAAGCACTGGTACGGGCGCTCCCCGGTGTGTGTGCGGTGGTGCCGCTTCAGGTCCCCGGAGCGGAAGAAGCTCTTCTGGCAGAGGCTGCAGCGGTGCGTGCGCTCGCCGGTGTGTATGCGCTGGTGCCCGCGCAGGTGCCCCGAGTCGGAGAAGCTCTTCTCACACTGCAGGCACTTGTAGGGCCGCTCGCCGCTGTGGATGCGCTGGTGCCGCTTCAGGTCTCCGGAGCGGTAGAAGCGCTTGGCGCACTGCGGGCACTGGTACGGGCGCTCGCCGCTGTGCATCCTCTCGTGCTGCTTCAGGTGGCCGGAGTCAGAGAAGCTCTTGCCGCACTGCAGGCAGGCGTACGGCCGCTCGCCTGTGTGGATGCGCTCGTGCCGCTTCAGGTCTCCGGACGTGGGGAAGTTCTTCCCGCACTGGAAGCAGGGGAAGGGCCGCTCGCCGCTGTGGATGCGCTGGTGCCGCTTGATGTCGTTGATGCGGAAGTACTTCCCACAGTCCTGGCAGTGGTACGGCCGGTCCGCGGAGGGGCGCGTGCTCGCCCGGGGCTCCGTCAGCAGGCCCTTAGGGTCAGACGCTCCGCAGCACGCAGTCAGGCACTCTCCGGTCTGCTGCTGCAGGTGCTGAGCTGCACACACACACACACACACGTTCAGCATGAGCACACACTACAGAACTAAAGAGCTGCTCGCTGCTGCACTGGAGGATTAAAGAGATGTTTTTATTTCATTAACAGCACAGTTCACATCCCCAGGAAAACACCTGACTGCAAACTGAAACTAATGTTGAGCGGATTATTCACAGGAGCGGCTCTCAGAATAATAATACAGGAGCGGCGCATAAACGGAACAGGAACACGTGAATCTGAACAACATACAAAGCATGCTGTAGAATAGCAGTGTGTGTGTGTGTGTGTGTGTGTGTGTGTGTGTGTGTGTGTGTGTGTGTGTGTGTGTGTGTGTGTGTGTGTGTGTGTTGAGTGAGTATGTGCATGTTGGGACATCAGCACACACACTTGTATATTGGGGTGAAGTTGGTTTAATATTTACACAATCAGATTTCACCTTCTTAATATGGTTATGTAAAGTCTAAATAGTGAGCTGGCATGACGAGCACAGCGGTGTTCAGTCAAGTAAACAGTGCTCATGTTGTGTTAAGTCACTCTTACACGTGATGTCAGACCGACTGTTTAAAGTGATAAACCATAGAGACATCAGATGTTTTTATTGATCACTATATATTTATGCAATTATACTTCTAAGATTAAAATAGAAGCAGCTAATCTGCAGACGGTTCCTCGCATTAATAATGAGGCCAGAGCCTTCTGTACAGGTATGGTGTTTATATCTGCTGTGCTGAAACAGTAACAGATATCATGTGTGCTGTAACAGAAGTCATGATCCTTCATCTGCA
>CAIGQV010017142.1:424006-448271 GCA_903798115.1 Danio jaintianensis | reverse complement strand
AGAAAGAAAGAAAGAAAGAAAGAAAGAAAGAAAGAAAGAAAGAAAGATTGATTTAACTTTGACACAAAAAGAGGAAGTTTGCTTTGGTATACATTTTGGCAGTCATTTCTCTTAAATTATATATTAATGTAAATTAGAACATTGCCGAGACACAAGTTTTTTACATGCTCTATAAAATAATAAATTAAATATAATATTATATATATATATAGTTTGGCTAACATATTTGCATATTTGTATATTGCATTATTAAAATAAAGATTGTGATTGGGTAAGACTTTGAGATGTTGCCTTCCTGGTGCTGTTATGATTCTGACAGAGGAAGCTGCTTTGAGACAACTTCTGAATAGTTGTTTCCCCCAGACTCCATCTTGTTTCACACTTTCAGTCAGACAGAATCAGCATACTAGTCATTTGTCTAGTCTGGTAAGTCATGACAAACTTTTCTCATGTTATAAAATATTTGTAGTATTCGATACATTTGAGTGGTACTCTTGAATTTGGGCATTTCAAACTGTATCTCCAGACAAAATAAATTATATAGAAAAAAATATATAAAAAGGTGAAAGTAGAATACCAAAAGCAATACATAAATTGTGATATGAGAAAATTCATTTTCCGTTACATACTGACAAAGCACATACTTGCAAGTGCTAAGTAAAAAAAAAAATGTTGTATGTCTGTTACAAGCTTGTTTAATATTACCTTCATAAATTTAAGCTTTGATATATAATATTGTCTAAGATCACTTCGAGGAAAGCCTGTAAAAATGTATTATGTTATCAATGTACTGTGCTAATATGAAGTAATTTTCTGGATTGAAGTTTGACAGGTTTGAATGTCAAATTGCCATGTTGTATTCTAGAGTTAAAGGAATTTCCATCTGCTTAATGTGTAATAACTTGTCATAAAAATACCTGTTCTGTTATTGGAATGATTTGTGAACCCTGACCTTGTTTGATTTCAAAAGAGATACTACTACTGCTACTACTACTACTACTAATAATAATAATAATAATAATAATAATAGTAGTAATTTCATTTAATCCGTGACAGCAAGATAGATTGAAAATAATATATTAAATATTTTAAATTTTAACTTTTATGTATTTCGTGCAATATACTGGGGTTAAAAAAATTCTTATCATTTTGGTGGGGTGGATAGTCATCCAACAATGTTTGACTTTTTCTGCTTTTACAGTATTTTACATTGAGCAGGATAACACACTTAAAAATTGCAAGCATCATCTTTTGTTGCAACAAGTTTTTCTTTCTATTTATAAAAGATAGTGACCTACCCTTACAAAAAATATGTTTATTCAATTGTACTATTATTATACTTATTTTCAGTGTTGGGGGTAACGCATTACAAGTAATGCAAGTTCCCCTTCATACTGGAACTTCAACGTGCGTCTGGAACAGACTATGGGAGTACGTCAGACGACCAATCACTCTGAAGAGTAAGAAAACGGGCCAATGAAATGCCAAATTGAATTGGCAGAGCTCTGCTCCACAGCTGGCAGCAATGAGCCATCAGCGCTATATAAGCTGCACACTGCGGAGTGAGCCTCAGAATTTAATTACTTCAGAGCCTCTCACAGAGACTGAAGACACTCTATCTGCCAACCTGATTTCATGACTGAAACCAGTTTACTCACCAGTGCGGGAGATGACGCGACAGCGGCAGTCGATCTGGGCTTCCTGTCCCCTGGGCGTTTCGCTGGTGTGCACAAAAGAGCAGTTTCCATTAAAAGAGCAGATTCCCTAAGAGAGCAACACAGTCAATCAAAACGTCTTTTTCAAGACGCTGTTCTGACTGTGCGTTTCTGGATGCGGTGGTTCCTATCTCCGGATGATGGGCACGGGTATCCCATCACAGGTCTGGGGGTCCAGCATGTCGATGCGGTGCTCGCGGACAGCTCATGCTCTCACTGTGAGAGCATGGCTGTTGCACAGCTGAGATCGCGGCTTCCAAGCCACCCCCATTGCCCCCGTGATAGCGGTTAGCACGCGGGCAGATCTGAGGATTACAGTGGGGGTTTATCCGTCGCCTCCGGGCCCGCGGACCCCCCACTCCTCCACAGCACGCTCCATCCAAGCTTCGAGTGGTGGTGCGGTTCATCCGCCGGGATGCCCGCGCCTCCGCTTGATGACACCGGAGATCAGATGTCCATCGCGACATCGGAGGGCAAGCTGTCATGCTCAGATGACAGACCGGGCTCGCTTCCATCCTACGGGGTGCAATGCGTAGTCACGGTTCTCGAATCAGACATGATGGCTGCGCTTCATGGGCTGCTTCGGTGGTGTGGCTGGAGATGGCTTGTCCCCCAGTCTCACCGCCGGACCATAGGAGCTATGAATCTTCCAGCTCCCGCCCACTTCTTCCCAGGGGCGCACAGCGACCGCACGCTGGCATAGAGGGCGTTTTTCTCTGCCTGGTCCTCGTGCGCTTCTGCCTTCACCTCCCCTGATGGCGAGGCGGCCAGTGGGTATGAAGCTATTCCTCAGGTGGTTGGCGCCACCTGGAGGGGTAAGCTGAGACCCCCGTCCAAGGCGGGTGGGTTTTCTGTGTCTCTCATGGCCAGAGCCCACACCGTTGCGGGCCATGCCGCTTCTGTGCCCTGCACAACGGCACCTGCTGTGCTGCACAGGGGCGGTTCTTCCCCAGGCTTATGCGAAGCACCGCACGGTGGTCGACTATGCTCTCATGACCTTCAAGTCGGCCGCCCGTGCCCTGGGGAGGACGATGGCCACACAGTGGTCTGGAAATGCCACCCTTGGCTTACCCTGGCAGATATGCGCTGCGCCGACAAAGTACGCTTTCTTGGTGTGCCCATATCCCAGGCAGGCCTACTCGGCGACACTGTCGGGGACTTCACCCAGGAGTCCTCGGTGGTAAGAGATCAGCCGTGCGCGATGGAGCAGGTCATCTCCTGGTGGGCTCGGAAAACTGCTCGCCCACCGGCCCTGTCCGCGCTGGCTGTTCTTCGCCGAGAGCGCTTCTCCCACAGCTCCAAAATGCTCCGCCGTCACAGCCCGTTACACTGGCTAGTGAACGCGCCGAGCCTCGCCGCAGGAAGTTGATGCTCCCGTCATAGGTCGTCGTAAAGTCCGGTAATCGGACCGCGAAGCGAACCTAAGGCGGGCCACTTGGAGAGGAGGAGAACCGTTCTTTCCCCGGTGGAGGGCTGGCTTCCAGCTCTCAGCTTTGGTGCACTTCGTCACAGGCTTTGAGGGCGCCAGAGGATGATCTCCTTTCTCGCACCTCCAGCCTCTCAGCGGGATCCTGGGAGGAAGGTAAGAGTCAATCTCTTATTTTCAGTTCTTCCTCTGGACGCTCTGCTTCCTGGGGTGAGCACTCCCCTCCTGAGCTGCCCCTCCGTTGGCATGTCATTGATCAGTCCGATGGAGCCATTAGCGCGGGCTCTGCCAGCCTGGTTAGCGCTGCCCAGCCCGTCGCGGTGGCTCATGCGGATGATCAGACTCGGCTATGCGATTCAATTCGCTATCCGCCCTCCCAGGTTCACGGGTGTTCATACTACGAGGGTTTCCCCCGAGAGCGTCCCTGTCTTGCGAGAGGAGATTGCTGTCCTCCTGGCGAAGGATGCAATCGAGCAGGTCCCTCCAGCCGAGATGAAATGTGGGTTTTACAGCCCGTACTTCATCGTGCCGAAGAAGAGCGGTGGGTTATACCAATCCTATCTGCGCGTTTTGATCTGTCATCTGTTCAGGATGCTGATCAGGGTGGTCATGCAGAAACGCATCCCCCAGTGCGTCCGTCCGCAGGATTGGTTGCAGCTATAGACCTGAAGGACGCTCACTCCATGTCTCGCTCTCTCCCTCCTAAAGTGCGACGGGGCCCGAGCATGGCAGTAAATGGTCCACCCCTTCGGGCTCTCCCTGTTCCATGCGTGGAGGATGCCCTGTGCCTCTTTGCATCTGCATTTTTGATTATTCTTTGACTGGGTTAAAATTTTTTTCAGACCTTGAATTAGTCGATTATGCATAGGGACCTGGTGCTCTGGCACCTCGGCCTGTTGGGGTTTCGGGTCAACCGAGAATGAGCAAGCTCTCCCCCGGGCAGAGCTTCTCTCATCTCGGGTTGGAGCTGGACCCGGTCTCCATAACGGTGCGCTTTTAGCGCGCTGGGCTAGTGCTGCCCTGTCCGTTTAATTTGCCAGTTATAGTGGTTTCACTGAAGTTTTTCAGAGGCTCCTGGGGCATATGACATTTTGTAGCCGCTATCACGCCGCTCAATTGTTCATATGAGACCACTTCAGCGCTGGCTTCGCGATCGGGTCCCCAGATGGGCATGGCGCGCAGAGACGAACCGGGTGTCCATCACTACGCTGTGTCTCCGCACCTTTTAGCCCCTGGATGGACCTTGCCTTCTACACGCCTGGGTGCCCTTAGAACAAGTGTCCAGTCATGCTGTCATTCGGACGGATGGTTCCAGTACGGGCTGGTGGGCTGTGTATATCGAGCATGCAGCCCCAGGTTTGTAAATCGGACTTCGGTTGTGTTGGCATTCAATTGCCTGGAGTTGTTGGCAGTGTTTCTCACTCTCCGCCGGTTCCTACAGGTACGGGAGGGGGCACACGTGTTGGTTAGGACGGCCAGCATAGCATACCGCCGCATGTCTCAGCTCGCTCGCCATCTGCTCCTCCGGAGTCATCCGGCTTAACAGCTGTGCGCCCTTCATATCCCATACGAGCTCTACCGTGCCAGCTTACATGCTCTCACGACAGTTACGTTTCTGGGAGAATGGAGACTCCACCCCTGCACAGTCCAGCTGTTGTGGGTACGCTTCAGAGAGGCCCAGGACATCCTGCCGCTTCTCCCGAGCAGCCCTTCGCCAGCTGCTTTCCCTGCTTTGCACGGATGCGCTGGCTCTCAGCTGGCCCCGGGTTTACGCAATATGTGTTTTCCCCAGTGAGCCTGCGCGCGCAGACTCTGTGCAAGGTCGGGGGAGACGAGGTGCGGGTCTCGCTCGTTGCGCCTCCTTGGCCCAACCGGACCCGAGTTTCCAGACTCACACTCCTCGTGATGGCCCTCCCTGATGAGTTCCCCGGAAGAAGTACTCCTTTTTCTGGGACAGGCACCCTCTGGCACCCGCGCAGCATTCTGGAACCCTCATTGAGCTTTTCTAGACAGAGCGCGGTAGACTTAGGTGACCTATTAGTAGATGGTTAACACCGTCACTCAGGCTAGAGCACCCTGTATAGGCAAGTCTATGTCCTGTAGTGGAGTCTATTCGTTGTGTGGAGCTCTTCTCTCTGAGAAGAACCCCGGACATGCCAGATTAGTGTTGTGTTTTCTTCCTTTAGGATAACTGGAGCGCAGGCTGTCACCCTCCAGACTGAAGGTTTGGCATGCTGCCATTCCCGCTCTCTGTGGCGGCGGATGGTAGCGCGCTGGGAAAGCATAACCTTATCAGCCAGTTCCTCAGAGGTGCGTGGCGCGAGATGGTTAATTCCATCCCCGCCCCCCTCTCTTGCCCTCTCGGGATCTCTCTAGCCCCAGTGGTTATGGTTAGGTCCATTGAGCCACTCGACTCAGTATCTATAAGTTTTCTGTCCATGAAGGCAGCTCTGCTGGTCGCGTTGGTATCAGTCAGAAGGGTTAGGATTCCGGTGGCAGTTTCGGTCAGCAATCGTGCCAGGAATATGGACCGGCCTACTCTCACGTTTACCTGAAACCCCGGTTCAGCTTGTGCCAAGGTTCCTACCACCCCTTTTTTATATTAAAAGTGGTAGTGAGCCTGCAAGCGCTGTCTGCGGAGGAGGCAGACCCAGCCCTTTTATTGTATGTCCGCGCACTGCGCTTAATGTGACACGTAGAGCATACGTCTTTAAGCAGCTCTTTTCTGTGATGAATGGCAGAAGGGAAGTGTCGTATCAAAGCAGAGGTTGGTCCATTTTATAGTTATGCCATTGCCCTCACCTTATGTGCCAGGGCAAGCTGTGTCCCCCGGGAGAGGGAGCACACTTAAAAAAAAAAAAAAAAAAGCGGTGCCTCCTTTTCGGCGTGAGTACGCAGCGCCTCTTAACAGATTATGCATAGCTGCGGGCTGGGCGACACCTAACACATTCACGAGATTTTATAATCCTCGAGTGGAGTCGGTTTCCTCCCGATTACTGGGTCACTTGGAAATTAAACTCGGTGTCAAAAACGCTTGCTGCACCATGCTCCCTAACCCGGAGATACGTGCGCCTTTTCTATTCTGCTTGTAAGTTTCCCGCTTGGCGAACCCTAGAGAATTCCTCCGAGGCCCCCAGCACCTGACTCAGCGGAGGAGCCGGGTGCCTGGCTCAGTGTGATGTCTGGTATGCCCACTCTTGGTCTACCCACATGCTGAGGTTCGGTGCCAGCTATGCGCGGTCCCCGATGGTGATCCCATATGCTTATTCAGCCATGGAGTGTTCCCCCTGACCAGGCAGACCCGTGTCTTCCCTACCCGCTAACCAGCTTATCATATGTAGCACTCCCCCTCCATAGGGCTAGTCCATATGTCCTTATTGCCATCAAGTCCCCCCTCTTGGGTAGCAGGTGGCCTTCCCAGCGTCCTCCCCCTTCGGGGACTGGCACGCTTTCCCAACGTACTGTCGTATTTCTAAAATCCCTAGACTATATTAGCTAGGTAAAAGCACATTTATGACCCATGATCTAAATTGTAATTATTCCCATGTAATGGTAATTAAGGGCCTAGGGGACGTTGGAAGGTTGCGCTCTTTGTGATGCTTGTGCGCCCACGCTTTGCTTGGCAAACTTCACATCAGGAGCGTGACGGGCTTAGCTGCTGTGGCGTTTTCCATACAGTCTCCCATAGTCTGTTCCAGATGCACGTTGAAGTTCCCGTATGAAGGGGAACGTCCTGGTTACGTCCGTAACCCACGTTCCCCGACTAAGGGAACGGAGACGTGCGTCTCCATTGCCACAGCAGCTGAGTCTCCAGCTGATTAGCTGAGTGATCGGCTCTTCAGCAGGCAAATTCTGATGATCACTCCACAGCGTGCAGCTTATATAGCGCTGATGGCTCATTGCTGCCAGCTGTGGAGCAGAGCTCTGCCAATTCAATTTGGCATTTCATTGGCCCGTTTTCTTACTCTTCAGAGTGATTGGTCGTCTGACGTACTCCCATAGTCTGTTCCAGACGCACGTCTCCGTTCACTTATTCGGGGAACGTGGGTTACGGACGTAACCAGGACGTTATGTAATAATATTACTTTTCTAAGTAACGAGTAAAGTAATGCATTACTTAAAAAAAGTAATAATATTTAAGTTATTTTTTTGAAAATGTAACGCGAGTTACTTTTAATTTAATTAATTTGCTTTTAAAAAATAAATTGCTGATTTTGATCGCATCGAAGAAATGGAAAAGGGGATTGTCTCTATGGACAGTGATTTTACTATATTTTGTATATTTTTTGTATATTTGGCATATGCTTGGTCATTGATATATACTTACAAGTATAAATACATATTCTAAGTATACTTTGTAGTTGAATTCACTCCTAATTGAGCAGCCTATTTCACATAATATTACATACTCCCCGGCTAGTCTGAGACTAAACCGCATGTTTGCGCTGTCTAAACTAGGCGATATATGTTTTCATTCATTATATTTTTTAATCTTCATCACAGAACAACTTTTTTGCAAGACCTGAATCAAACTGAGGCTGTTTGCTGTATGTGCTCCAGAGTTAATCATTAACCATAGTTAGTTTTAAATGTTGCTTAAGCACCAAATAATACAAATATTTTAAACACTTTGTATACAATATTGCAGATTGTTGAACCAATTCTGAAAGAGAAAGAAAAAAAAGAAAGCTTCTGTATTGGTGAAGACTTCCTTTTTCAATCTTGATGTCACTTTGACTCAAAAAGAGGAAGTTTTTTTAAAAACTTTAAACTGATCTAAACTGATAATACTGTCTAAACTGATAATAACTAGCAGTGGCATATGTTAAAAGGGTGGTCCACTATGCTATCTTGTTTTAAACTTTAGTTTTTGTGTAATGTAGCTGTGCGAACATAAACAACATCTTTGAAGGTAAGAGGCTTCAAAGTTCAACGCAAAGTTCAATGCAAAGGGAGACATTGACTTTCACAGAGTTAGCTTAGCAAAGCCTACAGTGAACAAAGTTTGGGAACAACTAAAAATACATCTGGCTTAATGATGTCAAAAACCCTTCGGTTTACACCTCAGGAAACATGCAGCAAAGGGGCGTGGTCACAGAGTTGTGTAACATAATAGAGAAAGGTAAAGTTCACTGCTGGATTCAGCCAAAAACTTCTCCTCAAAGAAGGAGCAGTTCCAACAATAATAGAAGCTATATAGAACAATAGAAGTTGTGAATTGTGAGCCACAATCTGTAAGCATTTTTATTTGTTAAAATGGATATCTTACATGCATAGTTTGTAGTGTTAAATGTATGTTGTAACAAGGACAAAAGGTCGTAAACAAGGATGTAAACAACAGGAAACGATGTTTGGCACCATTAACAATTCAGCTACAAATTCACATTTATCCCTCAAACTCCTGTAAACACCCACAATATTTACCGCGCGTACAAGGTCTCTCTATGGGGCTGCTTTCCGTGCATTCTACATTTGAAATAATGAACCTGATTTCGCAAAAGATCTGTGAAAGATTTGAATTACTTACACATGCTTATAACCCAAATATATTTGAAAGACACTTGACAGACCAGACAGGAAGTTCAGCTATGTCCTCTTCATTTTCTGTGACTCAGGCTCAAACTGATACAGATGCACTGACTTTATTTACACAACAGATTGCATGCTAGAAGAGGCATGATGTTTCCTGGTGCCGTGGAGCCGATCCGCAAATCACCAGCGGGAGGGGAATTCCAATGCTATGTGGAAAAATTCCACTATGGGGATTTCGCCAGAAAGCCAATCATCTGAAGAGTAATAAAACGGGCCAATGAAATGCGCACGCAGCTGGCAGCAATCACAATCAACTGTGTATAAAAATGCTTAGCACCTTATCGCTTTCAGAAGCCTCACATGCAGACTGAAAGAGACGTTTTGCTGTCATCGTCCGACTTTGTTCGTTCGAGAGAGTGAGAGAGAGAGAGTGAGAGAAAGCTGCCTTCTTCTGAGATGCTGATTTCTCCCGGTTCCAGTGCGAGCGACAGCGCAAGTAGCGACAGTCGAGCTGGGCTTCTCCCATCCCTGGGTGTTTCGCTGGACCGGTACTTCAAGAGCGGTGATTATAAAGCAAATTCTCCTAAAAGAGCTTCACTGTCGTGCAGCGCGTCTTTCTAAAGACGTCGCTCCGACCGTCCGTTTCTGGATGGGGTGGTTCCCTGTCTCCGAATGATGGGCACAAGCACTGTGTTGCATGTCTGGGGGTTCAGCATGTTAATGCGGGCAGTGCATGCCATCATTGTTAGTGCATGATGTCACTGCTAATGGCATGTCTGTTGCGCAGCTAAGATCGCGGATAACTCTTGCAAAAGGGCGAGCCACCCCTGATGTCCCCCGCAACACTCGGGCAGATCTGAGGGTTACAGTGGGGGTCAATTCGCCACCCTCGGGCTTGCAGACCTCCCATTCCTCAGGGGTGGTAAGCAGGCCTCCGGATATGAAATCTGATATGGTAGCCGTACTAACCCGGGCTGCTTCAGCGGTGGGGCTGGAGATGGCTTGTCCCCCAGCTCCGCCACTAGACCGATTAGATGGGTGTTATGTGGAGGCTAAAAAGAAGGGGAAACCCTCTATGCCTCCCGTCCTCCTCTTCCCGGAGGTGCACAGTAAGTTCACGCAGAGCTGGAGGGTACCTTTATCTGTCTGGTCTGCTTGCACTTCCGCCCTCATCTTCCTCGATGATGGAGCAGCCAGGGGGTACAAGGTGATTCCCCAGGTCAAGCGTGCTATCGCGGTCAATCTTGCCAATGTGGTGCCTCTTCCTGGCATGGTCAGCCTCGGCTCCCGTCCAAAGCATGTAGGTTGTCTGCGTACCTCGGGGCCAGAACCTACACTGCTGCGGGCCAGGCTGCTTCCGCCTCGCACGCTAGAGCCACATACCAGCGCTACCTGGCGCAGGCATTGGCCAGGCTTAAATTCACTACGCACCACAACCGACAGTAGTAGATATTACGGACTATGTGTCAAAAATGATTTATGACCCTTGATTTATGACCCTAGCAGTTGTCAGCTGTCACCTTTGACACCTCCCTATATGTCAGATGTCCACTTTTATGGTCCGGACATTTGTACAAACAGGAAGGGAATCTGCCATTTTAGATTTTAGCATGTGTTGTTTTCACAGCTGTAATGGGTATAAGTTTTAGGGGGAGTCTCTCCCATAGGTAGTGTTTAAATAAGGGTTGGGATGCATGATGCCCAAAACAGCGGAAGACTCTCGTTTCACAATGCCAAGTCCAAATACTGCTAAACCTCGAAGAAAGGTATCATGTGTTTCACCTACAAGAGGACCTGTTGAATTGAGAGAGAATCGGGTTTATGCTCCAAGGAAGAAAGAGAGGCCTAGTTTGACAAAGTTTCTCCATGAAGATGAGGATATTGTGAAAACTGCGTTCCCTATTTCTGAGGATCGTGTTGTCAGATATAGGTTTGACAAACTGAGATGTACTGTGAGGATCTACACCTCTGATGCTGAAGATGAATTCACGTCGATGGATACCTGTCTATTTTTCCCTGATAAAGACTGGGGTCTGTTTCACAGATTTGTATGGAGAGACTTGTTTGACTGCGGCGACAATCCCCTATACATTGCGTAGTGGGATGGCGTATCGGCAAATACAAGGTATCGTGTATTTGGGGATCATAGTTTAAAGTTACCAGACGACTGTGTTTACATATTTTTTACCAACAACAAAGATGCCCTTTGTGATCATACGTGGCCTATCCCCCGTGCTGAACATCACACATACTATGAATTGTGCTTTGTGTTCCAGTGGAAAGATGTGCGAATAATTGACTACATTTTTACATCTATTAACAAGATGTTTAAATGGTGCTCAATGTATGACGCTATAATTCTGTAAAAGTTAAATTGTTCCAGCCTGAAAAAGTTGTCCCCGAATCAACGGACCGCCTCTAAAGCCCACCCACATATTACCATCATTAAAAGGCCTATTGGACTGCAATTCTCTGATAAACAAAAAGCTGAAAGAACTCTGCCTGGGCTGTGAAGTTGACCACACAAGTCAGCTTAGACACTCCTGCTTGTTTGAGCCCTGTGTCTATTTCTTTGACACGTACTTCCAGGAACTGTCACAGGCTCTGATTAAACCAGAGCTTAAACACATCATAGCTCGAGCGCTGGACCGATTTGGATTAAAGATACACCCCTTGAGGGTTCAGGGAAACGTGGACAGCATTTTGTGTGAACTACGTGACGAAGCCTACATTGTTGAGAAACTCCGTGAAGTCAGAGAAAAAGTCGTGGACAACAGCACTGAGCAGATTGTCTATGATGTTGTGGGCTCCTCGAAAAGCGCTGTCTAACTGCTGAATTGAAATGGGTAACATATGTTGCTCGACTGTTTTAGCAAATTGGTTCCTTAAGCCTCGTATTAGATGCGAGATAACCAACTTGTTGTATAAGATTATTAAAGAAAATACCAATGTACCTGTTACTGAAAACGGATGCTGTGTTGATGCCCAACATTTTACAAAGCTCAAGAAACAAATGGCTGTTGTAAGAGAACAGACCACTGACTGGTGTGATATGACGTTTATGTGTGCCAATGCATGTGAGCCGAACAGTGTGACCATAAGAAAAATATTGGACATGATGACTGAATGTGGTAGTGTAATTAGAGTTGCAGACATAATGTGTCTATGTACATATGTGACTGATGTCTGTGTAAACATGTTGTTGCGAAATGATCAAGTAGATGTTTGTGAAATTACCGATACATTTGTCGACTACGTTCTTGAGAAAAACTTTGTAATGTGTATAAAGTTTCTTCACTACATTGACAATGTCTGATGTCAATGTTTTCTGTTTGTTTTTTTGTTTTTCATTGGTTTTTCAGGAAGTTCCAGACTGGCTTGCTAGTGAGGATGCCTACACACTACACAAAACAGCGCCTCTAAAATACAAAAGGAACAAGGTGTTTGTTTATGGTATAGATATGCAATTCCAGGCTGATCTAGTTGATATGTCAGCATATGCTAAAGAGAATGACAACATCAAATTTCTACTAACATGCATAGACCTATTTAGTAAATATGCATGGACATGTGTTCTAAAAAACAAAAGCGCTATAGAAGTCACTAAGGCTTTTGAGTACCCCAGAAATTACAGACAGATAAAGGAAAGGAATTCTTTAACCATAGCATTCAAAAAAATAACAAAAAAGTACAACATCAACAAGAAGAAAAAGCAAGGTCGAAAGACAATGGTACTTGTGAAATGGCTTGGTTGGTCAACAAAATTCTGTTCATGGCTGGATAAGGTCAAAATTCTGTTCATGGCTGGAAGAGGTCATAGATGTACAATCACCATAAAATGAAAGAACCCATTAGATTTCGCACAAAAAAATAAAAAACAATCATGGGCAAGGGCGATTTTTACATGACGCTGCCATGCAATTCGTCATTAGTGGTTTTTCCAGAGAATAGTATTTCTAACTATAGAACTAGGCTATCAAGAACTATAAACCTAAAAGGAGAGTGGGAAGTAGGGCTGATCAAGTTCGAATACCCTATATCATGGTATACATTTACAGAGGAAGATGCTGAATATGTTGTTAACATAGGTCCTAACAAATCGAAAGAGAATGAAGCTAATCTTCCTAACAAACACAATTTAGGAGAGGGGTCTATTTTCCTCGACAACAGTGTCAAGATCTTATCAAAGCAACGCAACATGCTAAAGCCTGGTTATTATGAAGATGTATTAGTTCTGCTTGGTGAAATAAATACTTCTCTACCGCCCCGTATGTCTCTTAGATATGATCATGTAAAAAAAAGTCTTTCTGAAAGCTCCTCCAAAAATGTCAATGATATTCAAAGGGAAATTGGCTGTTATACTGGGGTTAAAACCAGAGATCCCCATAGAATCTCCAAGTCTTATTAGCGGGGGATGGCTAGTAACTTATGCCCCATATCAAGCAGATATGAAGGCAGGGTTCTACACATTGTATATTTATACAGATATAATAGAGTATCAGTCAGTTGGTGATTAATATGTGCCCCTATTGAGATGTGTTCATATAGAGGGTGCTAACAAAAAGATTGCCAGTGTTAGATATGAGAAGCCGCATTACGTACCTGTAAATAAAGCATCTATTACAGAGATAGCCATACAAGTGAAAGACGATCAAAATCAAGACGTTCGTTTCACTCACGGTAAAGTGTGTGCTAAGCTGCACTTTAGACCTGTGAAACAGACATTTTTTTAGAAAAGTAATTTTAAACAAAAGATTAAAAATGGCGTATTTCAACACATACAAAATGGATCCAGAAAGGTATCTGACCTATTACCAAAATCAAGCCGGCAACGGCATCCCTGGCTACGCAGGGGGCGGGGTGATGTATGGTGCGGGATTGGGGGTATATTTAGAGGCTTCTTTAGAATGGCTATACCATTACTAAAGAGAGGATTCAATATTGCCAAGCCTCATCTCAAGTCAGCAGCTAAAAACATACTAAGCGATGTTGTAAGCAATATGCTAACAAGATCTTTTAATAGTAACAATAACACACAAGACGGATCTGGTCTAATGGTGATGGCTAGGAAACGAATGTGTCGGCCTCCAGGCATTAGGAGGAGGGGTCAGACAAGGAAGAAAGCAAAGCGCACACCAAAGAAGACCTCAGTAAAAAAGTGTAAGCCACAGAGAAAACGTGTTTTGGTTGCCAAGATCAAAAGGTCTGCTAAAACAATATTCTAGATCATGGCATTACTACACAACATGTCTGAAGAGTGTATCAAATCTGAACACGACCTGTTCACAGTACCATTGACTCAGACTGCTATTGAAAAAAATTCTTACATCGAAATACCTCCGTTATCGGCAATCTCCGACACTGCCCCTTTGGAGTTTTTTATTGCAGGTACTGGTGAGGACTATCTCGACCTAAACAAGACCTTGCTGTTTTTACATCTCAAAATCACTAATCCTGATGGTTCAAACATCGCTGCTGGATCCCCCGTGGGTGTCATTAACTATGCAGGGGCCACGATATTTTCACAAGTGGATGTGTCACTCGGAGATAGATTAATTTCTCAAAGCTCCTCCACACACCTTTATCAATGCATTATGGAGTGTTTAATTAATAACAGCAAGGATGCTCTAGAGACACTTTTTTCTGCCGGACTCCTTTACAAAGACACTGCTGCACATATGGATGAAGATGACCCTGCTGGAGACAACCAGGGTTTGACAAAAAGAGCGGCCTTTACTGAAACCAGCGGGGTGGTGGAGCTACTTGCACCAATTCACAGTGACATTTTCTTTCAAAAAAACTAATGCTTAATGGTATGGATGTTAAAATTCGCATGACAGGAGGCAAAGATGAATTCTGTTTGATGAGGAGCGATGCTGTGGCCTATAAACTGAACATCCTGTCTGCATCCCTGTTTGTGAAAAAGGTATCAGTATCGCCAGCTGTGAGGCTGGGGCATGCTCAAGCATTGCTCTCAACCACTGCCAAGTACCCAATAGACAGGGTATGTCTGAAAAACTTCTCTATACCTACAGGAGCCAGGGTGTCTAATCAAGAAAACTTCAATTACCAAAATCAATTGTTTTAGCAGTGGTCGATAATGATGCATACACAGGCTAAAAACCCTTTTGCTTTCAAGCACTATGATCTAGAATTTTTAGCTGTTTATGTGGATGGTCAACAACATCCTGCCAAACCACTACAGCCTAATTTTACAAATGGTTCTGCTAAGCGGAAACTTTACCAGTTAGCAATGGCTTCTGGAAAACATCTAAAAAACCAGGCTCTATCTATTGATCAGGATGACTACTTGAGTTGGTATACTCTCTACGCATTCAATCTCACACCAGATGAAGAATGTGGACAGCACGTATCACTCATCAGATCTGGAAATATTAGACTAGAAGCGCGGTTTAGACAACCACCTCCGCGTACAATTTATTTAATTGTTTATGCAATATTTGACAGCATTATCGAAGTGTCAAATCGTAGACAGGTTCTTTGTTTTGTGTATTGTGTAAGCATCCTCACCAGCAAGCCAGTCTGAAACTTCCTTATCAGTTAAACATTTGCTAGTCTCTTTTAAAACAGAGCCTCTTAAACGCTTTTTACCCCCTAATGAACCAGGGTTAGAAGGGGTATAATAAATCTGCCTCATCATGTCAACCATGTTACCAGTTCAGATACCTCCAAAAGATTAACGCAATTGGTTTTGGTGATCAGGGCTTTTATTTATAAAAACAAAACAAAAAATAAACAGAAAACATTGACATCAGACATTGTCAATGTAGTGAAGAAACTTTATACACATTACAATGTTTTTCTCAAGAACGTAGTCGACAAATGTATCGGTAATTTCACAAACATCTACTTGATCATTTCTCAACAACATGTTTATACAGACATCAGTCACATATATACATAGACACATTATGTCTGCAACTCTAATTACACTACCACATTCAGTCATCATGTCCAATATTTTTCTTATGGTCACACTGTTCGGCTCACATGCATTGGCACACATAAACGTCATATCACACAATCAGTGGTCAGTTCTCTTACAACAGTCATTTGTTTCTTGAGCTTTGTAAAACGTTGGGCATCAACACAGCATCCGTTTTCAGTAACAGGTACATTGGTATTTTCTTCAATAATCTTATACAACAAGTTGGTTATCTCGCATCTAATACGATGCTTAAGGAACCAATTTGCTAAAACAGTCGAGCAACACGTTACCCATTTCAATTCAGCAGTTAGACAGCGCTTTTCCTGGAGTCCACAACGTCATAGACAATCTGCTCAGTGCTGTTGTCCACAACTTTTTCGCTGACTTCACTGAGTTTTTTCAACAATGTAGGCTTCGTCGCATAGTTCACACAAAATGCTGTCCACGTTTCCCTGAACCCTCAGGGGGTGTATCTTAAATCCAAATTGGTCCAGCGCTCGAGCTATGATGTGTTTAAGCTCTGGTTTAATCAGAGCCTGTGACAATTCCTGGAAGTACGTGTCAAAGAAATAGACAGAGGCAAACAGGCAAACAGACTCAAACAAGCAGGAGTGTCTAAGCTGACTTGGGTGGTCAACTTCACAGCCCAGGCAGAGTTCTTTCAGCTTTTTGTTGATCAGATGCTCCATTATGACCACAATGGCCGCTTTAATGATTTTGAATCCATTAGAGCAGAGGCATCCATCCACTTCATCAGCACCCACAAAGGCAGCAGCTCCAGCTATTGCACCGGTACTACCGTACAGGGTAGAGAGGAAAGTTAAGTTGTGGTATCCCAGCTCCATGCAGAATTTATCCAGCCATTTGTTGTCACGAGGATACGGCGAGGTCTCCAAGGATGTGGCGTTGTCATCAGGCAATGCAGGTTGGGTCTCGAGCTTATTGCTGTAACAGCAGGCAGATGTAGATTCTTGAGACATGGTAAGCGAGTGTAGAGAATTGCTGTCCAGCAGGCCTTTTAATGACGGTAATATGTGGGCGAGCTTAAGAGGCGGTCCGTTGATTCGGGGAGAAGTTTTTCAGGCTGGAAGAATTTAACTTTTACAGAATTATAGCTCATACATTGAGCACCATTTAAACATCTTGTTAATAGATGTAAAAATGTCGTCAATTATTCGCACATCTTTCCATTGGAACACAAAGCACAATTCATAGTATGTGTGATGTTCAGCACGGGGGATAGTATGATCACAAGGGGCATCTTTGTTGTTGGTAAAAAATATGTAAACACAGTCGTCTGGTAACTTTCTACTATGATCCCCAACTACATGATACCTTGTATTTGGCGATACGCCATCCCACTCAATGTATAGGGGATTGTCGCCGCAGTCTAACAAGTCTGTAAACCAGACCCCAGTCTTTATCAGGGAAAAATAGACAGGTATCCATCGACGTGAATTCATCTTCAGCATCAGAGGTGTAGATCCTCACAGTACGTCTCAGTTTGTCGTACCTATATCTGACAACACGATTCTCAGAAATAGGGAACGCAGTTTTCACAATATCCTCATCTTCATGGAGAAACTTTGTCAAACTGACCTCTCTTTCTTCCTTGGAGCATAAACCCGATTCTCTCTCAATTCAACAGGTCCTCTTGTAGGTGAAACACATGATACCTTTCTTCGGGGTTTAGCAGTATTTGGACCTGGCATTGTGAAACGAGAGTCTTCCGCTGTTTTGGGCATCATGCATCCCAACCCTTATTTAAACACTACCTATGGGAGAGACTCCCCTAAAACGTACACCCATTACAGCTGTGAAAACAACACGTGCTAAAATCTAAAATGGCCGATTCCCTTCCTGTTTGTACAAATGTCCGGACCATAAAACCGGACATCTGACATATAGGGAGGTGTCAAAGGTCACAGCTGACAACTGCTAGGGTCATAAATCACGGGTCATAAATCATTTTTGACACATAGTCCGTAATATCTACTACTACCAACTATGCTCTGAGAACCACCATGTTGGCTGTGCGTGCCCTGGGATGAACGATGGCCACACTAGTGGTCCAGGAACACCATCTCTGACTAAACCTGGCAGATATGCATGACGTTGACAAAGTTGGCTTTCTTAACATACCCATATCCCATATCATATCAAAAGCATCTCTTTTCTCGGGTTGGAGCTGGACTTGATCACCATACGGCATGCCTCTCCTGAGAGTGTGCTGAGCTGATGCTGGCCCGTCTGAGAGAGTTTGACAGGAAAACTGTGGTCCCCATTGCTGGTGGCTTTAATAGCTGGCCCCAGGGCATGCGCAAACACGCATTTCCTCCAGTGAACCTACTCGCACAGATACTGTGCAAAATCAGGGAGCAGGTCTTGTTAGTTGCGCCTCTCTCTGCTCGAAGCATTTTCTATTAGCGAAGTGTGCCAGCAATTCGGGCCGGCCCACTCTCATGTTTTCCTGTGACCCCGGCCCACCTAGGTGCCCGAGATTCCTACAGTACTTTTTTTTAGACCACATAGTGAACCTGCAAACGTTGCCCACGGAGGAGGCAGACCCAGCCCCTTTCTTTGCTGTGTCCTGTTTGCGCACTACGCTATGTGACCGCATTTAGAGCTTACGACTCTAAGCAGCTCCTTTTCTGTTATGATTGGCAGACGGGAAGTGCCGTATCCAAACTGAGGTTGGCCCACTGGATAGTGGATGCCATTTCCCATACTTTTCAGTGCCAGGGTGAGCCGCGTAGCCCGGTAGTGAGAGCGCACTGGACTAGGAATGTCACCTCCACTTGGGCGTGAGCATGCGGCGCCTCTCTAACAGACATATGTAGAGCTGCGGGCTGGCCGACACCTAATACATTCGTGAGATTTTTGAGTGGAGCCGATTTCCTCACGTGTGCTGGATAATGCCAGTGAATAAGGAAATTCAGTTTGGTGTTGAAACACATTTGCTGCGCCTTTCTTTCTAACACAGAGATATGTGTGCCTTTTCATTCTGTCCAGTTTAGTTCCCCTTTTGGCAAACCCTTCAGAATTCCTCCGAGGCCCCCAGCACCTGACTCAGTGGAGGAGTCGGGTGTCTGGGCCATTACGTTGTTGGCATGTCCACTTGGTCAGCCCGCGTTATAGGTTTAGGTGCCTGCTATGCACGATCCCCACTGGCGATCCCATATGCTTCACTCATCCACGTATAGTTCCCACCTCTCCAGGCGGGCCCATGTCTTCCCTCCCTGCCAACCATCCTTCATATGTCTCCCCATTTGGGCAGCAGGTGGCCTCCGCAGCATCCTCCCTATTTGGGACTGGCACGCTTTCCCAATGTACTGTCGTATGTGTATTTTTTATGACTGCCCCCAAAAATATAAATAAGCCTTTAAGGGCTTCACAGGTAAGTAAGGGCCAGGGGACACTTTGAAGGGCTGCGTCTCTGGTGATGATGGTGCCCTCACACTAGAGCCTGGCTCTCACCAGTGACATGGTAAGGTTCAACCACTGTGGCGTTTTCCATACATTTCCCCATAATAAGTTTTCCACATAACATTGAAGTTCCTCTCCCGCTGAGAAATGAAATGGTGTTGTCATATATCTTCATATATCATGCGAATATAAGGACTTCATGCGTAGTAAGGACTAATAGTAGAGAGTTGTTTTAATGGAGTTTGATACCGCGCACAAATGAAAATAAAATTCAGCTTTTCCCGGACAGCATAAACATGCGTTCCGTGATGATGATGTGACGATGAGTCTCCAGGAGATCATTCAGTGAGTGTGTGTGTGTGTTTGTTTGCATGCGCTTAGAGATGTGCGGGTCTATGGTGCTTTACTGACTCGCTAGGTGTGTATGTCCTATCGCAAAAAATGCAGCTAAAAGTCCTTCAAGGTGTTAATAGTTTGACTACAGCGTTTACATATCTGCACTTTAATAATGTGACTAAAATAGGAATACTCCACGTCTTAATTCCATTTGTGTTAATGACGATTATGACTTTCAGCATATCTGAAGTGCTATTCCATTGCATGGATATGAACCATAAATGTGTGAGGCTGCAGTTGTAGCCTATGTTGGACACGGCACCCGCTGAACTCCAGTGAAAAAAGTGGTTACGTCACACCCGCCCACCCAACCCAGTGACAAGCGCAACTCCGAGGCCAGCCTGGGTTGCCAGGTGTGTCCAAAGCACTTGATTTGCAGATCAAATCCAATCTTACCTTCAATCTTCAATGCTAATTTCACCCTCACGCTCCATCATAACATCACAACTCACGAGACAACTTTTCACCTCGACGAGAAATCTCGTCACGATTTAATCTCGCGAGATCTCGTCATATGAGATCTTGTCACACCCCTAGTAGTCCCACAACATACTTAAAAAAATTAAATCGGGATCGGGCCTTAGTAACTTCATTCACTTTGACTAAGTTATGTCTTCTAAAATTGAAAGTGTACTTTTGACGATAATATTCTTCATAGCCATATGAATAAAGTTTGTTTAAAGTACTAATGAAATCAAAACTAACCATATGATTTTGTTAGCTTACATTGCTAGTTTTGTGGTGAACAATTCATCTGTGCTTGTCATTAAGAAAAAAAAATGTTGCCCTTGTAATCTAAAATTAAAATGTGAAAATACACTTCCTTTTTTTCAGTTAAATTCTTAATTCTCAATTTTGACAACAAACAGAAATGGTGAGGAGGAGGTGTTGTTAGGTTGTAATAACTCTCCCCAAACACTTTTCAAGGTTTTTCTGTCATGGTCCTGACCTGACAGTCTTGTCTGTCCTGTCAGTGTTTAATGTTTCCCTTTTTGTCCTGTGCTTGTTTACATTGCTTTGCCTTAATTTGTATTGGCCATGTGCTCCTCTTGTCTTTCCTCCTTGTTTTCAGTTTCCCTGCCCTCTTATTTAGACCTTGTTATCCGGATTGTTTTCACCTGTCTCTCGTGTGCTTTGTTCTATATATTGTGCTGTGTGTTCTCGTTTCTTTGCTGGTTCGTTCCATGTGAGCTTGTTTTGTATCCTAGCCTTGTATCCTTGCTGAGCTTTTTGTCTTGGCTCTTCTAGTTCTCGTCTACTTATTGTTTGTTTGTAGTTACTACTTTCTTTTGTTTGTTCCTAGTGTTTACTTAATTTTGTGTTCTAATCTTTGTTTTGCTTTTATCCTTATAACCATTTTTGTTATTTTTCTGTCAGTCCCAGTCTTGTATTAGTAGTTGATTTATTAGTTGTCTTTTTGATTTGTTTAATTTCTCTTGTTAACAATCTAGAAGTCTTTATTTCAGTTTCAGTTTTATTAAATTGTTTAAGTCAGTCTAGTTCTTTTTCTACTAGGATTTATATTTGATTTCACATTTTCTTTTAGATTTGGTTAGTTATTATTGCTGCCTGTTTGCTGTCTTGTGTATTGTACTGTTTTAGTCATATCCCGTGTCCGGTCTTCCCTGGCCTGCCAGTCTGGAGTGTACGTGGCTTGCTCCAGGATCTAGCTTTGGTTTTGACCACTGTTGCTGTACTACTGGCTGGCTGTTCGTTTTGGTGCCATCTTGTTCCTACCACTGACTTCCCTGTGTTATTGCCCCTACTGTTTGGACCTTGTCATCCCTTTGTCTGTCTACTTGTGCCTAATTCCGTCAATAAACCCCTTTGTACTGTTCATTGCTGCAACTGGGTCTGCTTTCTTGCAACCTGCTGTGACATTTTCTGAATAAAATTACTACTGTAATTTGTACTGTATAAAGCCAATCAGCTCGCAGCAGATGCCCACTATTTTCTCATTTAATATTCTGTTTCTCTAGGAACTACATCACAATAGGAAAAAAAAAAACTGTTGCAGCTTCCGGTTCATGGGGACTTTAAGCACACATTTACCAAATTTGTGGAAACAACACAAACTGTGAAAAAACCTTTTTGTGTTGGCGTACTTAGAAACGAAGCACTGATGACCCATGTCTCTGAACAATGACACTGTAAAGGCTGATTTATACTCCATGTGTCCGCTAATTCACTTGAGTGCGCGTGGTGAATTTGACACCATTGCAGTGTTGGCGGAGGTTACATTTGGGTGCGCGTGACATGATTTTGGCTGGCGGAGCGCACAACTTTTTTCGAGACTCAAGCAAACAGTTCACACGGTGATGCATTTGATTTTAGTTGAATATGAACCACTTTAAAGAGACTTTGTCTCAACGGGTACGCCTGTACAGACATCTTTATGATCCGTCCATGTGTGATCATAGGGATAACCAGATGACCAATAATTCTTGGCTAGAAATTGCAACAGCCATCATTTGTAAAAAAAAGTTTGAGGGACAAGTTTGTTAAAACCAAAAAGAGAGGCCATGGCAAAAGTGATGCCCCAGGTGGTTTTAATATACAATTTTTTTTTTTTACATTTTTTTTTTTTACCATTCATTGGTTTTACACTAATGTATTGTACATTGCAATTTTGAATTTAAAACAATTTAATAGTTACAAAACTATAATTAGGGTACAAATTATTTCTTTGATAATTGCAAATGAAAATTTGAACCTTTTGGTTTACAATATACTGATGCCCTGTTTTTCTCTGCTTTAATGGTGATAATGGTCAGGGATGTTGGACCATTACTGCCTTTTTAGCATATACACTTACCGGCCACTTTATTAGGTTGACCTTACTAGTACCGGGTTGGACCCCCTTTTGCCTTCAGAACTGCCTTAATCCTTCGTGGCATAGATTCAATAAGGTACTGGAAATATTTCTCAGAGATTTTGGTTCATATTGACATGATGCTGCAGATTTGTCGGCTGCACATCCATGATGCGAATCTCCCGTTTCAGCACATCCCAAAGATGCTCTATTGGATTGAGATCTGGTGATTGTGGAGGCCATTTGAGTACAGTAAACTCATTGTCATGTTAAAGAATCCAGTCTGCTGGGCCAAAAGTGTGCCAAGAAAATATCCCCCACACCATTACACCACCAGCAGCAGCCTGAACCGTTGATACAAGGCAGGATGGATCCATGCTTTCATGTTGTTGATGCCAAATTCTGACCCTACCATCTGAATGTCGCAGCAGAAATTGAGACTCATCAGACTAGTGAACATTTTTTCCAACCTTCTATTGTCCAAGTTTGGTGAGCCTGTGCGAGTTGTAGCCTCAGTGTCCTTCTAAGAAGCTGACAGAAATGGAACCAGCTAAGAAGCTGACAGAAATGGAACCAAGTGTGGTCTTCTGCTGCTGTAGCCCATCCGCCTCAAGGTTCGATGTGTTGTGCATTTAGAGATGCTCTTCTGCATACCTCAGTTGTAATGAGTGGTTATTTGAGTTACTGTTGCATTTCTATCAACTCAAACCAGTCTGGCCATTCTCCTCTGACCTCTGGCATCAACAAGGCATTTGCGCCCACAGAACTGCCACTCACTGGATATTTTCACTTTTTCAGACCATTCTCTGTAAACCCTAGATATGGTTGTGCGTGAAAATCCCAGTAGATCAGCAGTTATACATTTTTGTTAATTAGTAAATAGTCTGACCAGCCTGTCTGTCACCAACAACCATGCCACGTTTAAAGTTACTTTTCTTCCCCATTTTGATGCTCGGTTTGAACCGCAGCAGAATGTCTTGAATGCCTAAATGCATTGATGCATTGAGATGCCTAAATGCATTGAGTTGCTGGCATGTTGATTAAAAATTTGCTAATAAAGTGGCCGGTGAGTGTAAGTAGAGGACAGAAACTAGCCAGACAGTAATGTGTGAATTGTAGAATGGGCTAAATCTAAAAAATACAGTCAGTATGTGTAATACTCCTGTAAAGAAGTTTATGAAGATGAATAAAGAAAAATGAAAAAGGAGACCGATGCAAAGATGGCTTCTTCAATGGTGTATTTACTCTGAATTAATTTTTAAAAGCATATGACTATAACAAAAGCTCAACACATTACAGTATTATTCCTTCCCTGGAATGGCTAAATGTAACATGAATGAGTTCACACACTAATTCAGAATAAAAGAAATAAGTAAATACGATCAACGAGCTATTTAACAAACTCTCTCTCTATACAGTTCAACTGACACACATTTTTTTAGAAACAGAAAAAGATATTGGAAATGCACACATAAGCGCCAAAAAGATATAGAACATTGTGATATGTATCCACTCTTACCAATGACATGAAAACTAGGATATCAAACATGTGTTAATCCCTACAAACTGCTTAATACCCAGTATCTGATATACTTTATTTAACAAAGACATATACAGGGTTAATTTGTTTAACCATAATGTATAACTCAGGCACAATATGATTAAATTATCTACATATACCCATTTAGAATAACTCATAAACATGTAACAACATCACAAACTTATACACACAAACAGCGTCGACATACGGTACTAACATTTGATCACATGTAGCGACTATCGCGCTAATCGCAAGGCACTCATGTTAACGTGCACAAACCTGCTAACCTCGTGGCACACTATAAGCAAGCAAAACTTACAGCATTTAACACATAAATCATCAGTATCACCCTACACAGTGTTTATACATAAACGGAACAATGTTATGTGCATCTTAGTTTACATTTACCTGTAAAGAAGTTTATAAAGTGAAGTGAAGTGAAGTGAAGTGAAGTGTAGTGTGGCCAAGT
>CAIGQV010017142.1:374800-402010 GCA_903798115.1 Danio jaintianensis | reverse complement strand
TGTTTTAACAAGTTGCAAGTGAAAACTAAGTGAAATGAGAGAGTTTGTAAAACTGCATATTTCTGAATAGCAGGAATCAGCTTGTTTCAGCTTTCTAAACTCAAAAACAGCAAGTGTTAGAAACTGCTCAAAACTGTGAAAAGCAAGTGATAAAAACTGCTTAAAGCAGTAAAATTCATCATTCTTTTTGTTTTAAACAATACTATATGTAGTATAAAACATGTTTTAACAAGTTTACAGTGAATACTAAGTCAGATGAGAGTGTTTGCAAAACAGCCCATTTCTGCATTGCAGGAATCAACTTGTTTCAGCATTTTAGAGCCAAAAACAGCAAACCTTAAAAACTGCTTAAAACAGTGAAAATCTTCATTCTTTTTGTTTTATACAACATTATATGCAATATTAACATGTTTTAACAAGTTGCACGTGAAAACTAAGTGAAATGAGAGAGTTTGCAAAAGAGCCCATTTTTGTATTGCAGGAATCAGCTTGTTTCAGCTTTTTAAGGCCCAAAATAGCAAGTGTTAAAAATTGCCTAAAACAGTGAAAATCATTATTCTTTTTGTTTTAAACAACAGTATATGCAGTATTAAACATATTTTAACAAGTTGCAAGTGAAAAACAAAGTGAAATGAGACAGTTTGCTAAAGAGCCCCCTTTGGCATTGCAGGAATCAGCTTGTTTCAGATTTTTAAGGCCAAAAACAGCAAGTGATGAAAACTGCTTAAAACTGTGAAAATCATCATTCTTTTCTGCAGGAATCAGCTTGTTTCAGTCGTTTAGGGCCAAAAACAGCAAGTGTAAAAAACTGCTTAAAACAGTGAAAATCATCATTCTTTTTTGTTTTAAACAACATAATATGCAATAATAAACATGTTTTAACAAGTTGCAAGTGAAAACTAAGTAAAATGAGAGAGTTTTCAAAAGAGCCCATTTCTGCATTGCAGGAATCAGCTTGTTTCAGCTTTCTAAGCTCAAAAACAGCAAGTGTTAGAAACTGCTTAAAACTGTGAAAATCAACATTCTTTTTGTTTTAAACAACATAATATGCAATAGTAAACATGTTTTAACAAGTTGCAAGTAAAACCTAAGTGAAATGAGAGAGTTTGCAAAACAGCCCATTTCTGCAATTCAAGAATCATCTCGTTTCAGCTTTTTAAGGCCAAAAACAGCAAGTGATAAAAACTGCTTAAAACAGTGAAAATCATGATTCTTTTTGTTTTAAACAATATCATATGCAGCATTTAACATGTTTTAACAAGTTGCAAGTGAAAGCTAAGTGAAATGAGAGAGTTTGCAAAAGAGCCCATTTTTGCATTGCAGGAATTAGCTTGTTTCAGCTTTTTAAGGCCCAAAATGGCAAGTGTTCAAAATTGCCTAAAACAGTGAAAATCATCCTTCTTTTTGTTTTAAACAACATTTTATGCAGTATTAAACATGTTTTAAGAAGTTGCAAGTGAAAACTAAGTGAAATGAGACAGTTTGCTAAAGAGCCCCTTTCTGCATTGCAGGAATCAGCTTGTTTCAGAAGCTGTCCTGAGCTGGAACGGAACAACTCTCTCTCTCTGGGGTCTCTCCTTTTCCTGTGTTGGTTCTTCTTTTGGGGGCGGCCTTAGTCACCAGTTTTTATAAGCATGGTTTTGTACCACCCTTAGAAGCTGAGTTGACCAATGAGATAGTTAACTTACAAGGAAGTTTTATAGTCCTTTGTTTGGAAGCTTGGTGATTTGCATATGCATTCTGGATGAATGCTGATGGATAAATATTTAAAGTTTCTTAAAATGTTAATATGTTGCAGAGGTATAAACATAAAATGTAAACGATCGTTCAGTACACCAAATTAGCTTTGCAGGGGCGTCAAACATGAACTATCTATGATCTTGTTTAGCTGTGGTAGAGTTAAACATTGATTGCAGTAGTATTAAAACCATAATATTAATACATGAGAAAGAGACTTGTTGCAAAACACCTGATTACACATAAAGAGGGAATAAAGAGTTACATGAAAAAAAAACATAAGGCTTAGGCAAGTTGATTATGAGCGTGACCATGTCTCTGTTCTGACCATGTCTCTGTTTCAAAGCGCATTCCCCAGCTAGAAATGTAACATTCCAAGAACGTTCTCAGAACATCCCCATCGGTGACGTTGTCTAGTAACATTCTTAGAACATTCTGAAAAGGTCACAATGTGGAGTTCTTAAAAGGTGTGGGGGACGTTATTTGGGGGACCATTACAGAACATTCAGAACGTTCTCAGAATGTTTTGGGGACCACACTTTATTGGAAAATGCAACCTTCTCAGAATGTTCTCATAACGTCCCTATTGGCGTTAAGGACGTTGTTTAGTAACATTCCCAGAATGTTCTGAGAAGGTCACGATGTGGAGTTCATTAAAGATGTGGGGGACGTTATTTTGGGGACCTTTACAGAACATTCAGAACATTCTCAGAATGTTTAGGGGACCATATTTTAGTGGAAAATGCGACTTTCTCAGAACGTTCTCATAATGTCTCCGTTGGTGTTAAGGACGTTGTCTAGTAATGTTCCCAGAACGTTCTAAGAAGGTCACAATTTGGAGTTGTGTGCGGGACGTTATTTTGGGGACTTTTACAGAACATTCAGGATGTTCTCAGAACGTTTAGGGGACCACTACTATAGGATCCCTCTTGGCCTCTACACTACATTCCCATAACGTTTTCAAAACCTTCAGGGTGCCCACCTAGAATGTTATTTTCTTGTCCTGAAACTTAGAGACAGAGAGAGCTCAAGCAATTAAATTAAATTAAAATTGGCTTTATTGGCAGAAAACATAAAGCATTTGTCAAACAATTAAATTTTTAATATGCTGTGTCTGTGTGTGTGTGCGCATGTCTTAGTCACCCAGTTGTCTTTCTGCTGTCTGAAACAAAGCATAAACAACAATATTTACAAATAACTTCACTTATTTTGTATTTGCTTTTTTACTTTGAGGTCTATACAGTGGTGCTTGAGTGTTATAAAATATTTCAAAATGAATGCATTTTGAATTTAAATCTATATCAATCTCCATTTCTACATCCCACTTGTCTTTTTTAAAGAACTGCCACTCAAATATCTTTTGCTCATCACTGTCTGGCAGTCAGTAAAAATGTACTTAAATATAAAGATGTTCAGCAGCTCTAGAACATTTGGGCTCCTTTTAAGCTGCGGTTGAAAACAAAAGAAAAAGAGAGAAAAAGACAAAACATGGCTGAATATGAATTGTGTATCATGCCTGTACAAAATAAAATATATTAATTTTAGGGCTTAAGAATGAATTAAGGTGTAAGGGATGGGTAAACAGTCTAAATATAAACATTTTTATGTGAATGTAATTTATGGCTGTAATGTAAACCTGAATTTTCAGCATCATTACTCAAATCTTCAGTGTCACTTGATCCTTCAGAAAACCTTCTAAAATGTTGATTTAGAAATAAAACATAGTGAAAAGCAGAAATATTACTTGATCAGCAGCAAATTATAAATAAAATATTACATTTCTAAAAAATCATGTGACACTGAACTGATGCTGTAAATTCAGCTTTGATAACAGCAATGTAATGTTTTTTTTTTTTTAAACCACTCACTTATGTTTGGATGTCAAAACATTATAATAACTGCAATAAAATATGTAATGATAATATAGGGATTTGTTATGAAGAAATGCACAGTAATTGATTTAATAAGTTGTCTTGTCTTACTCGTGTTTCCTCCATCTCTGTGATCAGCTCCCTTCAGATATTTAGAAACCTTGGCTCTGATGGCTTGGTTCTGTTGTAGGAGTAATTTTGTCAGTCCTGATATCACAGAGCACTTTTCAATATTGCTTTAACATTATACTGTGAAATATTAAAGTATGTACTAACTTTAATGTCTCTGCTGAAAAAAAATATATAATAAATAAATTAATTTCACAAAACAAACTGTGACATTTAAAAGTAAAGTAATAGGCTATTTAAAAAACCTTTACGAGAGTGTCTGTCAAGCTGCTTTTATTTTGGGTTTGTTAATGTATAAATTATTGAAGTTAATGAAGTTAAACATTTCGTGTATGGGGTTTAATATTTTATTGGTCATAAATCAAATTGAAAAATCTAGCTATTTTGGTTATTGATCAACAATCGAGCATTTGTGGCCGTTAAAAAAACCGCTGCGTGTCCATTGCGTGACCGTCCGCTATGCCAGATTATTTCATTAACTCAGTAGCCTAGGCCTAACGTTACTCAGTATTCAAGTATCAAACATTTAAATTAAGAAGATATTTAGGCTATTTTATGATTTTTAAAACGTTGTTTGTAGGCTCAGTTGGGGTGTTTTTTTCTTTGTTGATGAACTGCTACACTTCTTTTCATTAAATATTTTGATAATAAATTGATGTTTTACCTTTCTGTCTCCAAGATTACAATGCAATTTTCTAAATTATCGAAATTAAACAATTAAATAATGCTTTAAATAGCTAGTCGATTAACTATTTTATTTTTGAATGCAATCCATTTAAACTACTGGTAAAGCTGCTTGGAACTGCATGTAAAGCTGCAATTGATGTAATAGCATTGTATAAAACGCAATATGTTTAATCCTTGCGCTATTTTGAGTGAATGTAATTGGAGTCGATTCTAAAGTCAATTTCACTGACTTCAATAAACCTGGAACCAGACACCCCTATGCTCCATTTACATGGCAACTCTATCCACTGCAGTGCTTGAATGAGGTCCCGTTTACACTAACACATTTTAGTTTTAAAATGCATATTTTTCGCTACGGTTATGCATTCCGTCCACACTGCCCCCGAGTTTTCAAGCCCCAAAAACAGAGCATTTTGAAAACGCTGAAGAGGCAGAATCAGTAAATGTGCAGAATTAGTGTTGGTTACATTAATATATTAACTTACCTTCGCGCTCAGCCAAAAAAACGTTACCTGAGAACAAGCAATAGATTAAAAAAACCGAAGAGTCGTTAGATAGAGACAAGATGAATTAAATATTACATTTAACAACTATAGTGAGATGAGGTCCAGCAGTAGATCCTTGATGAACTGTCCGATGTGTGCTGCTCTCACCTGGGGAGGTGTGCTCAAAGCACACGCTGACTGCCTGGAGCTCAGACCTTTACATAGGCTGCAGCGCAAGCCAGAGTGTGTGTGTGTGTGGTCACGTGATGTGCGTTTTCAGTGGTGTAGTGTAGACAGAGAGCTTTTCAGAAATGCTGGATGAAACGCCAGTGTGGACATGGGTCATTTTCATTTACAATCTAAAATGCATCAGTGCAAATGGGGCCTGAGACTCGCATAACGACACTTTAAAGTCAAGCATCATTTGCATAAATAAACATTACAAACAATTCAGAAACAATAACAAATAAGACTTGATAATAAATCTTGATAGTATTTTTATACTAAACTTTGCTTTTGTTAATATGTATAATAACCAATATAGAACATCCTCCTAAAGTCATATTGAAAACGTTATTTTATGACCAAAAAGAATCATGTGAGAATGTTCTGTTAACGTCACAAATGTTTTCTTTTTAATGGTATAATGTGACCATAGAATGACCATAGAATGACCAAAACAAAACTGTTCTGCTTTCCTTACTGCAAACCTTTTGAAGTTGGTAATGATAAGGCAGCTAGGTGTCTGTTCAGTCTCTCTTAATATAACGCTGGCAGGTTGGGTCAGGAAAAGTCACCTTTCTGGCGCCAATCGAAATAAAAGTGTTTAAACACAAGCAGTCCAAGTTGATGTATTTTGGCTTAGAACGAGAAATCAAAAAATTGCATACAACCTTAATGCTACACTGAGAAACAAGAATCCTGCATGAGTGCCCAAAAATGAAGTTACAAGGGAAAAGCAAGTGATTTGAGGGAGACTGAAAATTGGTCTTTTCTGTGCTGTCATGCAGGATTCTTGTTTTTCGGTCTGTGAAACGGCCTTTTCAGTCCAAAAACAGAAAGTGATAAAAACTACTTAAAACAATGAAAACCATCATTCTTTTTGTTTTAAACAACACTATATGCAGTTTTAAACATGTTTTAGCTCATTTCAAGGGAAAACCAAGTGATCTGGCGGAGACTGAAAATTTGTCATTTGTGTGGTCTCATGGAGGATTCTTGTTTTTCGGGCTGTGAAACGGCCTTTTCAGGCCAAAAAGAGAAAGTGATAAAAACTGCTTAAAACAATGAAAATCATCATTCCTTTTGTTTTAAACAACATTATATGCAGTTTTAAACACGTTTTAAAAAGTTTCAAGTGAAAACCATGTGGTCTGAGGGAGTTTGCAGAACGTGTCATTTGTGCATTTCAGGAATCAGCTTGTCTTGCTCTGTAAACCGCTTTTTCAGGCCAAAAACAGAAAGTGATAAAAATGTTTGAAACAATTAAAATCATCATTCTTTTTGTTTTATACAACATTATATGCAGTTTTAAACATGTTTTAACAAGTTTCAAGTGAAAACCAAGTGATCCGAGGGAGTTGGTAAAACATGTCATTGTGTATTTCAGGAATCAGCTTCTCTCGCTCTGAAAAGGTTTGTTTAGGTCAAAAACAGCAAGTGATAAAAACTGCTTAAAACAATGAAAATCATCATTCTTTTTGTTTTATACAACATTGTATGCAGTTTTAAACATATTTTAACAAGTTTCAAGGAAAAACCAAGTGATCTGAGGGAGTTGTCAAAACGTGTCATTGTGCATTCCAGAAATCAGCTTCTCTCACTCTGAAGCAGCTTTTTCAGGCCCAAAACAGCAAAGAACAGAAAGTCATAAATCCTACCCTAAACAATGAAAACACCATTCTTTAGCTTTTAAAAAGTATATTCAGTATATTCAACAGTATATTCAACAGTATATTCAGTTTTAAACATGCATATACTGTTGTTTAAAAGAGAACGAATAATGATTTTCATTCTTTTAAGCACTTTTTAATCACTTTCTGTTTTTGGCCTGAAAAAAGCTGTTACCCTTCAGGGAACTTTGATGCTGCGTCAACTATCGATGCTATGGGTACACTTTTGAGTAAGTCCTGAAGCATGTGTGAAATCACTCCAATGTAATTGGCAGGATGTCCCAGCAATGCATAGTGATGTCATACTAGGAAGATTATAAAGCCTGGGCTTTGTCATACAGCTTCAACTTTATTTGTCTTTAAACATTGCATTCCTCCTTGTCCTCATTTTATAACTGAACAAGACACACATGTTTTGTGTTTGGAATGTTTGAGAGAGGAGCATGCACAGTCAGCCCTCGAAAAGGCGGAGGTCATGTTTTGCGTAGCTACCAAATATAATATTGATTGAGAGGCAGAAAGGCAGCAAGTTTTTCAGTCTCGTATGTATCACAACGTTTCCTGCCTTTTCGAGACAGACCTCTGAGAAGGAGTCTTCCATTCAACCAAGCTATGCACACTGAGGTGTCCATCAGTCCACAAAGCAGAATTTATTCATCTCTCAGGGGACTGGATAATTACGGGTCCTGAACGATGCCTCATATTGAAGAACAATTGGCTCGTCATTTGTTGCCCAAGGCATTGTCTGCAAAGACCGCTACCTTGCCATCGAAACTGCCAAGAACAACATCATTATTCATTAGGCTTATGCAGCGGCAGGTCAATCTGTTGGGTGTTTGCACACAATGTCGTTGATGCAGGCATACCAGGCTGACATGCCTTTCACGAAGCGGGGGTGGGGGGCGGAGCCAGATAATCTAAGAGAACTACTTCGGGCCTTGGACATTGGTCTCCATGCCACCAAGGAAAAAGCTAGATCTCTTAGCTGCTCTATGGCGGCTAAGGTGGTTACAGAGAGACACCCCTGGCTGAATTAGTCATAGATCAAGGAAGAGGATAGAAAACTAGGGCTGCCAGGTGGGAGCAGCCCCAGCCATCTAGCAGCTCCTCACACCAGCATAGAGCGATGCAGCAGGAGAGTGTTCACTCGTCCACCTCGTTTCAACGGCATACTGCATGGTGAAACCCGAGCAGGGTCTGGTACTGGAACAAGAAGTAAATTCTCTTTTGAGCAAGCAGGCCATAGAATGTGTTCCCCCTCGAGGTAATCAGGTTTTTACAGCCAATTCTTTATCGCTATGTTTAAAACTGCTTATACTGTTGTTTAAAAGAAAAAAAATATGATTTTCCTTGTTTTAGTGTTTTCATTACTTTCTGTTATTTTCTGCTTTTGCACTGAATAAGCTGTTTTAGGGCCTGAAAAGCTGTTTCGTGCAATGCAGAATAATTCCTTCAGATCACTTGGTTTTCAGTTTAAACTTATTAAACATGTTTAAAACTGCACATGTTGTTTAAAAGAGAAAGAATTATGATTTTCATTGTTTTAAGTCATTTTTATCACTTTCTGTTTTTTGCTGCTTTTGGTCTCAAAAAAGCTGTTTTAGGGTCTGAAAAATGTCCTGGTTACGTACGTAACCCACGTTCCCCGAATAGGGAACGGAGACGTGCGTCTGGTAACAGACTATGGGAGTACGTCAGACGACCAATCACTCTGAAGAGTAAGAAAACGGGCCAATGAAATGCCAAATTGAATTGGCAGAGCTCTGCTCCACAGCTGGCAGCAATGAGCCATCAGCGCTATATAAGCTGCACGCTGCGGAGTGAGCCTCAGAATTTGCCTGCTGAAGAGCTGATCACTCAGCTAATCAGCTGGAGACTCAGCTGCTGTGGCAGTGGAGACGCACGTCTCCGTTCCCTTATTCAGGGAACGTGGGTTACGGACGCAACCAGGACGTTCCCCTTCATACGGGAACTTCAACGTGCGTCTGGTAACAGACTATGGGAGACTGTATGGAAAACGCCACAGCAGCTAAGCCCGTCACGCTCCTGATGTGAAGTTTGCCAAGCATAGCGTGTGCGCACAAGCATCACCAAGAGTGCAACCTTCCAACGTCCCCTAGACCCTTAATTACCATTACATGGGAATAATTACAATTTAGATCGGGGGTCGTAAATGTGCTTTTACCTAGCTAATATAGTCTAGGGATTTTAGAAATACGACAGTACGTTGGGAAAGCATGCCAGTCCCCGAAGGGGAAGGACGCTGCGGAGGCCACCTGCTACCCAAGAGGGGAGACTTGATGGCAATAAGGACATATGGACTAGCCCTATGGAGGGGGAGTGCTACATATGATAAGCTGGTTAGCGGGTAGGGAAGACACGGGTCCACCTGGTCAGGGGGAACACTCCGTGGCTGAATAAGCATATGGGATCACCATCGGGGACCGCGCATAGCTGGCACCGAACCTCAGCATGTGGGTAGACCAAGAGTGGGCATACCAGACATCACACTGAGCCAAGCGGGAAACTTACTAGCAGAATAGAAAAGGCGCACGTATCTCCGGGTTAGGGAGCATGGCGCAGCAAGCGTTTTTGACACAGAGTTTAATTTCGTCCCGATTGACCGGAGTGACCCAGTAATCGGGAGGAAACTGACTCCACTCGAGGATTATAAAATCTCGTGAATGTGTTAGGTGTCGCAGCTCTGCATAATCTGTTAAGAGGCGCAGCGTACTCACGCCGAAAAGGAGGAACCGCTTTTTTTTTTTTTTTTTTAAGTGTGCTCTCTCTCCCGGGGGACACAGCTTGCCCTGGTACATGAGGTGAGGGCAATGGCATAACTATAAAATGGACCAACCTCTGCTTTGATACGGCACTTCCCGTCTGCCGATCATAACAGAAAAGAGCTGCTTAAAGACGTAACGTGTCACATTAAACGCAGTGCGCAGACATACAATAAAAGGGCTGGGTCTGCCTCCTTCGCAGACAGCGCTTGCAGGCTCACTACCACTTTTAATATAAAAAAGGGGTGGTAGGAACCTTGGCACAAGCTGAACCGGGGTCTCAGGTAAACGTGAGAGTAGGCCGGTCCATATTCCTGGCACGATTCGCTGACCAAAAATGTCACCGGAATCCTAACCCTCCTGACTGATACCAACGCGACCAGCAGAGCTGCCTTCATGGACAGAAACCTTATAGATACTGAGTCGAGTGGCTCAACGGACCTAACCATAACCGCTGGGGCTAGAGAGATCCCGAGAGGGCAAGAGAGGGGGGCGGGGATGGAATTAACCATCTCGCGCCACGCACCTCTGAGGAACCGGCTGATAAGGTTATGCTTTCCCAGCGCACTACCATCCGCCGCCACAGAGAGCGGGGATGGCAGCACGCCAAACCTTCAGTGTGGAGGGTGACAGCCTACGCTCCAGTTATCCTAAAGGAAGAAAACACAACACTAATCTGGCATGTCCGGGGTTCTTCTCAGAGAGAAGAGCTCCACACAACGAATAGACTCAACTACAGGACATAGGCTTGCCTATACAGGGTGTTCTAGCCTGAGTGACGGTGTTGACTCTGACCTTGCACAGAGTCTGCGCGCAGGCTCACTGGGGAAAAACAGATATTGCGTAAACCCGGGGCCAGCTGAGAGCCAGCGCATCCGTGCAGAGCAGGGAAAGCAGCTGGCGAAGGGCCGCTCGGGAGAAGCGGCAGGATGTCCTGGGCCTCTCTGAAGCGTACCCATAACAGCTGGACTGTGCAGGGGTGGAGTCTCTATTCTCCCAGAAACGTAACTGTCGTGAGAGCATGTAAGCTGGCACGGTAGAGCTTGTATGGGATATGAACGGCGCGCAGTTATTAAGCCGCATGACTCCGGAGGAGCAGATGGCGAGCGAGCTGAGACATGCGGCGGTAGCGCACACCATGCTGGCCGTCCTAACCAACACGTGTGCCCCCTCCCGTACCGGTAGGAACCGGCGGAGAGCGAGAAACACTGCCAACAACTCCAGGCAATTGAATGCCAACGCAACCAAAGTTTGATTTACAAACCTGCGGCTGCATGCTTGATATACACAGCCCACCAGCCCGTACTGGAAGCATCCGTCCGAATGACAGCATGACTGGACACTTGTTCTAAGAAGGCAAGGTCCATCCAGGGGCTGAAGGTGCGGAGACACAGCATAGTGATGGACACCCGTTGCGTCTCCGCGCGCCATGCCCATCTGGGGACCCGATCGCGAAGCCAGCGCTGAAGTGGTCTCATATGAACAATTGAGCGGCGTGATAGCGGCAACAAAATGTCATATGCCCCAGGAGCCTCTGAAAAACTACAGTGAAACCACTATAACTGCCAAATTAAACGGACAGGGCAGCACTAGCCCAGCGCGCTAAAAGCGCACCGTGATAGAGACCGGGTCTAGCTTCAACCCGAGATGAGAGAAGCTCTGCCCGGGGGAGAGCTTGCTCATTCTCGGTTGACCCGAAACCACAACAGGCCGAGGTGCCAGAGCACCAGGTCCCTATGCATAATCGACTAATTCAAGGTCTGAAAAAATTAACCCAGTCAAAGAATAATCAAAAATGCAGATGCCAATGCAGATGCCTTTCACGAAGCGGGGTTATGAAGCGGCAGATGCCAAAGAGGCACAGGGCATCCTCCATGATCGGGCCCCGTCGCACTTTAGGAGGGAGAAAGCGAGACATGGAGTGAGCGTCCTTCAGGTCTATAGCTGCAACCAATCCCGCAGACGGACGTACTGGTGGATGCGTTTCTGCATGAGCACCCTGATCAGCATCCTGAACAGATGACAGATCAAAACGCGCAGATAGGATTGGTATAACCCACTGCTCTCTGAGTACGATGAAGTGGGGGCGTAAACCCACTCTTCATCTCGGCTGGAGGGACCGGCTCGATTGTATCCTTCGCCAGGAGGATAACAATCTTCTCACGCGAGACAGGGGTAGCATAACGATGATCGCTTAAATACATACCCGTAAACTTGGGAGGCCAACAGCGTGTTGAGCGCATAGCCGAGTCTACGACGGGCTGAGCAGGCTGACAGAGTCTGAACGTGCAGCATCACCGGAACGATCGTTGACGTACCCGCGGAGGGGCAGCTTCGGGATGGGGAGTGCTCACACCGGAAAGCAGAGCGTCCCGAGGAAGAACTGAAAATAAGAGATTGACTCTTACCTTCCTCCCAGGATCCCGCAGAGAGGCTGGAGGTGCGAGAAAGGAGATCATCCTCTGGCGCCCTCAAAGCCTGTGACGAAGTGCACCAAAGCTGAGAGCTGGAAGGCAGTGCGTCCCATGCTGGCAGCAATTGGGCTTCCACACCCAGAGGGAGGAAAAGCCGCTCTTTTCGGATTGCTACATTCGTTCGCGGGGGAGCCCCAGCCCTCGACCGGGGAAAGAACGGTTCTCCTCCTCTCCAAGTGGCCCGCCTTAGGTTCGCTTCGTGGTCCGATTACCGGACTTTACGGCGACCTATGACGGGAGCGTCAACTTCCTGCGGCGAGGCTCGGCGCGTTCACTAGCCAGTGTAACGGGCTGTGACGGCAGAGCATTTTGGAGCCGCGGGAAGAGCGCTCTTGTGGCGCATATCTGCCAGGGTAAGCCAAGGGTGGCATTTCCGGACCACTGTGTGGCCATCGTCCTCCCCCGAGCACGGGCGGCAGACTTGAAGGTCATGAGAGCATAGTTGACCACCGTGCGGTGCTTACGCATAAGCCTGGGGAAGAACCGCCCCTGTGCAGCACAGCAGGTGCCGTGGTGCAGGGCAGAAGCGGCATGGCCCGCAACGGTGTGGGCTCTGGCCATGAGAGACACAGAAAACCCACCCGCCTTGGACAGACGGGGGTCTCAGCTTACCCCTCCAGGTGGTGGCGCCAACCACCTGAGGAATAGCTTCGTACCCACTGGCCGCCTCGCCATCAGGGGAGGTGAAGGCGGAAGCGCACGAGGACCGGGCAGAGAAAAACGCACTCTATGCCAGCGTGCGCTCGCTGTGCGCCCCTGGGAAGAAGTGGACGGGAGCTGGAAGATTCCTCTTACATCAGCCCGCACGCACCACCTCTAGTCGGTCCGGCGGTGAGACTGGGGGACAAGCCATCTCCAGCCACACCACCGAAGTAGCCCAGGAAGCGCAGCCATCATGTCAGATTCGAGAACCGTGACTACGCATTGCACCCCATAGGATGGAACCGAGCCCGGTCTGTCATCTGAGCATGACAGCTCGCCCTCCGATGTCGCGATGGACATCTGTTCTCCGGTGTCATCAAGCGGAGGCGCGGGCATCCCGGGGGATGAACCGCACCACCACTCGAAGCTTGGATGGAGCATGGTGTGGAGGAGTGGGGGGTCCGCGGGCCCGGAGGCGACGGATAAACCCCCACTGTAATCCTCAGATCTGCCCGCGTGCTAACCGCTTTCACAGGGAGCAACGGGGGTGGCTTGGAAGCCGCAATCTTAGGTGTGCAACAGCCACGCTCTCACAGTGAGAGCATGAGCTGTCCGCAAGCACCGCATCGACATGCTGGACCCCCAGACCTGTGATGCGATACCCGTGCCCATCATCCGGAGATAGGAACCACCGCATCCAGAAACGCACAGTCAGAACAGCGTCTTGAAAAAGACGTGTTGATTGACTGTGTTGCTCTCTTAGGGAATCTGCTCTTTTAATGGAAACTGCTCTTTTGTGCACACCAGCGAAACGCCCAGGGGACAGGAAGCCCAGATCGACTGCCGCTGTCGCGTCATCTCCCGCACTGGTGAGTAAACTGGTTTCAGTCATGAAATCAGGTTGGCAGATAGAGTGTCTTCAGTCTCTGTGAGAGGCTCTGAAGTAATTAAATTCTGAGGCTCACTCCGCAGCGTGCAGCTTATATAGCGCTGATGGCTCATTGCTGCCATCTGTGGAGCAGAGCTCTGCCAATTCAATTTGGCATTTCATTGGCCCGTTTTCTTACTCTTCAGAGTGATTGGTCGTCTGACGTACTCCCATAGTCTGTTACCAGACGCACGTTGAAGTTCCCGTATGAAGGGGAACCTGGAAAGCAGAAGGTTTCCTGGAAAGCAGAATGACAACTTTTTCAAACTCCCTCAGATCACTTGATTTTTCAAACTCCTTCAGATCACTTGGTTTTCAGTTTAAACTTGTTAAACATGTTTAAAACTGCATATACTGTTACTTAAAACAGAAAAAAATGGGATTTTCATAGTTTTAAGCAGTTTTTATCACTTTCTGTCGCTGTTCTTGGCCTGAAAAAGCTGTTTTTTGGGCCTGAAAAGCACTGTCTGTTTATTGCTGCTTTTGGCCTGAAAAGGTCAGAAATGAGCAGATTGTTGTTGTTGTTTTACTTACAAAGTATTTATTTTAAGTTTGTTTGCATTTTTAGTTGTCTTTCATAATGTAAAAACAAGATTTGAATTGAATTGAAATAATGTGCAATACAAGATTTATATAAAAATAGTAAAGGGCAAAACAAATGTTTTAGTTCATAAAAAGGGTTAAATAAGTTCAGTGTACAGTATACTGGGACCTTGCAAAACTGACTGGAAGGGGGTGGGGAGGGCAAAGTAAAAATAGCTGAAAACCCCTGGTCCAAGAGAGGGTTTATATTTACAAAAAAAAACAAAGTAATAAATTCCATTTTTTAATATCTGTTCAATCTTCATGGAACATGGTAGTTTGGAGTTTAATTTCTCTTATGTGTGAATAATATACATATATGTGTGTGTGCGTGCATGCGTGCGTGCATGTATGTGTGACTTGACAAACAAAATAAAACTGAAAATTCATTATTCAAAAAACATTAAGTCATTCTCAGTCAGTACCACTGGGCATACTGCCCCGTCTGCTCATCTGTAGCTGCATTATCCCAGTCTGGTTTATAGCTCTTTTCAAATAATTGCGGAAGACAGAGCTGGAGAAGCAGTAGATAACCGGGTCCAGTGCACTGTTTAGGTAGGTGAAAGCTATAGACATAGAGAACAACTGACTGGTAAGATTGTAAGCCTTACAGTACATATTTCCCAGTGTTTTAAAATAAATTACCATCAGTCCTGTTCCAATGCTAGGAAAGAAACAGAGAACAAAAACACCAACAATCACTAAGACAGTTCGAATTGCCCTTTGCCCTCTTCTGTCCTTGTCAATTTGGCGAGAACAGAGGACACATGCAATTCTTACAGAGCAGAAGACCAGAAGTAACAGAGGCACAAAGAACTCGAAGATAAACAAAGCATAATGAAGTTGGATGTGTAGTGGTAGATTTTCATAGTTACTGAAGCTTCTACAAAGCGAAACATTTTTCTCCACAGTCAGAAGGGTATTGGTGAGCAAAGGGATCCTCAGAGATATCACAACAGCCCAGATGAGGCAGGAAATACCAACAACTTTTTTTGTGCTAACATGATTGATTTTGTGATGTGGGTGGACAACTTTAAAGTAGCGATCAACAGCCACAGCAGTCATGAAGGCAATGCTGGCCGAACGATTGACTGACAGCATGAAGAGGTTGATCCGACACCAAGTATCTCCAAATATCCACTTCTCACCACGGATGAAGTTGTCAATACGGAGTGGCAGGCTCACAAGAAGCATGAAATCAGACAAAACCAGGTTAAAGAGAAATGTGACATTGGCCCTCCAAGACTTAAAGTTTTTGCTGAAGACTGACAGTGCCAAGACATTGCCAGGCAGACCGAGTAACAGCTCAATGATGAGGACAGGAGGAAGGACGGATGCCACCAGTTTCTGACTGGATGTTCCACAATGATGGTCATGGCTGTTCATGGCTGTTCAACAGTAAGAGCTGTTTCTGAAAATACATTTAACATTTTTATGTTTAGAATTTACAGTTCTACAACAGGAAAATCATTCTGCTGTCAAGGGGGTGCTGGGACTTAGGTAAATGAATTGTGTTACAACTACCCTTACGTAGCCTACCCTTACCTTACGTAAAATAAGTAATTTAAGTAAGTTAATTTTATTAAGTATACTGAAGTAATGTAAAATATATATTTTAAGTATACTTTGCATATTAACATACTAGTAGAATACTTCTACTTGAATACATTATGGGACTGAAAAAGTAGTACACTTTAAGAGCACAACTAGTCTACAATGACGTTTTAGTTTGTACTGCAAGTGAACTCATGAGTATACTAATGGTATACTTTTGTACTATTTGTGAATACATATTAACTTTAGTAAATAACTAGTTCTTGAACTTTGTCACATGCTCAGAATTTTGGCATTGCATTTATCCAATACAATTGGACACAAAAACGAACAAAAAGACACACACACACAGACAAACACATGCACGCACGCACGCACACACACACAGACCATGTTGGTATTGGTGATTTACAAGGACTATCCACAGGTGTAATGTGTTTTATATGGACCTACCTCTAAACCCAACCCTTACAGGAGACATGTAAACAAATTTTAAATGTCACAAAATGCCATTAAGTATGTTTTTTTAAGCATTTAAAATTACAAGGACATAAAACAAGTCCTCATAGACCACCTCAATGTTGTAATACAGCATACCCATGCCATTATACAAATAATATCCTTGTAAACATCCAAAATTAGTGTATACACTCACATTCACACACACACGCACACACACACTGGTGGTGCTGCGATTTAAATTGGCAACCTTTGTATTATAAGTCTGACTCTCTGACTCTCTCTGACCACTAGGCCATGAGTGAGTATACATTAAAAAAAAAACACTAGAACACTGGTACTATTACACTGAAATCATTATTAGTGTACTCCTAGTTAACTAGTGGTTTTCTAGTGCTATACTCTAAGTATGCATAGCCAAAAAAATTGGAAGCCGAAAGAAAATCACTATATAGTTTTATAAAACTTTATCTATATATAAATCACTATATTTGTATTTTTCCAAGTAGCCAATTTGGAAACTAAGTACACTTCATTATCACTAATCAAGCATGTAATGAACTTTCACAGATATATATATCTGTGATCCCACTGCTGTTAAATGGAGAGAAGATTTTATTAACACATTTCTGAAATTCATAATAGGTCTACTTTTAATGACAAATTAATAACTATTAATGATTTCTAATAGCTGCTAACTTAGCAGAGCAGAGACGGTTGACGTTCTGCCACAAGATGGCGAAAGAGACCACATAAATTACAAACTACAGCTGATCAAATCATTATAAAACAGGTAAGTGACATTCTAAGTCGATCTCTCTCTTTTGTATGTTGTAGTGCTGTCTTTATACCATAGTAATCTGGTAGTGTCTGCTTATTGTGATTTCCCAGGTTTTTTCTGTTGCAATCGGGATATCTAAGTAGACTGATGGCATTTCATGCCGTTCAGCCTTATAATCTTAAAATGTGAGCAAAATCCAAGTGGTACTCACTGCAGAGCCACATGGGCAGAGCTGAGCTCCAACAAGGGGGAACTTGAGCTCTAGCTCCTCCTTGCTGCACTTCTTCTACTAGTGATGTCACTGGGGGTTGGGGTTAGGGGTGGGGTGAGGTGAGGGAACGCATTAAAACAGCTTATAGGAGGAGGAGCTAGAGCTCAAGCTCCCCCTCGTTGGAGCCCAAGTGGCTCTGCAGCGAGCAGCATCTCGCAAAATCACCTGTTTTGTCATCACTTTAGATATTATGCTAGAGAATCATTCAAATACTAGCTGTGAAGTGACATTTGTGAAGCAGCAACGGTTTCTGCAGTTATGACCATCAGCTGCAGATGTGAATGAATGAATACTAACAATCCATTACATCAGATACTCGAAACATGTTTCACTTTAATAATTCAAACGTTAACAATATACTCAAGACATCATTTTGACCGTTTTTTTATTCAGTAATTTAATAACTGTTAAAATAAAACCCACATATCAATACCCTGATTTTTCCTAAATGTATATATATTTATTTCTAACATTTTTATTGTATTAAAATTACAAAACACAAAAGAGTTTTGATTATTTCTACCTTGAACAACGCAACCAGAATTACCGCATGCATTTTAGTGTCTTATACTTTCCCCATACATTTGAATATGCATGCCTGTTGCCCAACAACTTCCTGCTAATAAGCATAACTTTATGCTAGAAAAAATACATATTTTTACTTCAGATATGTCTTTCAAAACAACATATTAAGTTCCGCCAAAAAAACTTGCTTTCTCGATAGTGAAGTGAAAGTGAGGTGTGCCGGCGGTCAAGGATTTTTGAAACTCTCCATGTTTGATTTTCTTTTTTATATACACAAATATGCCATCAAACTATTGTATAAATGCAATATCACACTCATAGCAGTGCGATATGGCTATCATCACTGGTGGGACACTAAGACACTCGGCCTGCTGCCTCGAGCCAACACCTCGAGCCTGCTAATAAGCATAACTTTATGATAGAAAAAATACATAACTTTACTTCAGATATGTCTTTCAAAACAACATATTAAGTTCCGCAAACAAAACTTTGCTCTCCCGATTGTGAAGTGAAAGTGAGGTGTTTCCAGCAAGAAGGTCGCTGGTTCGAGCCTCAGCTGGGTCAGTTGGCTTTTCTGTGTGGAGTTTGCGTGTTCGCGTGGGTTTCCTCCGGGTGCTCCAGTTTCCCCCACAAGTCCAAAGACATGCGCTATAGGTGAATTGGGTAAGCTAAATTGTCCGTAGTGTATGTGTGTGAATGAGTGTGTATGGATGTTTCCCAGTGAAGGGCATCCACTGCGTAAAACATATGCTGGATAAGTTGGCGGTTCATTTCGCTGTGGCGACCCCAGATTAATAAAGGGACTAAGCTAAAAAGAGAATGATATATATATATATATATATATATATATATATATATATATATATATGAGGTACATTTTTTACATGAGGTAAATGCTCAAATTCTGAGCTGGTATGATCCAACTACTACGCACTATTATGGATGAGACATAGCTTCTTTATTATTATCTTCTGTCTTACCTAACAGTGAGTAACTTAATTGTTCAGGCTGGTTTATACTTTCACCTGGTGCCGCATCGCGAACCTCCACTGACTGCACAACAGACAAGGCTTTTATACTTTCAGATATTTTTTAAAATGACAGGGGGCCGTCCGTAACCAAAAGCGACCATAAAATCAGATAGATAAACATAGAAGTAGGAAGTTTCTGGAACTAGGTCATATCATTAATATTGTTCAAGATGTTTTAAATCAAGATTATTATTATTATTATTATATTACAATTTTTATAATCATTCAAGATTTTTTGTTTTAACCCTGAAAATGTAGATAACACTTAAACACCAAAAAAGTACTCCTATTCGAAACTTATTTTTAGTCAATGTGTAAACAAAAGTAAATAACAGCTAAAGGTTTTGCACATGGCCAATAACAGTAGCTGTTATATCTACATACAAATCATTGCACAAAAATGAAAATTGTTTAAGTTATACTTCAATGAAATAAGCATATATATACACCGGTGTATATATATACACCGGTGTATATATATACACCGGTTGGGTTAGTTGGCATATCTGTGTGGAGTTTGCATGTTCTCCCCATGTTCGTGTGGGTTTCCTCCAGGTGCTCCAGTTTCCCCCACAGTCCAAAGACATGCGCTATAGGTGAATTGGTTAAAGTTAAATTGTCTGTAGTGTATGTGTTTGAATGTGAGAGTGTATGGGTGTTTCCCAGTACTGGGTTGCAGCTGGAAGTGCATTCGCTGTGTAAAACATATGCTGGATAAGTTGGCGGTTCATTCTGCTGTGGCAACCCCTGATGAATAAAAGGACTAAGCCGAAGGAAAATGAATGAATGAATATTAAAAAAAAAATTGTACTTCATTTACAAAGTATATAGTAGTCTACAGTGTGTGTGTGCATGTGTGTGCTTGTGTTATATTTACTATGTGTGTGACATAATACATACTAATATACAAACATTTCTGGCTGGTGATTCAAAATAAGAGAAAAAGCACTGCTTTATCTGCTAAATAATGATAAAAAAGCAAGCACAAGCATATGTGATATAATGAATAGTTGAAGAAATGTCATTCCTGTTAGGAGTAAAAATAGTGTTTGGTTGCATATTTATACGTAAAGAAAGGTGCTATGCGCATTTATTGAATTGATTATTTTTGATTGCAATGTCTGCATCATGACGTCACTACACTTCAGTGAGTGACGCAGCTGGGAGGTGCTTCATTCAGAGTAAATACACCATTGAAGAAGCCATCTTTGCATTGCTCTCCTTTTTAATTTTTCTTTATTCATCTTTATAAACTTCTTTACAGGTAAATGTAAACTAAGATGCACATAACATTGTTCCGTTTAAGTATAAACATTGTGTAGGGTGATACTGATGATTTATGTGTTAAATGCCGTATGTTTTGCTTGCTTATAGTGTGCCACGAGGTTAGCAGGTTTGTGCACGTTAACATGAGTGCCTTGCGATTAGCGCGATAGTCGCTACATGTGATCAAATGTTAGTACCGTATGTCGACGCTGTTTGTGTGTATAAGTTCGTGATGTTGTTACATGTTTATGAGTTATTCTAAACGGGTATATGTAGATAATTTAATCATATTGTGCCTGAGTTATACATTATGGTTAAACAAATTAACCCTGTATATGCCTTTATTGAATGAAGTATATCAGATACTGGGTATTAAGCAGTTTGTAGGGATTAACACATGTTTGATATCCTAATTTTCATGTCATTGGTAAGAGTGGATACATATGACGATGTTCTATATCTTTTTGGCGCTTATGTGTGCATTTCCAATATCTTTTTCTGTTTCTAAAAAAATGCGTGTCAGTTGAACTGTATAGAGAGAGAGTTTGTTAAATAGCTCGTTGATCGTATTTACTTATTTCTTTTATTCTGAATTAGTGTGTGAACTCATTCATGTTACATTTAGCCATTCCAGGGAAGGAATAATACTGTAATGTGTTGAGCTATTGTTATAGTCATATGCTGTTAAAAAATCATTCAGAGTAAATACACCATTGAAGAAGCCATCTTTGCATCGCTCTCCTTTTTTTATTTTTCTTTATTCATCTTTATAAACTTCTTTACAGGAGTATTACAATCTTGGAGGCACCGCTGGGATTGGTGTCAGACGGGTCATCCCTTGTTATCGTCAGGAACGCCCATTGACATCCATCTCTTAACTACCCAGATGTGGAGCAGTTGAGTAAAGTGACCAGGCAGAACTGATTGAACGTAGCGTGCACGTGGGGTACCACAACAACCAGAAGCAGCTGATTTAAGTCAGATAAGTCAAAGTTCACACATGAAACTGTAAACACTGTAGGAAAGATGGAGGCTTTGCACAACCTTCAGGACGAGATTGGTGAGAGACTGTGTACTCTAACCAGAGGAAAATTATTTGAACTGGCTCAATCCCTTGAAATCCATATAGACGCAAAGGTCACACGCCATTCCCTAGTTAGTCTGCTAAGTAGTTATCTGCTACGAAAAGACTTGGAGGAACTTGAGGATGGAGGCATGGGGGAATTGTTAAATATAAATGAGAAATTGAGCGAGATGATGCTAACTGATGTAAATGAGGAAAATCCAGCCCAGAGACAAAGGGGGAAAATTAAACACACAGCTAATTCAGCACAAACAAACTTTCCTACTTCACAGAGCACTAGATTGGGACCCGCATCAGTAGACAGTGTAGCAATTAACTCGTTGCTACCCCCACAGGGACAAATGATACCAGCTGTTTGGCACCGAGAGTTTAAGATTTCAGGGTTTATTGGAGAGCCGGGCCAAAGGGATAGATTAAACTTTTTGATTCTGGTGCGTCAAAATTTGTCTTCAATTACAAAGCTACCTGGAAGGAAAGACAGATTTGACTCTATCGATGTTAAGACAAATTCTCTGTTCCCATTACCAAGAAACGAATGCAACGGAGTTATATAAACAACTGACTGCAGAATCACAGAGTCCAAAAGAAACACCTCAAAGTTTCCGCATACGAGTGCTTGACTTGAAGCAAAAAATTCTGTTTGCATCACAAGAAGATGAGTCAGGTTTGAAGTATGACCCAGCACTCGTACAGAATATGTTTCTTCACACTGTGTTAACAGATTTGCAGAATGACCATATTCAGGGTGATCTCCAACCGTATCTGACAGACACCACAGTTACAGATGAGACACTGTTGGAGAAGTTGAATGTAGCATGCTCCCACGAGGCTGAGAGACAGAGTAAAAGAAAAAGTGAACGAAGTGCCAGTGTGAATGCCGCTCAGTCAATTGAACCAGCCCCGCAGTCAAAGAACAAACAAAAGCAGCCAAAAATTGATTTGATGTCACAGTTAAGAAGTTTGAGTCATGCAGATAAAGGAATCAATGCTGCAACCCATATCTCTGCAGCAACAATGCGCTATGGTCAACAGTGATGTCCCACCTCTAAGAGCAGCCCACCAGTCCACCTCAGAAGGGAATCAGGCACTGTAAAAATCAGGTCTGGAGGCCACAGAGAAGTGAACAGCAGCAGCATCCATTTCAAGCTTTTCATTTCACACCACAATCGTATCAATGACAAGCGAGTTCAATGCCAAGACAGTATGTCCAACCAACACCGTCATCTCTTTATGCAGCAACATGTTGTTTTATTCCACAACAGTTTCACGCAGAGTCACAACCATACACCTGACAACGCCCCAGTCACAATATTTCCAGCTGCACCGACAGCCACGGCCAAGGCAGTGTTTCCATTGTCAGCAAGTGAGATCAACTGAACTGTGCACCCATTGTTACCACTGTGGAAGCAATGAACATTTCCTGGCAGGCTGCAAAGAGAGAGGTCGCCAAACACAGAGTAGGGTTCAGTTAAACGGGGACGGGTTGCCACCGCGGGACTTCTCTGGTCGATAAACAATGCTTAGTAACCTGTTATCTTAACGGACACAAAACAGAGGCACTGTGGGATACAGGATCCCAAGTGTGCATTGTGGATCGACGATAGAAAGATCAGTACCTACCTGGAGTGAGGGTGCGAGATGTTTCTGAAGTGACGGAGGCCGCTGACGGTCTGAGTCTTGTCGCAGCCAACGGTTCCAGCATTCCCTATGAAGTATGGGTTGAAATCACCTTCAATCTGGCTCCTCCTGCAAACAAAATGAAAGAGTTAGTCTTTCCTGTGCTTGTTCTAAAAGGATGGCCGTTGTCTAAGTCGATCATTGGATACAATGTAATTGAACAGGTAATGAAACAGAGTGAAGCAAGTGGGCAGGGGGATGGGAGCAGAGGACTCTTGAATAAGACTGTTAGAAGCGCCTTACCAAGTTTAAGGAGAAGTAAAGTTTGGACATTCATTAACTTGGTGACCGCTGAGAGTGCAAATGAGTATTGTGTTAAGGTGACAAAAAAACATGTTGATGTGCCAAAACATGCTATTGTGCAAGTCGAGTGTCAAGTAAGAACGCCACGTAAGAAGCAGGATAGTGTCATGCTGTTTGAACCAGCTGTCAATCCACAGTACCCTGATGGTCTAGAACCCCTTGAAACACTCTTGACTCTGAAAAAGGGCAGTCGACCTGTAATCCAAATCAGTGTCCAAAAAGTGACAGACCATGACATCCTCCTGGCAGGAAAGACCAAGCAGTACAATCAATAAAATCAGTGCTACCAGCGACAGGGTTATTGTGCACAATGACAGCCTGTGTTAAGGAAGGTGTGAAGCCAACGAATGAGTGTGAAACAAACAGTGAAGGTGTGTGGGATCCACCTGTGGATGTGAGTCATTTGTCTATGGAACAACAGAAGAAAGTTAGACAAATGTGGCGAGAGGAATGCCATTCCTTTTCAAAATCAGATGAGGACATTTGGTGTGTCAGAGACGTACAATTGAGCATCAGTCTAACAGATCAGGCTCCTGTTGTACGGATGTATACATCTGTTCCAAAGCCATTGTACCAAGAGATGAAAGATTATCTGCATGACCTGATTGCTCAGGGGTGGACTAGAAGATCTCATTCACCTTACTCGTCCTCGATTGTGTGTGTCAGAAAAAAGGATCGCATTCTGAGATTGTGTATTGACTACCGGGACCTCAATCGGAAGACAGTGCCTGACCGTCAACCAATCCCAAGGGTGCAGGATATCTTGGATGGTTTGGGAGGAAATCAATGGTTCTCTTTGTTAGACCAGGGGAAGGCGTACCATCAGGGTTTTGTGACACAAGAAAGCCAGCCATTAACAGCTTTAAGCACCCCATGGGGGCTTTATGAATGGATCCGTATCCCCTTCGGGCTCATGAATGCTCGAGCTGCATTTCAGCAATTCATGGAAGGATGTTTGGAAGGACTGCGAGATAACATTTGTGTTTCGTACCTGGACGATGTCCTGGTCTTCACAAAATCCTTTGATGAGCATGTTGAGGCAGTGAGAAAAGTCCTGCAGCGGTTGGGGTCATATGGAGTGAAGTTGAAGCCCAAAAAGTGTGAGCTGTTCAAGGAGGAGGTACGCTACCTGGGAAGGATTGTCTCAAAAGAAGGGAGCAGAATGGATCCAGCAGACACTGTAGCAGTGACAGCTCTAAAGGACAAGAGACCCACCACAGTAGGGGAGCTGAGGAAGATATTAGGCTTGTTGAGTTACTATCGACCTTACATCAAAGACTTCTAGAGGATTGCTTGCCCCTTGTATGGCATGCTGAAAAGTGACAGTAGCAGGATACAAACAAAAGCTAAAGGGAAAAGATGGACTCATCTCAAAAACCATGTGGCTTCATCAAGTCAGTTAATTGAGTGGACGGAGCAACACCAGGAAACGCTTGAGAAATTGATTGATTGCCTTGTCAAGCCACCTGTGCTTGGGTTCCCAGACTTTACAAGGGCCTTCATACTGCACACTGATGCGTCAAACCTAGGATTGGGAGCTGTCCTGTATCAACAGCAGGAAGGAAAATTGAGAGTGATTGCTTATGGATCAAGGACATTGACATCAGCAGAGCAGAATTACCATTTGCACAGTGGTAAATTGTAGTTCCTGGCTCTCAAATGGGCTATCACAGAGGAATTCAGGGATTATGTTTACTATGCCCTAACTTTTACAGCCTATAGCGACAATAATCCCCTCACCTATGTTTTGACGTCTGCTAAACTGAATGCAATGGGATGCAGATGGGTCGCAGAGCTCGCTGATTTCCACTTCAGCATTCGGTATCGGCCTGGAAAGGAAAACATTGATGCAGATGTATTATCCCGATTGACAATACTCTCAGAAAAGAACATACCTGAGTACACAATGGAGCTTTCATCAGATTCTATAGGGGCTATGGTCCAGGTGGTAGAAGCCCAGCTTGAGTCCAGTATACCTTGGTCCTTCGCTCTAGCTTGTCAGAATTCTCCAACATGTGCAGAAACCAGTACCACATCAGCAAAATCCCTGTTAAAGGAAGAGATCATGAGAGCTCAAAGAGAAGACAAGGACTTACAGTTCATTATTCATCACAGTCTGGTGTAAAACCTTCTTCTAACCAGTTGAGATCTGTGGGTTCAGCAGCCAAAGGGATGATGAGAGGGTGGAATAAGTTGATGTTGGATGAGGACGGTATTCTGCGCAGGAAAACAACACAGAAAATGTTGTATTGCCACCAGAATTCAGAAAGTTTGCACTTGAGGAACTGCATAACAAAATGAGGCACCAGGGTGTTGATCGTACAACAAGTTTGGTTAGAGACCGCTTCTTTTGGCCCCGTATGCAACAAGACATCGAGCATTATGTGTTACAGACCTGCTCCTGTGTGAAGCCAAAGAAACCGTGCAGAGAGACGAGAGCACCCTTTAAGCCAATCACAACAACTTACCCATTTGAGCTTGTCTCTGTTGATTTCCTTCATCTGGAAAGATGTAGAGGAGGATACAAGTATATCGTTGTAATAGTCGATCATTTCACGAGATTCGCACAGACATATGCGACAACGTCAAAATCTGGCAAAACGGTTGCGGACAAACTTTTTAATGACTTTGCTCTCAAGTTTGGATTCCCTTTATGAATACACCATGATCAAGCTGTGGAGTTTGAAAGTCAGCTGTTTGGACAATTGCAGAAGTACAGTGGGATCACTGGATCAAGAACTACTCCCTACCACCCCCAAGGCAATGGGCAGGTGGAGAGTTTAATCGAACATTGCTACAAATGCTGAAAACTCTCACTGAAAAACAGAAGTGAAATTGGAAAGACTCTGAACAAGTTAATCTATGCCTACAATTGCACAAAAAGCGAAGTGACGAGCTACTCCCCATTTCACCTTTTGTTTGGACGTTCCCCCAGGCTTCCAATTGATGTGCTCTTCGGACTCGGCACAGACAGCTCGCCTGTGAACAAGAACGAGTACCTGAAGACATGGAAATGAGGGATGCAAGAAGCACAAGAGATTGCTAGAGAGCAGGTGAAAAAGGCAAGTGAGCGTAATAAAAGAAATTATGATCAGAAAGTGAGATACACTGACCTTGACTCAGGAAGCAGAGTCCTGGTAAGAAACCTGACCCTGAGGGGAGGACCAGGAAAACGTCGAAATTACTGGGAAGAGCAAATTCATGTTGTTGTACGTAGGGTTGCAGAGGATGTACCGATTTATGAGATAAAGCCTGAACAAGGAAAAGGGAGGTCACGAGTACTACATCGAAACCTGTTGATGCCATGTGACCACTTACCTCTCGAAGTTGACCCAACACCAAATCAAAATGGACACGACCACAGGAGAACTCCAGTGTATCTGCAAACAGAATGGAAGAAAATGAGTTGGAAAGTGAAAGTGATTCTGAGTATTATGTACCAGTTGAGCCTTGTCAGTTTGGAGAACAGCGAAGTAGTGATGATCAGGGACAGGAGGAAACAAGACCACCTTCTTCTCCGGGGTAATGATTCTGCATTATTACAGCATGAACTGGAACTGTTCCAGTTACTCCCATGCCTGCTCATGTACCTGTAAAAGAGCACAGATCTGAAATGCTTGGAAATCAAATGGAAAATTAGTTGGGTGCATGTGAATACTTACCTGTGCAGGAACCAGATGAGATGGAGTCAAGTGACGGATCTGTTGAGGTGCAAAGGGGATACCAGTACTCAGGGAGTCAACGGTGACCACCAAAACTGTTTGCGTATGATAGCCTAGGGACTCCTAGCTGTTACAAAGTGCAAGTAACTAGCCCTGGGTATGATCCACGCCCGCCTAACATGTGGACACCTACATTTACGCCTTGGGTGTCAATGTCGTTTCCTTATCCAGGACCACCTTTTGTTTATTAAGTTGAACTGGAAGGTGCTTCATTCAGAGTAAATACACCATTGAAGAAGCCATCTTTGCATCGCTCTCCTTTTTCATTTTTCTTTATTCATCTTTGGGGCAGTCGTGGCCTGGTGGTTAGAGTGTTGGACTCGTGAT
>CAIGQV010017142.1:267128-333658 GCA_903798115.1 Danio jaintianensis | reverse complement strand
GGGAAGGAGGAGGGCGGGTTAATCGGTGCTTTTGAAAAAATAATGACCGTTGGGTTTATGGAAGGAGGAGGGCAGGTCAATCGGAGCGGGCTCTGCTGGATTTACGCGAGAAGAGCAGATATTTGATATCTCATATAGCTGATTAATTATGTGCATGGTTGATATCAGCCTTCTGAGCCTACCAGTAGGCGCAGAAGGCCCCTACTGGCCCATATCTATCAGCTGATAAACCACTGATAACGTCCTGGTTACGTACGTAACCCACGTTCCCCGAATAGGGAACGGAGACGTGCGTCTGGTAACAGACTATGGGAGTACGTCAGACGACCAATCACTCTGAACAGTAAGAAAACGGGCCAATGAAATGCCAAAATGAATTGGCAGAGCTCTGCTCCACAGCTGACAGTGATGAGCCATTAGTGCTATATAAGCTGCCCGCTGAGGAGTGAGCATCAGAATTTGCCTGCTGAAGAGCCGATCACTCAGTTAACAGCTGGAGACTCAGCTGCTGTGGCAATGGAGATGCACGTCTCCGTTCCCTTTTCGGGGAACATGGGTTACGTACGTAACCAGGATGTTCCCCTTCATACGGGAACTTCAACGTGCATCTGGTAACAGACTATGGGAGACTGTATGGAAAACGCCACAGCAGCTAAGCCCGTCACGCTCCTGATGTGAAGTTTGCCAAGCATAGCGTGAGCGCACAAGCATCACCAAGAGAACAACCTTCCAATGTCCCCTAGGCTCTTAATTACCATTACATGGGAATAATTACAATTTAGATCGGGGGTCGTAAATGTGCTTTTACCTAGCTAATACAGTCTAGGGATTTTAGAAATACGACAGTACGTTGGGAAAGCATGCCAGTCCCCGAAGGGGGAGGACACTGCGGAGGCCACCTGCTACCCAAGAGGGGAGACTTGATGGCAATAAGGACATATGGACTAGCCCTACGAGAGGGCAAGAGAGGGGGGCGGGGATGGAATTAACCATCTCGCGCTACGCACCTCTGAGGAACCGGCTGATAAGGTTATGCTTTCCCAGCGCGCTACCATCCGCTGCCCCACAGAGAGCGGGGATGGCAGCACGCCAAACCTTCAGTGTGGAGGGTGACAGCCTATCGCAGCCATGCTGGACGTCCTAACCAACACATGTGTCCCCTCTCGTACCGGTAGGATCCGGCGGAGCAGCAGAGCGAGAAACACTGCCAACAATTCCAGGCAATTGAATGCCAACGCAACCGAAGTCCAATTTACGAACCTGCGGCTGCATGCTTGATATACACAGCCCACCAGCCCGTACTGGAAGCATCCGTCAGAATGACAGCATGACTGGACACTTGTTCTAAGGCCACCCAGGCCCGTAGAGGCAAGGTCCATCCAGGGGCTGAAGGTGCAGAGACAAAGCATAGTGAGGGACACCATGCCCATCTGGGGACCCGATCGCGAAGCCAGCGCTGAAGTGGTCTCATATGAACAATTGAGCGGCTTGATAGCGGCTACAAAATGTCATATGCCCCAGGAGCCTCTGAAAAACTTCAGTTAAACCACTATAACTGCCGAATTAAACGGACAGGGCAGCACTAGCCCAGCGCTTAAAGCGCACCGTGAGGGAGACCGGGTCCAGCTCTAACCCGAGATGAGAGAAGCTCTGCCCGGGGGAGAGCTTGCTCATTCTTGGTTGACCCGAAACGCCAACAGGCCGAGGTGCCAGAGCACCAGGTCCCTATGCATAATCGACTAATTCAAAGGTCTGAAAAAATTTAACCCAGTCAATGAATGATCAAAAATGCAGATGCGCGTGCGCCAAAGAGGCACAGGGCATCCTCCACGCATGGAACAGGGAGAGCCCCCAAGGGGAGGACCATTTACTGCCATGCTCAGGCCCCGTCGCACACTGGTAAAAACACGGTTATTAGGAGTGAGAGAGCGAGTCATGGAGTGAGCGTCCTACAGGTCTATATCTGCAACCAATCCCGCTGGCGGACGCACTGGGGGATGCGTTTCTGCATTTGCATCCTGATCAGCATCCTGAACAGATGACAGATCAAAACGCGCAGATAGGATTGGTATAACCCACCACTCTCTAGGTACGATGAAGTGGGGGCATAAACCTACTCTTCATCTCGGCTGGAGGGACCGGCTCGATTGTATCCTTCGCCAGGAGGATAACAATCTTCTCACGCGAGACAGGGGTGGCATAACGATGATAATCGCTTAAATACACACCTGTGAACTCGGGAGGCCAACAGCGCGTTGAAACGCATAGCCGAGTCTGACCGTCCGTGTGAGCTACTACGATGAGCTGAGCAGCGCTAACCAGGCTGACAGAGTGTGAACGAGCAGCATCACCGGAAAGATTGCTGACATACCCACGGAGGGGCAGCTTCAGGATGGGGAGTGCTCACCCCGGGAAGCAGAGCGTCCCGAGGAAGAACTGAACCTTCCTCCCAGGATCCCGCGGAGAGGCTGGAGGTGCGAGTAAGGAGCTCATCCTCTGGCGCCCTCAAGCCTGTGGCGAAGTGCACCAAAGCTGAGAGCTGGAAGGCAGCGCGTCCCATGCCGGCAGCAATTGGGCTTCCACACCCAGAGGGAGGAAAAGCCGCTCTATTCGGATAGCTACATTTGTTCGCGGGGGAGCCCCAGCCCTCCACCGGGGAAAGAACGGTTCTCCTCCTCTCTAAGTGGCCCACCTTAGGTTCACTTCGCGGTCCGATTACCGGACTTTACGGCGACCTATGACAGGAGCGTCAACTTCCTGCAGGGGGACTCGGCGCGTTCACTAGCCACTAGCCAAAAAACGCCCTCTATGCCTGCGTGCGCTTGCTGTGCGCTCCTGGGAAGAAGTGGACGGGAGCTGGAAGATTCATCTTACATCAGCCCGCATGCCACACCTCTAGTCGGTCCGGCGGTGAGACTGGGGGACAAGCCATCTCCAGCCACACCACCGAAGCAGCCCAGGAAGCGCAGCCATCATGTCTGATTCGAGCACCGTGACTACGCATTGCACCCTGTAGGATGGAAGCGAGCCCGGTCTGTCATCTGAGCATGACAGCTCGCCCTCCAATGTTACGATGGACATCTGATCTCCAGTTTCATCAAGTAGAGGCGTGGGCATCCCGGGGGATGAACCGCACCACCACACGAAGCTTGGATGGAGTGGGGGGTATGCGGGCCCGGAGGCGACGGATAAACCCCCATTGTAATCCTCAGATCTGCCCGTGTGCTAACCGCTTTCACGGGAAGCAACGGGGGTGGCTTGGAAGCCGCGATCTCAGCTGTGCAACAGCCATGCTCTCACAGTGAGAGCATGAGCTGTCCGCAAGCACTACATCGACATGCTGGACCCCCAGACCTGTGATGCGATACCCGTGCCCATCATCCGGAGATAGGAACCACCGCATCCAGAAACGCACAGTAAGAACAGCGTTTTGAAAAAGATTGATTGACTGTGTTGCTCTCTTAGGGAATCTGCTCTTTTAATGGAAACTGCTCTTTTCTGCACACCAGCGAAATGCCCAGGGGACAGGAAGCCCAGATCGACTGCCGCTGTCGCATCATCTCCCGCACTGGTGAGTAAACTGGTTTCAGTCTTGAAATCAGGTTGGCAGATAGAGTGTCTTCAGTCTCTGTGAGAGGCTCTGAAGTAATTAAATTCTGATGCTCACTCCTCAGCTGGCAGCTTATATAGCACTAATGGCTCATCACTGTCAGCTGTGGAACAGAGCTCTGCCAATTCATTTTGGCATTTCATTGGCCCGTTTTCTTACTCTTCAGAGTGATTGGTCGTCTGATGTACTCCCATAGTCTGTTACCAGACGCACGTTGAAGTTACCGTATGAAGGGGAACGCCCATTCAATCGACTGATAACATTCGAATTCGCTGAAATGCTGTTGCTGTCAATCATTGTTTACTTTACTAAGTCAGTTTAATGGTCAGAGGATTGATTGAATAGGCCTGTTGATAGAAGGTTTGTGAAGAAATTTCATGCTCCCTTGTAAAAGTATTTTGCAGTATTTTTAAAATACAAAATACAGTATTTTATTTTGATACATTTTTGGCTGCTGTATTTTGTAGTTTATTTTGTAATCGTAAAACCGAGGTATTTTGTATTTTATTTTAAAATACATTTCAATGTATTTTTGCCCATCACTGAATGTAGGTTCTGACAGTGATAGAGATTCCTCTGATTCAAATTGCTCTCAAGTTTCCAATCTGTCTTCCAATTCTCAAAATGAAAACTTGATTTGTTTGTATACAGCTGAGGACATTACCAAGTTTTTGCAAGAAACAAAAGGAATGAAAGGAGTGGAAGTTGAAGATCTTGATCGAAAACAATTCATTAATGATGTGAAATATCTAACGAAAGAAGGAGCCTTTGAAGATCTAGAGGTTTTCCGCATTCAAAAGTTTGTGAACAAACTGAAGAAAAAAATTGCAGAAGATGAAGAACCTGCTAACATTTAAAACTCAATTTTGTTAGTTTTTTTGCTTTTATATCTAAAGTCAATATATCATAAAAGGATGATGTTATATGAATTTATTAGACAAAAGCAAATTGATATTGTGTTCCTGCAGGAAACATATAGTGATTCTAAAAATGAGACAGATTGGAGAAAAGAATAGGATTTAATGTACAAGTGGCTCAAACTCGCTAATTTTGAGTCGGGAACCGGTGGACGTGCAACAACTTTAATCATAAGGTAAACACAAAACAAAACGCTACCAAGCCGACCAATCACAGAGCTTGCGCTATGCGTCGTTGCGATGTGTAGTTACATTTTTTGAGAGGTGTGCGTCAACGTTGGCGAGGGCTATGCGACCACGCGAAGGCTGCGCCCGAGCATACGCGTGCGCTTGACGCAGAAGTATAAATCAGCCTTAAGGCGCAAGATGTGTTTGCCCTGATTTGTTGCTATTTTCAGACCAACGCAACCTTAATTTTTCCGATTTCCGCCAAGCTTTTTAAATAGCAAATCTATTTGCGCCACTTTGGGGACTCATTGGTGTTCCGGTCTAGAAAAGAGGTGTGTTAAAGGCTGATTTATACTTCTGTTTTAAGCGCACGCGTATGCTCCAGCGCAGCCTGCGTGTGGACGCATAGCTCTCACCGTGGCTGTCGCTGACGCGCACCTCTCAAAAAATGTAACTACATGTCGCAACGTGATTGGTCGGCTTGGTATCGCTGATGAGTGTGGGTGGGACCGAGAGCCGCACGAACCCGTTGGAGCGTGTGTTTACAAGTGTCGAGTCCCATGAAGGAGATCCAGATGGAAAGTTTTGTTTTGTGTTTAACGCCGTGGGTCATGCCGATCACTCGATGCAGAAGTATAAACCAGGCTTTAGTTGTGCGCCTCGCTTACACATTGTTTAAAACACAGGATGTACAGCAATTGATGTACAACTTGCTTTTTGTATAATGTTATTATTATTAGCAGTATTATTTATTATATGCATATTTATATTTGTTTTATTAAAAACAAGCTTAGATTTGTCCACCTGTCGGGTTTTGGACCGTATGGGGCATAGGACGTGTGTTTGGATATAACTCAGTTTTTTGATCACACTTCGTTCATTCATTCATTCATTCATTTTCTTTTCGGCTTAGTCCCTTTATTAATCTGGGGTCGCCACAGCGCGATGAACCGCCAACTTATCCAGCATATGTTTTATGCAGCGGATGCCCTTCCAGCTGCAACCCATCACTGGGAAACATTCATACACACTCATTCACACACATACACTACGGACAATTTTAGCTTACCCAATTCACCTATACCGCATGTCTTTGGACTTGTGGGGGAAACCGGAGCACCCGGAGGAAACCCACGCGAACACGGGGAGAACATGCAAACTCCACACAGAAATGCCAACTGACCCAGCCGAGGCTCGAACCAGCGACCTTCTTGCTGTGAGGCGAACGTGCTACCCACTGCGCCACCGCGTCGCCATCACACTTCGTTATTATTGTTAATTTATTTGTTTGCTGGAAATTAGAACTGAATTTAGAAATAGTTTTGAAACAGATCTTTGCACTTAACAAACGAAATTAATTATGTAGGCTAATGGATGTCTTCAGTGGAGTAACACCTTTTCCTTATCCATGAGAGAGAAAGAGAAAGTGAAAGTGAAGGCCGATTGGATGAGGCTCATTATTTATCCTCGTGCTGCAGATGCTCTGTTTAACTGTTTTCTCACTAGTGAAGCGTTCAGTTTTTCCACGTACAAAGTCTGCCATGTAAATAGCAAATGTGCCATGGCGCGAGGCAACTGACTCTTAAAGGGAATGGGAGATGAGACTCTGATTGGTTTATTCTCAAAACCCAGCCATAACTCAATAAGAGAATAAGCACAACCTTGTTAGACCATGCGCCACCGAGCAGAGCCTATTTTTCTGTCCTTAAAATAGCAAAAGTGGATTAGGACACACCCTTAATGCTTTTGCGCCTTGCGCTTTAGACTTTGCACCTACACCGTTAAAATAGAGCCCTATATCTCAATGGCACGACTAGATAGAATTTACAGTATTCAGTTTCAGAGGAAAATTTAACATTTTTGTAAAATCATTCCAGTTGGACTTTCTGATCATAGTCTAGTGCAGTGTGGTATTTTTATCAAGAATGTTAAGTGTAAAAGTGCATTTTGGGTTTTTAATAACTCATTGTTAAATGATAATTTTTTTTGGATGGTTTTAAATATTTCTGGGAAACTTTTAAACAACAAAAACACTGTTGTGATTCTTTACAGCAATGGTGAGATTGTGGTAAGGTTCTCATAAAAGATTTTTGTCAAAAGTACACTTTGAATGTTACTCAAGATATAGCTCAGTCAATGAGGGTTTTAGAAAAAAAAATTGTTGCTTTACAAGAAATAATATTTAAGAAAAATGATAAAAAATCATATTAATGAATAAAAAAAAAAAAGAAATGTTGGTAAACCTGTTGGGAATTAAATCACAAGAAGCATTAGTCAGTTCACGCTTTCAGACTATTAACCAAATGGATGCTCCTTCTCAATTTTTTTTCAATTTGGAGTTGAAAAAAGGTCAGAGCAAAATTATTCATTCTTTACGTTCAGCTACAGGGCAAGAATTTATTGAACCTGCTTATATTCGAAGATGTGCTGTAGATTTTTATTCTGACCTTTATAAATCTGAACTTGAGGAGGAGGGTGCAGATGCTGAGGATTTCCTGAAAGGACTGCCAAAGGTGGATGAGGAGTCCAACAACGAACTGCAACAGACTTTGTCATTACAAGAGTTTTATACTGCTATGATGACAATGGAAAAATGGTAAATCTCCGGGAATTGATGGGTTAACTGCTGAGTTTTATAAAACTCTATGGCCCACAATAGGAGAGGAATTATTGGCAGTTTTCAATGACAGTCTGAAAAGAGGACAATTGCCTCTGAGCTGCCGAAGAGCAGTCATTACACTGCTGCCTAAGAAAGGCAACCTTCAGTATATCAGCAATTAGCATTCAGTTTCACTTTTATGTTCAGAGTATAAAATTGTATCTAGTGTTAGATAGTGTTAGCCTTAAGACTAAGTAAAGTTCTAAGTCAGTTGATTCATTCTAATCAGTCTTACTGTATTCCCAACCAGTCCATCTTAGACACTATTGCTTTAATTAGAGATATTTTAGATTATTCAAAGGTTTTTGGAATTAATTGTGGCTTGATTTCTCTTGACCAAGAGAAAGCTTTTGATAGAGTTGAACATTTGTTTTGTATGCAATACTTTAGAAGCTTTTGGGTTAAGTCCTTCTTTTATATCAATGATTAAGACTTAATGGTGGTTTGAGTGCTCCGTTCAGAGTTCAGAGGGGAGTCAGGCAAAGCTGTGCAATGTCTGGCATGCTGTATTCACTAGCTATTGAACCTTTACTTCGTAAAGTTAAGTGCACTCAGGAAAAATTAGGAAGCTTTATACGAAAAAGTAAAAGGTCGGTTAGAAAAGTGGAAATGGTTACTTCCTCAAATGTCCTATAGAGGGTGTGTGCTTGTTATTAATAATCTTGTGGCATCTTCATTATGGCATAAAATTGCTTGTGTGGATCCTCCAAATGAAGTCCTCATAAACATTCAAAGAGAACTGGTGAACTTTTTTTGGGATAACTATTATTGGACTCCTCAAAGCATTCTCGTCTTGCGTAAGGAAGAAGGAGGTCAAGGGCTAGTAAATCTTGCAAGCAGAAAAGCCACCTTCCGTCTTCAGTTTGTACAGAAAATTTTAACGGGACCTAACTCAGTCGTGTGGAGACCACTGGCATTAAGCATATTCAGGAATGTGGGTAACATGGAAATGGACTTAACATTGTTTTCAATGGACTATAAAATATAGAATTTTACTGGTATCCCTGCTTTTTTAGGGATCGTTACGATTTGTTAAGAAGTATCTAGATAAATTGAATATGGTTTTAACAGATAAGAAGAGAATGGGGCTGGGACTTCAAGGGACAGTAAAGATCTTTTCCCAGATATTGAACTTTTACCTGCTGTTGATGAGTCTTGTTATGCTAAACCTCTGTTTAACTGGAGATCTAATATGTATATTGATTTTTGCACAGTAGAAGGAAAAATTTTGTATAAATGTATTGTTAAAGTCATTCATCAAAATAATTTAAGTTTAAAAACTGATACAGTATGGAAAAAGAAGCTAGAGATTAATAATGGAAATAAGCCTGCATGGAGAGCAATTTACAAACCACCAATAATAAACAAGATTGGTGACTTACAATGGCGAATTTTGCATGGAGCCGTGGCAGTAAATGCCTTTGTATCTATTTTAAATCCCAATGTTAGTGACAAGTGTCCCTTATGTTTAGAACGAGAGATTGTATTTTATTGTTTTATGGACTGTAATCGACTTGATCCTATTTTTAAATTGTTAAAAGGTGTTTTTGATTATTTTAATATTTGTTTTACTGAGCAAGATTTTATTATTGGGGTTTTTTATAGTCTGAAACAAAGGTTAAAATGTCATGTTATTACTTTATTGTAGGACAAGCTAAATATGCCATCTACATCACTCGAAGAAATAAGATTAAAAAAAAGAAGTCAGGACAAGATGTTTTTGTTTTTAAGAACATGGTTAAAGCAATAATTCTTATTGATTAAAATTTTCATAGACTGATGCGAACAACTGAGGTTTTTAAAAATTTACTGGTGTTGCAATGCTTTATGTTCAGTTGATGATGATGAAAACATTTTATTCATAAGGGAGTTAATGTAAATTATGATTATCTCTCTTTTTCTCTTTTTTTTGTAAAGTGATGTAAATAACTGGAGATAAATAGTTTTTTATTAAAGGATTGTAAAAATCTCTCTCTCTCTCTCTCTCTCTCTCTCTCTCTCTCTCTCTCTCTCTCTTTCTCAATTAAACTCAATTCAATTCAATAATTGCTTTACTGTCATGACAAATGTTACTAATGTATTGCCAAAGCATTTATAAAGTTTACATAAAAAAAGAAAAGAAAAAAGTAACATACCTATATAATAAAAAATAGTAAAAACAATAAATAGTAGTAGTAGTATATATATAAAAATAAATATATATATATATATATATATATATATATATATATAATTAAAATATAAATAATATATCATATTATTCAATATATCATATCATTATTTAGTATATCATATATTATTCAATGTATCATATTATTCATACATATCAATTAAAAAAAATAATAGATCAGAATACACTGTACATTTAAAACAGTAATAAAAACAATAACAATCAATGATTAATTTACAATTATTTTAAAATAATCTAGTTGCGTGTGTGTGCGTGCGTGTGTGTGTGTGTGCTTGTGCGCATCACTGATGTTTTTATTGGTGTCCTCTCTCTTTTTGTGACAGGCGTTAATGTATTGTGCATCTATAAGGACACAATCAGTTTTTTCACCTAGTAAATATTGCAGTTGTATTTTATTGTCTAACTCAGTGAATTGAGGGTAAATGCTCTGGAGTTTGGGGTAGAATGTTTCTCTGATGTGCTGATAGTTTGTGCAGCGGGTGAGGAAGTGTTCCACCGTCTCCACCTCTGCCTGGGCACAGTGTGGGCAGATGCGGCTCTCTCTGGGTTGCCAGTTCTGGCTGTATCGGCCCGTCTCTACAGTCAGACTGTGAGCACTCAGTCTGTATTTGGTCATTGTTGTTCTTAATTTACTGTCCTTTACTGCACTCAGATATGTTGCTGTCGTATAATCTCTATTTAGGTCTAAATAACATTTAAGTTTACTTTGTGTTCCTGCTGCTTCATTCCAGTAAATCAAATACTCTTCTTTTCGTGCATTTATCAGTTGATTGGGCTTAATTCTGTGGATGAGCATATCCGTGTCCCGATGCTGCCTGCTGTTAGTCATATTTGTTGTGTTGGTTTGTGTTTGTAGCTTCAGGATGATCTGAATCAGGGTTTTTTTTTCAATGTCCATTTCAGGTTTTTGAGGGCTTTAAAATGCTAAGAGTTGGGGTCACTCATTTTTATGTGTTTCCAAAATTTGACAGCTCGTTTCTCAATGCGCATGAGTAGAGGATACTGGCCTAATTCTGCCCTGCATGCATTGCTGGGTGTGTTACTCTGTACCCTTAGAATGTTCCTACAGAACTCTGCATGTAGGCTTTCAATAGGGTTTTTATCTCACTTATCAAACTTATGCCTGAGGAGAGGACCCCACACTTCACTCCCATAGCACTAGGTTCAATCACTGACTGGAATATTTTGAGCCAGATTCGAACTGGAATTTCTATTTGTGTTGATTTTTTTTTAATGGTGTAAAAGGACCTTCTTGCTATCTCTTTCAGTTCATTCACAGCCAAATTTAGTTTTCCATTAGCACTTATTTTCAACCCAAGGTATGTGTAGCTTGTGGCAGGTTCAACTTTTGTCATACCAAGGGTGAAACTGTGTGAGAAATAGTGTGAGACCCGGCATATCTGCTTGCTCTAAGAGTATTGCTAATTGATTGATGTAAATATTTAAGAGGGTTGGTGACAGTGGAAAGCCCTGTCTCACACCCCGCCCCTGAGTGAAGAATTCTGTTCACTTATTTCCAATTTTAATTGTGCACTGATTGTTTGAATACATTGTTTTTATAATGTTGTATGTTTTACCGCCAATACCTGATTCTAGAAGTTTAGACAGTAGACATTCATGCCAAATTGAATTAAACGCTTTCTGAAAATCTACAAAGCAAGCAAATATTTTGTTTTTGTTTTGATTGACGTATTTGTCAATCAGAGTCTGAAGGGTGAAGATATGGTATGATGTTCTGTAATTTGGCAGAAACCCAATCTGACTTTTGCTGAGGACTTAAGGTAAGGTGTGCTCTGTAAGGAAGCCTATGAGTCTGGTGTTGATGATGCTACAGAACAGCTTCCCCAGATTACTGCTCACACAGATGCCTCTGTAATTGTTTGTCTGATTTGTCTCCACTTTTGAATATGGGCGTTATTAATCCTTTATTCCATATGTCAGGAAAATGACCAACACTCAGAACCAAATTGAACAGTTTCATTATAGCCAATTGGAATTTGTGATTTATGTTTTTAATCATTTCATTAAGGATAACATCTGGACCACTTGCCTGTTTTTGTTGGTAGGACTTGTATTTTATCTATTAGCTCTTTTTCTGTGATTGGATAGTCTAACGGATTTTGGTATTTGCCAAATATTTGCTCTGTATGGGTTAATTTATTATATATATGCGATTGTTCAGTACTCATGTTTATTTTACTAAACAGTTTTTCAAAGTGTCTCCATTTTGTACTGTTAGCTGTTAATGTTTCTTTTTATTAAGGAGGTACCAGTTGTCCCAGAAATTGCTTAAATCAACAGATTCTTTGATTGTTTTGAGCTGTTTTTGGATGTACCTTCTTTCTTTTTTCTGATTGTGTTTTTATATTTTTTAAGCTCCTCGCAGTACTGAAGATGCAAATCTGTATTCTCTGGTTGTCTGTGTTTTTGATTTGCTAGTTGTCTTTTTCCTTAGTGTTTTACATCCAAAGTCATACGATTTTTCATTCTCTTGTTTTTGTTTAAAAGTTTTCTTAGTAGTTTTAATATTAGATATCGTTGCCAAATAATCAAATATGTAATTTATGTTTTCTACAGCTAGATTAACACCATCTCCATTATGAGGATAACTATGTTCCATAAATTCATTCAAAAGTAAACCTATTTGATTGTCTTTTCATTGCATTCCTGTATTTTTCAGCGCTGTCTTGTACCCATCTATAATTATTTGTAATGTTATACAATTTACTGGATTGTGAAAATACATTCGTTTTTTTTTGTTACTTTTTATATAAAGTGTAATTTAGCTGTGATCTGATAGAGGTGTTAGTGGTTTAACAGTGAATGCACTGAAAGAGAACAGATCTAAATCTGTCATCATGTAGTCAACTGTTGAGCTACTGTGAAATGAGCTGTAGGTGTATCTCTCCAGAGAGTCTCCTCTTACCCGGCCATTGACCAGATACAGACAGAGGCTTCGACAGAGCTCAAGTAGGAGCTTTCCGTTATTATTTATTTGGGCATCAGAGTTACTCCTAGAGACATTTACACTGTTATGTTGATAACTCCAAATATGTACTTATTCCCACTGTCTGTGGTACAGTCAGTTAAGGACCCTGTTCTCGCATTGAGATCTTCACACAGCAACACACTTCCCTGGGCCTGGAAGTGGATTATTTAAGTCTGGATGGTCTCAAAGATATTTTCATTATAGTATGGAGATTTGGATGGAGGAATGTAAAGAGCTCATAAGAATATGTCCTTATTTGTTTGACTGAGCTGATTGTCGATTTTAAGCCAGATATGAGATTCTTATTTTTTAATTAATTTGATGTATTTACCGATTTCAAGTTTGTGCCAGATTATCGTGCCCCCTGAATTTCAAATTTTTTCATGTTTTTTAGATGAAATGGATATTTCACGGTGTGGGCGTGAGTGCTTTTCTATCTTTCTTTTCTACCATAATTAGTTTTTCTTTTTATTTTAGGATAATTGTTTCTCTTTGTGTACTTTTAAGTGTTTTAGTGTTTAAGCAACGGCGACGACCGGTTTGTCCGGGAGTCATGCCAGCTCGCGGAGAAGGAGGCGTGGGGCTGGAAACGCTCACATGCCGGCATGCTTGTAAACTTTGTCTGACTATAGACTGGAGGATTGTGTGTTGGCAGTCAGAGAAAAAGTTGGCTATGATAGTATTAAATCTGTATCTAGAATGAATAATGGAGTTGTGGTTTTTGTTGGGGGCTGCATGGTGGCGCAGTGGGTAGCACGTTCGCCTCACAGCAAGAAGGTCGCTGGTTCAAGCCTCGGCTGGGTCAGTTGGCGTTTCTGTGTTTCCATGTTCTCCCCGTGTTCGCGTGGGTTTCTTCCGGGTGCTCCGGTTTCCCCCACAAGCCCAAAGACATGTGGTATAGGTGAATTGGGTAAGCTAAATTGTCCGTAGTGTATGTGTGTGAATGGGTGTGTATGGATGTTTCCCAGTGATGAAATGTTAGAGAGAGAGCTTTCAAGACATGGGCTGTTAATGTCGCCAATTAGATCAATTTCCCTCAGATGCAAATCTACGCATTTAAAGCATGTAATTTCATTTAGAAGACAAGTCTTTATGATTTTGAAAGATACCCAGGAATTAAACTTGGTCTTCAAGATTAGAGTGGAGGATTGCGATTATAGGGTTTATGTAACCTCAGAAAAAATTAAATGTTTTGGATGTGGAATGGAAGGTCATATCATACATTCCTGTCCAGAATTAAATGCTGGAATTGTAAATAGGGTTTTAGAACAAGCTGAATCAAACGAATCTCAAAAGAAAAATAAATCTAATGAAACTTAGTGGCATGTTAGGGGTAAGACAAATAAGTCTCAAAGGACAAAACTAAATGAGCAAGATGAATTTCAGGAACAAGTGCAGAATGAATTTCAAGAGTTGGAACAGAGTGGGCCTGTTGAAACTCAAAAACAAAATTCTGAAAAACATTCTAAGTCACAAGGGGAGAATGAACAGAGTGATTCTCAGGTACAGAAACAGAATGATCCAACTGGAAAAACAGGGACACAAAAGAAATTAATCGAATGTTTCTAAGGGACAAAATCAGAATGAATCAAATAAAGGGACACAAGGGAAGACAAATGGATTAAATGAAAATCAAAATGTTAAGAATAGCCCACATGATTTTTATATTAAGGAAGGGGTCACTAGTACTCAGAAGGTAGTAGAGAATGCAGGATGTTCATTGGATGAAGAAGGTGAGATGTTTGTTGAGGATAATGCAATCAAAGGTAATGAAAGAAAGAGAAAAATTGGAGATGGATGTCGGATCTCTGTCAAAATGAAGAAATTTCCACAGCAAGATTGTTCACAAACCCTTGAGACTGATAGTTTGGTAGACTCTGATGAAGGCTCTTTAATGTCTGTACGGTCCTTACCCTATTCTAAAGGTGGATACTCTAGGTCGTGCATTAAAAGATTCCTTAGGAATTCTAAAGGAGTAAGAAATCTGAAAATTGAAACAGTGTTTCCAGATTTACAACTTTTTATTGATTCTGCCGCAGCTTGTCAAAGACAGACTGAAAGTGATGGAGGGAAATTTTTCACTGATGAAGAGATTTTTTCGTTTAAGAAAAGAAACATGTTTTTCGTTTAAGAAAACATGTTTTGAAAGAAAAAAAAATAGAAGAGGATGATTATGTTTAATAAAAAAAAAAATTGTTTTTATTTGGATTTGGTTTTCTTTTTTGCTTTTATGAGTGAGTTAAAAATTGAAATTAAACATTTTTCAGACTGTGCTTCCTTAAATAATTAGATGTTGTCTTTGTACAGGAGACACATAGTGAATTGCAGAAGAGAATGGGAGGGTGATGTTTTTTTAAGTCATAAGACAAATAACAATTGTGGAGTTGGAATCCTTTTTTCTAAAGGTTTTAAACCTTAGTCTGTTGAATGTGTTGAGGTTATTAAAGGTCGATCGCTAAAAATTAGAGCAATGCATGAAAATGTACAATTTGTACTCATCACTGTATATGCTCCAGTTATTGGTGTGGAAAGGTTGTCGTTCCTAGATATTTTAAGTGATGTAATTAAAGATTGTAATAATGATGATTTTTTTTTTTATTGGTGGGGATTGGAATTGTACTGTAAATAAATTAGACAGAAATCATGTGGAGCCACACTTGGCCTCTCGCACTCATTTACGTCAACTGTTAGAAACTTATGAATTATATGATATTTGGAGAAGTGATCAAAGTCAGTATACTTGGACACATTGTAAAGACAATTTATTGTCTATGGCCAGATCATTTTTATTGTTTTAAGCACTTATCTAATGTTGTTAAAAATTGCTTTATTAGTCCTGTTGGTATTTCAGATCACTCACTTGTTGTAATTTGTGTTTATTAAATGTGTGAAGCCCAGTAGTGCATACTGGCATTTTAATACAGCTTTATTAGAGGATAAAAATTTGCAAGAAAAAATTGTGTGTTTTTGGCAAAATTATCAGAGTACAAAAGATGAGTTTATGTCGTTACAACAGTGGTGGGTCTTGGGAAAAGTTAAAAGATAAAACAGTTGTGTCAGCAGTATAATTGTAAAGTAACCAAAGTTTTAATGAAATCAGTGAAAATGTTGGAATCTGAAGTAGAAGAACTTCAGGTTCGAGTAGAGACAACTCAAGATCAATATATTTTTGAAGCTCTAGAGCTTAAAAAATCTATGTTATCCAACCTGCTAGGGGTATCAGCGCAAGGGGCCTTAATTAGATCTCGTTTTAAAAATGTAATGGAGATGGATACCTTTACACTTCTTTTTTGGATAAGAGCGGAAAAATGGGCAAAAAAGATTAATTCATAGTTTAAAATCTAATTCAGGGCAATTGCTGACTGACCACACCGCTATTCGTAAACATGCTGTAAGTTTTTATAGTAATTTGTTTAAATCTGAGCATCAAGATGTGCAAATGATTGATCAGAGTTTTTATACTGGACTTCTCCAAGTTAAAAAGGAAAATCATGTAATGTTGGAGGCAGATATTTCTATGGATGAACTTCAGCTCTACAAAGTATGGAGAGTAAAAAAAAAAAAAAAAAGTTTAGATGGTTTACCAGTTGACTTTTATAAATTTTTTTGGCCTGTGGATGGAGAAGATCTTTTATCTGTTTTAAATGATAGTTTATTAAATGAGCGTTTGCCTGTAAGTTGTAGAAGGGCTGTTCTTACACTGTTGCCAAAACAGGTGATTTGCAACTTATTAAAAATTGTAGGCCGGTGTCATTACTTTGTACTGATTATAAGTTACTTTACAAAGTATTAGCAAGTAGACTTACCAAAGTAATGGATCAAGTTATTGGCCCTGATTAAACATATTGTGTCCCTTGCAGGTTGATTTCTGATAATATTGTGCTTATTCGAGATCTGTTGGAAGTGTGCAAACTTTTTGGGCTCAAAATTGGAATTATTTCTATTGATCAGAGAAAGTGTTTGACAGAGTTGAGCATAAATATTTATGGGAAACAAAGGTTGCTTTTGGTTTTACTTCTGGTTTTAAAGATTAATGGTGTTTTGAGTGCCCCCTTTCAGGTCCAGCGAGGAATCAGACAGGTGTGGCCTTTGAACCTTTGTTAAAAAAACGTAGATTTGTTTTAAAAGGTGTGAGTGTACCAGGTTCTAACACACCTTTAAAATTATCTGCTTATGTAGACGATTTAGTCATTTTGGTTGATAACCAGAAAGATATTGCATCAGCATGTGGGTAGACCAAGAGTGGGCATACCAGACATCACACTGAGCCAGGCACCCGTCGGGTGCTGGGGGCCTCGGAGGAATTCTCTAGGGTTCGCCAAGCGGGAAACTTACTAGCAGAATAGAAAAGGCGCACGTATCTCCGGGTTAGGGAGCATGGCGCAGCAAGCATTTTTGACACCGAGTTTAATTTCGTCCCGATTGACCAGAGTGACCCAGTAATCGGGAGGAAACCGACTCCACTCGAGGATTATAAAATCTCGTGAATGTGTTAGGTGTTGCCCAGCCCGCAGCTCTGCATAATCTGTTAAGAGGCGCTGCGTACTCACGCCGAAAAGGAGGCACCGCTTTTTTTTTTTTTAAAGTGTGCTCTCTCTCCCGGGGGACACAGCTTGCCCTGGCACATAAGGCGAGGGCAATGGCATAACTATAAAATGGACCAACCTCTGCTTTGATACGGCACTTCCCGTCTGCCGATCATAACAGAAAAGAGCTGCTTAAAGACGTATGCTCTACGTGTCACATTAAGCGCAGTGCGCGGACATACAATATAAGGGCTGGGTCTGCCTCCTCCGCAGACAGCGCTTGCAGGCTCACTACCACTTTTAATATAAAAAAGGGGTGGTAGGAACCTTGGCACAAGCTGAACCGGGGTCTCAGGTAAACGTGAGAGAAGGCCGGTCCATATTCCTGTCACGATTCGCTGACCGAAAATGCCACCGGAATCCTAACCCTCCTCACTGATACCAACGCGACCAGCAGAGCTGCCTTCATGGACAGAAAACTTATAGATACTAAGTCGAGTGGCTCAACTGACCTAATCATAACCGCTGGGGCTAGAGAGATCCCGAGAGGGCAAGAGAGGGGGGCGGGGATGGAATTAACCATCTCGCGCCACGCACCTCTGAGGAACCGGCTGATAAGGTTATGCATTCCCAGCGCGCTACCATCCGCCGCCACAGAGAGCGGGGATGGCAGCATGTCAAACCTTCAGTCTGGAGGGTGACAGCCTGCGCTCCAGTTATCCTAAAGGAAGAAAACACAACACTAATCTGGCATGTCCGGGGTTCTTCTCAGAGAGAAGAGCTCCACACAACGAATAGACTCCACTACAGGACATAGGCTTGCCTATACAGGGTGCTCTAGCCTGAGTGACGGTGTTAACCATCTACTGATAGGTCACCTAAGTCTACCGCGCTCTGTCTAGAAACCCTCAATGAGGGTTCCAGAACGCTGCGCGGGTGCCAGAGGGTGCCCGTCCCAGAAAAAAAGAGTACTTCTTCCGGGGAATTCATCAGGGAGGGCCATCACGAGGAGTGTAAGTCTGGAAACTCGGGTCCGGTTGGGCCAAGGAGGCGCAACGAGCAAGACCCGCACCTCGTCTCCCCGACCTCTCACAGAGTCTGCGCGCGCAGGCTCACTGGGGAAAACACATATTGTGTAAACCTGCTGAGAGCCAGCACATCCGTGCAAAGCAGGGAAAGCAGCTGGCAAAGGGCCGCTCGGGAGAAGCGGCAGGATGTCCTGGGCCTCTCTGAAGCGTGCCCATAACAGCTGGACTGCGGGGTGGAGTCTCCATTCTCCCAGAAACGTAACTGTCATGAGAGCATGTAAGCTGGCACGGTAGAGCTCGTATGGGATACGAACGGCGCGCAGCTATTAAGGCGCATGACTCTGGAGGAGCAGATGGCGAGCGATCTGAGACATGCGGCGGTAGCGCACATCAGCCAAACGGCTGACGTGCGCTATCGCAGCTATGCTGGCCGTCCTAACCAACACATGTGCCCCCTCCCGTACCGGTAGGAACCGGCGGTGAGCGAGAAACACTGCCAACAACTCCAGGCAATTGAATGCCAACGCAACCGAAGTCCGATTTACAAACCTGCGGCTGCATGCTCGATATACACAGCCCACCAGCCCGTACTGGAAGCATCCGTCCGAATGACAGCATGACTGGACATTTGTTCTAAGGGCACCCAGGCCCGTAGAGGCAAGGTTCATCCAGGGGCTGAAGGTGCGGAGACACAGCGTAGTGATGGACACCCGGTGCATCTCCGCGCGCCATGCCCATCTGGGGACCCGATTGCAAAGCCAGCGCTGAAGTGGTCTCATATGAACAATTGAGCGGCGTGATAGCGGCTACAAAATGTCATATGCCCCAGGAGCCTCTGAAAAACTTCAGTGAAACCACTATAACTGCGCTAAAAGCGCAACGTGATGGAGACCGGGTCCAGCTCCAACCCGAGATGAGAGAAGCTCTGCCCGGGGGAGAGCTTGCTCATTCTCGGTTGACCCGAAACCCCAACAGTCCGAGGTGCCAGAGCACCAGGTCCCTATGCATAATCGACTAATTCAAGGTCTGAAAAAAAATTAACCCAGCCAAAGAATAATCAAAAATGCAGATGCGCGTGCGTCGAAGAGACACAGGGCATCCTCCACGCATGGAACAGGGAAAGCCCGAAGGGAAGGACCATTTACTGGCATGCTCGGGCCCCGTCGCACTTTAGGAGGGAGAGAGCGAGACATGGAGTGAGCGTCCTTCAGGTCTATAGCTGCAACCAATCCTGTGGACGGACGCACTGGGGGATGCGTTTCTGCATGAGCACCCTGATCAGCATCCTAAACGGATGACAGATCAAAACGCGCAGATAGGATTGGTATAACCCACCGCTCTTCTTCGGCACGATGAAGTACGGGCTGTAAAACCCACACTTCATCTCGGCTGGAGGGACCTGCTCAATTACATCCTTCGCCAGGAGGACAGCAATCTCCTCTCGCAAGACAGGGGCGCTCTCGGGGGAAACCCTCGTAGTATGAACACCCGTGAACCTGGGAGGGCGGATAGCGAATTGAATCGCATAGCCGAGTCTGATCGTCCGCATGAGCCACCGCGACGGGCTGGGCAGCGCTAACCAGGCTGGCAGAGCCCGCGCTAATGGCACCATCGGACTGATCAATGACATGCCAACGGAGGGGCAGCTCGGGAGGGGAGTGCTCACCCCGGGAAGCAGAGCGGCTCGAGAAAGAGCTGAAAATAAGAGAGAGTCTCTTACCTTCCTCCCAGGATCCCGCGGAGAGGCTGGAGGTGCGAGAAAGGAGATCATCCTTTGGCGCCCTCAAAGCCTGTGGCAAAGTGCACCAAAGCTGAGAGTTGGAAGGCAGTGCATCCCATACTGGCAGCAATTGGGCTTCCACACCCAGAGGGAGGAAAAGCCGCTCTTTTCGGATCACTAAATTCGTTCGCGGGGGAGCCCCAGCCCTCCTCCGGGGAAAGAACGATTCTCCCCCTCTCCAAGTGGCCCGCCTTAGGTTCGCTTCGCGGTTTGATTACCGGACTTTACGGCGACCTATGACGGGAGCTTCAACTTCCTGCGGCGAGGCTCGGCGCGTTTACTAGCCAGTGTAACGGGCTGTGAAGGTGGAGCATTTTGGAGCCGCGGGAAGAGCTCTCTCGGCGAAGAACAGCCAGCGCGGACGGGTCCGGTGGGGGAGCAGTTTTCCGAGCCCACCAGGAGATGACCCGCTCCATCGTGCACGGCTGATCTCTCACCACCGAGGACTCCTGGGTAAAGTCCCCGACAGTGTCGCCGAGTAGGCCTGCCTGGGATATGGGCACACCAAGAAAGCGTACTTTGTCGGCGCAGCGCATATCTGCCAGGGTAAGCCAAGGGTGGCATTTCCGGCCCACTGTGTGCCCATCGTCCTCCCCAGGGCACGGGCGGCCGACTTGAAGGTCATGAGAGCATAGTCGACCACTGTGCGGTGCTTACGCATAAGCCTGGGGAAGAACCGCCCCCGTGCAGCACAGCAGGTGCCGTGGTGCAGAGCAGAAGCGGCATGGCCCGCAACGGTGTGGGCTCTGGCCATGAGAGACACAGAAAACCCACCCACCTTGGACGGGGGTCTCAGCTTACCCCTCCAGGTGGCGCCAACCACCTGAGGAATAGCTTCGTACCCACTTGCCGCCTCGCCATCAGGGGAGGTGAAGGCGGAAGCGCACAAGGACCGGGCAGAGAAAAACGCCCTCTATGCCAGCGTGCGCTCGCTGTGCGCCCCTGGGAAGAAGTGGACGGGAGCTGGAAGATTCATCTTACATCAGCCCGCACGCCACACCTTTAGTCGGTCCGGCGGTGAGACTGGGGGACAAGCCATCTCCAGCCACACCACCGAAGCAGCCCAGGAAGCGCAGCCATCATGTCTGATTCGAGAACCGTGACTACGCATTGCACCCCGTAGGATGGAAGCGAGCCCGGTCTGTCATCTGAGCATGACAGCTCGACCTCCGATGTCGCGATGGACATCTGATCTCCGGTGTCATCAAGCGGAAGCGTGGGCATCACGGGGGATGAACCGCACCACCACTCGAAGCTTGGATGGAGCCCGCTGTGGAGGAGTGGGGGGTCCTAACGCTTTCACGGGGAGCAACGGGGGTGGCTTGGAAGCCGCGATCTCAGCTGTGCAACAGCCATGCTCTCACAGTGAGAGCATGAGCTGTCCGCGAGCACTGCATCAACATGCTGGAACCCCAGACGTGTGATGCGATACCCGTGCCCATCATCCGGAGATAGGAACCACCGCATCCAGAAACGCACAGTCAGAACAGCGTCTTGAAAAAGACGTGTTGATTGACTGTGTTGCTCTCTTAGGGAATCTGCTCTTTTAATGGAAACTGCTCTTTTGTGCACACCAGCGAAACGCCCAGGGGACAGGAAGCCCAGATCGACTGCCGCTGTCGCGTCATCTCCCGCACTGGTGAGTAAACTGGTTTCAGTCATGAAATCAGGTCGGCAGATAGAGTGTCTTCAGTCTCTGTGAGAGGCTCTGAAGTAATTAAATTCTGAGGCTCACTCCACAGCGTGCAGCTTATATAGCGCTGCTGGCTCATTGCTGCCAGCTGTGGAGCAGAGCTCTGCCAATTCAATTTGGCATTTCATTGACCCGTTTTCTTACTCTTCAGAGTGATTGGTCGTCTGACGTACTCCCATAGTCTGTTCCAGACGCACGTTGAAGTTCCCGTATGAAGGGGAACTATAATTCAGTGTGGAAAAATGTCATCAGCCAGAGTACACTAGAGTAAAAGTGAGGCTCTCAGTTTAGGAGGATTTAATGAAAACAAATTGTTGTTACCAGCAGGTTTAAATTGGAAAACGGATGGGGGTTTAAAATATTTAGGTGTGTATTTAGGTGAGAAGCCGTTTGTTCTTAAAAACTGGGATAACGTTCTTGAGAGGGTAAAGGGTTGTATTTTCAGATGGAAGTGGATTTTACCAAAGATGTCCTACAGAGGTCGGGTTCTTATTAAAAATAATCTGATCTCATCCATTTTATGGCATTGTTTGTTTTGTCTTGATCCTCCTCCAAATTTGCTGTCAAAGATCCAAACTCTTTTTGTTGAGTTTTTTTGGGATTGTTTACATCGGACGCCCCAAAGTGTTTTGTTCCTGCCGAAAGATGAAGGAGGACAAGGCATAATTCATCTGAATAGCAGAGGGGCAACTTTTCATTTTCAGTTCCTACAGAGGTTTCTGTATGGTCCCCCAGATTTGGCGTGGAGACCGCTGACATGTGCTATTTGAGCCTTGTTTCTTATGGACTCGACACAGCTCAATACTTTGGGACTACCAGGATTTTATCGTGGACTATTTAAAGTTTGGAACTTGTTCAAAAAGGAGAGACCAGAGCATTACAGCTCATTGTACTGGGTGGAGCCAGTTGTATACGGGACCCATATGAGTGCAACCTGTCAAATTGGTCCCAGTTTACGTGAAAATTCATTATGTCCAATGTAGTAACTCTGGGACATGTGATTCCGTTCACAGGAGCAAAGATGGACAATGCTCTTATGTTTGCCACTCACTTAAAGATGGACTCTATTCAGGTAATAATTAAAAAGTGGAAAGAGGTTTTAACAGACTCTGAACAGTCTTTGTTATGCTGTGTTCACACCAGACGCGGAACGCACGTATAAATCGCGCTATTCGCGCGTAAATAGACGCCTGAACATTTTGAGTTTACTCGCTTCATTCGTGCGTCAAATCCGCTCCATTCGCGCATGAAAATCGTTTCACCGTAGACGCGGATTCGCGTCATGGGCGGGGCTGCCCGGTGACTCTAGCTTTGTTGCTAAATGGCTAACATGGATTTTATTGAGAGAATAGCTGTGTTTATGTGCTTAAGGAAGACTGAAAAACAGCGTCAATTCGTTTGGAGCCGTGCCTGGGTCCACTAGATCCATTCTGAGGTGCACCTACCTCTGTGAGTTCATAAACTCCTCCAGAAACTATACCTGGGTGATGGAAGCTTTCATCGGTGCTTCCGACTGAGCCAAGCCCAGTTTGATGAACTGTTGTCTGGTGTCGGCAAGAGGATTTCCCCTCGGGACACCAACAACAGGCGCTACGTCATAATCACGCCCCTACAAAACAAAGCTCCTGATTGCTTAACGCGACGTGAATGTCCGTCAAAGTTCAGATTTTCGAACTCGAGCGATTCGCGCGTTAAGCGCATCAAATGCGCAAAACGCTCAATTCGCGCGTATCGCGCCGCAGGGTGTCTATTTGCGACTTTGCATTGACTTAACATGTAAATCACTCGCGCTTGACGCTTCTTCCGCGTCTGGTGTGAACGCACCATTACACTCTTATTTTAATGGTGTCGGTCAACCTAGTGCTGATGATATGTTTCCCTTAGTGAAGGTTTTCCCAGATTTTAGGGACTGCCGTGGCTTTTAAAAAAAAATGAGGATCCAAACGTGTTTGTGCATGATGCTAACAGAAATTTGGTATACAGACTGCTTGTTAAGACTTTGAACAAAGAGAAACGCAATAAGAAAACTGATACTCCTTGGAGAGCCCATTTAGCTTTAGCTGATGATGTTGGACCTGAATGGAGAGCACTATACAAACCTCCATTGCTGAAGAAAGTTGCTGATTTACAGTGGAGGGTTCTTCATTCAGCTGTGGCTGTCAATGCTTTTGTTTCTGTGTTGAACTCTGATGTTAGTCATGAATGTCCGTTTTGTACTTTCGTGAGACCTTTCATTGTTTCATGGATTGTTGTCATCTTTTGTCATTGTTTTCAGTGTTTTTTCAGTTTATTTGGTGTAGTTTTTTCTAAACAGTTGTTCATTTTAGGGTATCGATATTCACAAAAAAAGAGAGAACAATGTCAATTGTTCAATTTTATTTTGAGAAGAGCGAAAATGGCTGTATATATGAGAAGAAGAAACAACATAAAAGGTTCCTCAGATGTTGCTGTTGTTTGTATTTTTATAAAAATGTTGAAAGCTCGTTTAAAAATAGATTTAAACTATTATAGTTTAGTGAGTGATCTTCAGATATTTTCCAATATATGGTGCTATAAAGATGTGCTTTGTTCTGTTGAAGAGAATAATTTAATTTTCAACAATTTGTTGTTTTAGGATGGGATTATTTTGTGGATTTTTTGAAGTTTGATATGTAATTGCATAATTGTAATAAAGTATTTGTAAAATCTCTCTCTCTCTCTCTCTCTCTCTCTCTCTCTCTCTCTCATATAAATGTATACCTGACACCCAGGTTTCAGTGAAGGATTGTCTCATAGCTCGTAGTATAGCTCATCTTTAGCTCGTATGAAGAAAGGAATTGTGCTCTTACTTAGTGAAAGTCAAATGATGGATAACCTGATTGAATCGGGGCTGATAATCAACGATATGTTCGTGTCGGTTTTGCCTTTGTCAAGCCCATCCAAGAAAGTTGTTTTATCAAACATACTTCCGTTTGTAAAAAAAAAAATGGAAAAACTACTAAATACTCCAGAAGTATGGTAAAATATTAAGTCCCATCAAAATGATTCCACTTGCAAAAACCCTGACATTAAACATGTAATGTCTTTTTGTCGTCAGACTAAATTGATTTTGCACTCTCCGAGTGATCCATTAAATCTGTCGGTGAATTCAATTCAATTCAATTCATCTTAATTTCTATAGCGCTTTTACAATGTAGATTGTGTCAAAGCAGCTTCACATAGAAGAGTGCAGTGAATTGAAACAGTGTCAGTCCAGTTTTCAGAGTTTAAGTTCAGTTTAGTTCAGTTCAGTGTGGTTTAATTTTCACTGCTTAAAGTCCAAACACTGAAGAACAAATCCATCGTTGCGCAGCTCTACAGGTCCCGAACCATGCAAGCCAGTGGCGACAGCGGCAAGGAACGAACTTCACCAATTTGCGAAAGTGAAGGAAAAAAAAAACTTGAGAGAAACCAGGCTCAGTTGGGCACGACCATTTCTCCTATGGCCAAACGTCTTGTGCAGAGCTGCAGTCTAGGCGCCGGAGGCTGGAGAACGCTGGACGTCCATCTTGGAGAAGCTGCAGATGGGAGAGGTCCCCGGCTGGTGTACAGGCTGGCCCTTCAGGATAAATTAAGTAGCAATGGCAAAGATTATAAAATTTTTATCACCTCAGATTCAATGAGATGCCAGGTGACTTGCCCGAGAAACCTGTGCTGGTTGCCTCTAAAGACAGCCTAGAAGGGGCTCCTGAGGATGTGGCCGGGCCGAGTCATGCTGTACCGCAGGCAGAAACAAGTCTGGAACAGGTTGCTTGGAATCAGTGTCGGAGATCGATCCACAAATGGACGCTGACAAAACTGAGAGTGATACAATTGATGCATTCAATCAGAGTCAAGATGATATTTCATCTCAAGATTTTGTGGATTTAAATTTACAAATGGATGATTTCGACAAGGAAGTTGAAGATTATGCAGCGATAATCGAAAATAACGTGATGGATTTATGGCCTACCTCTGGAGGGTTTTTTTTTTTCTGGAGGGTTTTTTTTTTTCTTTACTCTGTTCAGCAGATTAACAACTTTCTTGACTTTACAAAGGAGCTTTGGAATAAACAAAATTGAGTGTTATTTTCCTGATTTAAAACCTGATGAGTGTTATTTTCCTGATGTTTCTGCTGTCTGTTACAATGGCAATGAGAAAAGCATCCATTTATGAATTTGACAAACCTAAAAGATACCGTCTTAGAAAACTTATTGGTAATGGTAGAAGTACTTTAAAAGAACAAGAAAGAAAATTAGCTTGTCTTGGTTTCTGAGATTTGGTGTGTTTTTTTCTGCAGAAGACATACAGATGTGAACAATCAGATACAGTGGTTGAGTGAATGTAAGGAGCAGGCGATTTTAAGTCATAGCTTGTGTGTTAGTGCAGGAGTGGCTATACTGCTGGCACCTAATTATAAAGAACAACTTTTAGTGTTTTTGATATAGTCTCTGGTCGTTTGTTAAGAGTTGATGTGACTATTCACGGAATTTATTTCTCCTTTGTTAATGTTTATGCACCCAATATTGGGTCAGATTGTATCTCTTTTTTTGAAAAACTTACAATTGCTTTAAGTCACATCTCTTATAACAGAACCATTGTACTAGCTGGTGATTTCAACTGCATTTTAAATAATTTTAGACCGAAACCATGAAGAACCTAACAGTAACTCAGCAGATATGCTTCAGTCCTTGTTGTTTATCAAATCATAGTCTTGTTGATGTTGGGAGAGAATTTCTTTTGCGGAATTTATTGACAAAAAAGAGCTCAGGAAAGGCTGAACCCTGCAATGAGGAGATGGCTGATGTTCTCCTTCAGGATTTACCGGAATATTCAGAAAAGTAGAAATCCATGATGGACAAATTATTGACTTTTGATGAACTCTCTACAGCTCTCAGGAGATGTCTTCAGGCAAAACTCCAGGACTAGATGGACTTAATGCAGAGTTTTACAAACATTTTTGGCCAATTACTGAAGAAGATTTGTTTGCTGTCTTTATGGAGAGTTTTTTAAAGAGGCACACTTCCTATGGCCTTCGCAGAGCTGCAGTCACTCTTTTGCCTAAAAAAGGTGATCTTGAGGACATCAGGTGCTGGTGTCCAGTCTCCCTAGAAGCTGATTATAAGATACTTTCAAAGTGTCTAACAAACAGGATTAAACTTTACATTTCCTCAGTAATTCATGCAGACCAGTCATACTGCATTCCATTTTCTTTTGCTAAGTTACACAATCTTGATGTCGGTTTTCTTTATTTAGACCAAGAGAAAGCTTTTGATCGGGTAGATCATGGATTTCTGTTTAAGTGACTCAAGGCATTTGGTTTAGGCCCATCTATTATTTTCCATATAAGACTCTTGTATACTGACATACACAGTATGCTAAATTATTAATGGTATACCTTAACAAGACCTTTCTGAGTGAGTAGAGGTATAAGGCAGGGTTGCAGATTCTCAGGAATTCTGTATGCCATTTCAATTGAACATTTACTGACTGCACTAAGTAAAAAGTTGAGTGATATATCAACAGTTTGTCCATCCACCTCAGAACTAGCAACAGTCAAACTTGGTGCTTATGCAGATGATGTTATCATCAGATCAGCTCAGGATGTCATGGACCTGAGTGCTCTCTGGAGGTTTATCAAAAAGCCTCCTCTCGAATTAACTGGGAAAAGTGTGCTTCCTTATTAATGGGTAAATGGGACGATAGAGGTCCCCCAGCACGTCCCCAGAACTGTTCGTGGAGTCAGGAGGGGTTTAAAGCGCTAGGTGTTTTCCTTGGGACTGATTATTATATTCAGAAGAACTGGGATGGTATTTTTAAAAAAGTTTTTGGACGATTGCAAAGATGGAAATGGATTCTTATACGAAGGAAATACAGACCATTTACCCTCAATTCATTGAGTTAGACAATAAAACACAAATGCAAAATTTATTAGGGGAAAAAACTGACTGTATCCTTCTAGCGGCACAATACATTAATGTCTGTCACAAAAAGAGAGAGCAGACCAATAAAAACATCAGTGATGCTCTTGCAAACACACACACATGCACGCACACGCGCGCGCACACACACACACACACACACACACACACACACACACACCTAGATTATTATAATTGAATCATTGTAAATATACTGATTATTATTGTTGTTTTTATTACTGTTTTATCCTAAAATGTTGATTGTTAAATGTACAGTGTATTCTGATCTATTACTATCTTTATTGATATATGTGAATAATATGATACATTGAATAATAATATGATATATTGAATAATATGATATATTATATATATATAGTTTTTTTTTACTACAACTACTACTATTTACTGTGTTTATTGTGTTTTTATTATATGTGTATGTTCTTTTTTATGTCAACTTTATAAATGCTTTGGCAATACATTTGTAACATTTGTCATGCCAATAAAGCAATTATTGAATTAAATTGAAGGGCGACGTGGTAGTGCAGTGGGTAGCACAATCACCTCACAGCAAGAAGGTCGCTGGTTCGACCCTCGGCTGGGTCAGTTGGCATTTCTGTCTGGAGTTTGTATGTTCTCCCCGTGTTCGCGTGGGTTTCCTCCAGGTGCTCCGTTTTCCCCCACAAGTCCAAACACATGCGGTATAGGTGAATTGGGTAAGCTAAATTGTCCGTAGTGTATGTGTGTGAATGAGTGTGTATGGATGTTTCCCAGTGCTGGAAGGGCATCCACTGCGTAAAACATATGCTGGATAAGTTGGCGGTTCATTCCGCTGTGGTGTCCCCAGATTAATAAAGGAACTAAGCCGAAAAGAAAATTAATGAATTGAATTGAATTGAGAGAGAGAGACTTTTTACTTTTCACAACACTTTTAATGAATCTTTAAATACACCATCCGAAAAGTAAAAAAAATATTACATATCTTTTTTTCAAACATTTACTAATTAAACACCAATTTTCCTGAATCACACACAGTCACCAAGGCCCCTCCGATACCCCATTTCCATTAAAAATACAGAATATTATTGACATGTTCGTAATATGTATATTCAATCATCACTCGCGACTCCACTAAAGATTTAAACAGAGTAATTATGTTTACATTTTCACCTGAATTTTTACATTGATGAGATTTTAAAATCCCAAGTTTAGCTTGTCCAATTAAGAAATTGATAAGTGTCCATTGTTGCTGATGTGACTTCTTATATCTACAACCAAAAATGAATAGACTATTAGAAAAAATAAAACCTAATCTTACAATCATATTCTTTAATAATTCAAGCAAGTCTGACACACTCACAGAACAAATGAAAGTGGAATGTTGTGAGGAATGTTACAAAAAGGACATACTGGTACAACAGTATCATTAATCCAGAATTTGAGGCTATAACAAAACGTAGTACCCTCCACTGAATGTCCCCACATCTCTTGGAGATATGAGGATTATAAAAAACCTCCAAGACGGATTGATATCAGTGGAAATAGAAAGCCAAGACCTCCATTTAGTGTCTGGTCTTTGCAACAACTGACCCAATTGTGAAGCTTTTGCACACATATGCAGAGGTGTTAAGAGTAATAAAATCTTCTACTCAAGTAAAAGTACTGTTACTTCTGAAAAAATTTTACTTAAGTAAAAGTAAAGTTACATGTCTATAAATCTACTAAAGTAAAAGTAAAAATCTACTCATTAAAAACGTACTCATGAGTAAAGAGTAACTATTTCTCAAAAGGGACAAGAGGATATAAATCTCCAATTAGTTGTTTTATTTTGAATAAACAACTTTAAAAATTAAAGACCAATAACAAAAAATGATATAATTATTTAAAATATTTAATACATTATCCTATTTAACAATTTAAACAAATTCACAAATTCTAATGCAACATCTCCTATGTTAGCTAAATTGTGCATAGACAATTTTGCTCCAAGTCCCCATTAATATCTAATCCTGGTTCTAACGAACATAAGCAATGTTACGAACACAGTTGGGCAAGTTACTTCCAAAATGTAATACATTATATACTACTACCAAAAATAGCTAACTCAACACCAGGCTTTATTTCTAAATTAAAGGCATCATTTAGTGTTTTAAATATTTGTGTCCAATAGTCACTCAACTTTTGACAAGCCCAGAACATATGGAAAAAGTCTGCCTTGTCACTTTTACATCGATCACACACCTAATCAATAGAAAGACACATTTTTGAGAGTCTACACTTCGTGTAGTAGGCATGATGAATAATTTTAAATTGTATGAGATTGAGGTGTGCGCAGGAAGTGGATCCATTTACTCTACTCAGAGCCTCTTCCCATATTTTATTAGGTATTTCAGTTCCAATGTCCTATACCCACACTGTTAAAAATTGTCCTGTTAAAAAAACAGTAAGTAACTGGCAGCATGGTTGCCAGCAAGTTACTGTTAAATTAACAGCATCTAGCTGTTGCTCTGTAAATTAACAGTAAAATGCTGGCAGCGGCAGTATTTTACAGTATGTTGCTATAAAAATACATGGACTACATTAATATACACAATACTCAAGTGAACTCATTTTATTCACTGAAACCGACTGCCTTAAATTGGCCAATTGCTGTATGAGTTTATGAAGTAATGTGCTATATATGCTTATAAGCATATTTATAATGATAACTTATTTTAGTTCATTCGAAAAGTTCTGTTTAACTCAAATATCGTAAATTTCACAGCAGCACAGATACATGTAAAGAACTAACACAGAGAGATTCTTACTGCATCAGCAACTAAACAGCTACTGTCTTTAAATAAAGAAACATGTAGCATAACATCAGCATTTCATTGTTCATCTTTGACTCAAACACTGGCTCTACTCTCCTCCACAAGGGTGACACACAGAAGAAATTTGCTTTAGGTTTAACAGCAAAATACAGTTTTTTCCTTAATTTTACGGTAAAATACTGGCAGCTGGGTTGCCAGCAATTTACTGTTTTTTTACAGTCTACTTCCGTAGTTTAAATTAACATTATATTACTGTTAAAATACATTTTTACACAGTGTTTTTATGTCTCACATCTTTAACCTTTTAAACCCCAGAGCAAATACCTCAGTTTTAATTGAACACTTCCAAGTGTCCACACTACCGAGTTTTCAAGAAACATGGAGCAAAGTGAAGTAAATGAATTAATTAAATGACTAATTAAATGATAATTGAGGATTAGCGATGAACAAATGAAGAAATACTGAAGATAAAAAACAAGAACAGAACATACAAAAAACTACAACTTCATTCACAGCTTTGTAATGAAATAACCTGAAGTGCAACAAATGATTAAATCATTAAAATGATCAGCAGATGATTAAACAGCTCCACAAACAGCATCACTAGCTACACTTATTACTAAAACGTTTATTTTTGTATAACATCTACTAGTTCTTCTTGAGATAAAGGTTAACATTTTAAGTCACCATCATGGAGAATAGAGTTTGCTTAAGTTGGGCTCTTAACCCCGACATTTATAACATTCATTTATTTTGGCTGCTGTAATTTTTAAGAACTTTGTTCTTTGATGTTGATGCAACAAGCCAAAAAACTAAATAAGATCTCGTGAAGTTAATATTGTTTCAAGTGAGTCACCTGTTCTAATATAATATACAGTAATATAATTCATTGCTTTTATCCAATGTTTAATCTATTGTTAAACGTAACATAACATACTTGTATGTGGCATTGAGTTCTGAAAGTTTTTAAGAATAACATGGACAAAAGCACTTAGCTCTATGGTGTAAGTTGCACTCAAAGAGACATCAAGAATAAGCGTATGAACCTCAACAACGGTGACAAGTAACAAAATTAACTCACAAACATCACAAACTGGCTATTAACAGGCTACTGAAAGTCTAAACATAAACAACAGCAGAATCAAACGCAAATAAAGAAAACTGTAAGACCATTATATTACATAATTTATTCATGCCGCAATGCATGCTGGGATTTTTGTACTTTGCCACACCCAGCATGCATTGCAGCAGGAAACATTTTAATTGTTACCATTGTTGATGTACAAGGTCTGATTCATCAGGTCTGAGTGTGTCTTTGTTATAACTGAACTGTTTTTGTATGTTATTTCTTAACTCTGTAAAATAATTAGCTTTCTTTCCTGTTTCCACTTCTCATTAACAAAATAATATCTGCAATTAAGCATTAAAACTATTGCATGAAGCCAATCATTCAGACCTTTAAAAAAACATTTATCAGTACAAAACCAGATTAATCTATCTATTGACTTTCCAGCTTTATTGCTATAATATAAGTGTTTTATAAACTCTGTGTTACAGCAGCTGGAGAGTCTAAATTTATGAAGGGTGAAGAGCCTATTTAAACCAGCCCCTCACTCCATTTTGGTGACACACAAAAAAACACCTAAATTTCTGTTGATTTTCAATAAGAAGGGTATGGAAGTCAAAGCGGTCAGTAATAAGTGCATCTGCTGTTGTTTAATGATCCTCTGCTGTGACTGAAAGTGTTTTATTTTGGTTGATGTTATTTAATGCTGTAACTGAAGTCACTGTTTGTGTTTATTGTTTCTCTTTCCTTCAGTCATTGTTATTATTAACAGCAGGTGTTCATCAGTGTCTGAATTCACTCATTTGTGCTCATTAACTCTGTCAAGTGAACTATATTAGTGAACTAGTGTACATAATAGTGAACAAGGTCACAAAGTGTGATTTCAAACACAGACTTCAAATGTCAACTCTGAGTTCTGTTAATTCACAGTTTACTGCTGTTGGTTACTTTCTCGAAAACAAAAATATTACCCAGAATGCACTGTTTTAACAGAATATTACTGTTTTAGTGAGAAAAACAGCAATTATTTACAGTGCACTCTCCTCTAATTTGGTCAATTAAAGCATCATTTGGAGACATAATGATCATGCATAATGCAGCAATTTGACCTTAAATAGCAGTAGGAGATTGTAGAATTTTATCCAGTATTGAAGCAGGTGGTAGGTCAGGAAAAGTTGAGCTCTGGGCTTAAAATTAGCGAAGGTGTTGTCTATATAGAAGTCCCAACATCTGGCCAAGCCTGCCTTCTGCCATTGAACATATGTGAAGTCTAGTTTACCGGGAGGAAACAAGTGGTTATTACATAAAGGGCTTAGCATAAAAAAATTGGTTAGTTTATGCTTCTGTCTAAATTGGGACCATATATTGAGCGTAGAGCATACAACAGGGCTTGAAGAATAATTAGATGGAGAAAATGGTAACTTCATTGTTATTAATGAAGAAAGTGATGTAGAAGTACAGGTATTTGCTTCAGCTTTACACCAATCAACCTCTGGGGTAAAGTGATGACATTTCTGATCACTATTTAATATCTTGTATATTGTGCTACACTGAAAAAATGATTGAAAGGTGATTCCTTGGATTTACTAAATTTTAAAGTTAAGTGTTTGTAAACAATTTATTTGGGCTGAATTGAAACAAATTACGTTGTTTATTCATTCATTGATTTTCTTTTCGGCTTAGTCCCTTTATTAATCTGGGGTCGCCACAGCGGAATGAACCGCCAACTTATCCAGCATATGTTTTGCGCAGCGGATGCCCTTTCGGTCGCAACCCATCACTGGGAAACATCCATACACACTCATTCACACACATACACTACGGACAATTTAGCTTACCCAGTTCACCTATACCGCATGTCTTTGGACTTATAGGGGGAAACCAGAGCACCCAGAGGAAACCCACGCGAACACGGGCAGAACATGCAAACTCCACACAGAAACGCCAACTGACCCAGCCAAGGCTCAAACCAGCGATTGTGCTACCCACTGCGCCACCGAAGTTGTTTATTACTAAAGTTAATTTGTTTCTGTAAATTCAACACAAGTAAATTGCAACAATTTTGCAAACATATTTTTTTAGTGTATTATCATGTCTACAAAACCAGGTTCTATTTATAAATATTGTAGAATGATCACCTCTAGCACTCAAGATTACTTTGCCAGTAACCTACCTGATCTTTCTAATTTCATTAGCATTCCAGACTGCAACTGAAACTATTAATTCTGTCCTTTCTAGCAAATTGGTGGGGGTGGCGGGGGTTACAGATGCAGTGGCACAATGATCACAACAAAAAAAAGAAACATTCTGAAAAATGGAACTTTAAAAAATGGTGCAACAAATCATAAAAAATGGTTTAAAGAAAGAAATGTAACATGGATGGATGGATAGATGTATTTTGTGGTTAATGTATATGACAACACAGGCAGGAATTACTATTTACCTCCTCATAAATAGGTCACAATAATTATCTAAGCTTGTTAGTTTTCTAGATAAGGTTAACAATACTGTAGTAGCACCTTGTGTTTCACCTTGATAAGACAGGGTAAATTATTGTTATTGCTGCTATCCTTGAAATGCTTAATTTAAACACAAATGGCTTCAACAGTCACAGGTGGTGTTATGGTCTGATTCATATATATTAGTGACATTTTTTACAGGACTTCTTTTGCACAAAGGAGACTTACCTAAGAAGGAGGAAACAATGGTGTTTGTTGCTCACAGTATGTCATTTCCAACTCTTATTATTCAACTATGCCTAAGATATATTTGTACTTTGTATATTTGTATATTGAAGCTGCTTTGACACAATCTACATTGTAAAAGCGCTATATGAATAAAGATGAATTGAATTGAATATTTTACCAGCTGCCAGATCCAGCCATCAGTTCGTCTTCTATATGCTGTTCCAGATGTTCCAGATCCAAACAGCAGTGTCTAAAAGGCAGAAAGTGTCAGTCAGCATATGCATTACTTCCATAACTTGATTCTAGATAAAGCCTAACTACATTTATAGCTCAATAATATAACAACACATAAATTAAAATGTGGTTGCATTCCTCTAGATAAAACAAAAAACAAAAAAACACAGCAATCCTCAATGGTGATAACAGTTTCAGTTTTACATTCTACAATAAATTCCAATATGTAAAGGCAATTTAAAACCTTGGTAAGACTTTACATTAAGGTTTCTGATCATATCCATCAATGATTAATCACTCATTTACAAAATTACAACTGATAAGCAGTTATAACTGCATGAATTAAAAGAGTGACTAATACTCTTGCCATGGCAATGTTGAGCCATTTTCAACTCAATTTGTAAAGGCTTCATAAACATAACATTCTTTCCTCTTACAGAATTTCACTCAAAAACTGAAACCTGATTTATTTAGATTTTGTAGCAAAAATTTACTATTATAGTGAGAGTGAAGCTTGCTTTATTCATGGTTTTCTCATTAATGGCTCATGCAATATCCTGTTATTTTCCAGAAGCTTATAAAAATTGGCATTTATAAAGCTTTGTAAAGTTTGTCAGGATGAAATTGACAATTTGTGGGGGTGTAACTATTATTATTATTATTATTATTATTATTATTATTATTAGGGACCGAGCACCGGAAAGGTGCGTAGGCCCTATTGGAATTGCTCCGTTTCTTCTTCTTCTTCTCCGGAATGAATCGCGATTTGGAGGGTCTAAACATGCACGAAAACTCACGAAACTTTGCACATGTCCCAGAAGTGGCGAAAATTTACGTTTGTTATAGGTTTCAAAAGTGGGTGTGGCAAAATGACTCAACAGCGCCACCTATGCACATTTGACGGACTGGCCCCCGAGCTACGTTTCACGCACACATACGAAAATTGGCACACATATCAAACATGCCAAAACCTACAAAAAAGTCTCTTGGAGCAAAATCTCAAATCCAACAGGAAGTCGGATATTTTTAACTTCCTCTCCCGAAAAAAAGCATTTTCTTGGCATTGTATTTTAACGAACTCCTCCTAGGGATTTCATCAGATCAACACCAAAATTGGGTATTGTCATCTAAAGGCCTTGCGAAGTTCTAGAGTTTTCGTCGAAGGACGCGTCCGTGGCGGCCTCACAAACTTTGACTCTTTGCCATGAAACAGGAAGTTGTTATAACTCAGGCATACATTGTCTGATGTGCTTCAAAATCCATATGTTTGATAACAGTCCTGACCTGAAAACATTTACATGGCAATATCCAAATACAGTTATAGCACCACCTGCTGGCAACAGGAAGTTACTTGCTAGCCCGGGTGCGAGGTCCCTTTCATCGCTGCTTGCAGCTTTAATTATTATTATTATGCATTTTTTCTAAGCAATTTCATTCTTCTGGTTTGAAAAGTAAAGTTGAAGCAACATCACAGGATATGAGGTCACTGCTTTAATTTTAGAGTAGTGATTGGCTGCTAGGACTGAAGAGTACAAAATTATGTCAACAGATTCAGAGTATTTATTCATTCATTCATTCATTTTCTTTTCGGCTTAGTCCCTTTATTAATCTGGGGTCGCCACAGCGGAATGAACCGCCAACTTATCCAGCATATGTTTTACGCAGCCTTCCAGCTGCAACCCATCACTGGGAAACATCCACACACACATACACTACGGACAATTTAGCTTACCCAATTCACCTATACCACATGTCTTTGGACTGTGGGGGAAACCGGAGCACCCGGAGGAAACCCACGCGAACACGGGGAGAACATGCAAACTCCACACAGAAATGCCAATTGACCCAGCCGAGGCTTGAACTAGCGACCTGCTTGCTGTGAGGCGAACGTGCTACCCACTGCGCCACCGTGACGCCCAGAGTATTTATTTGCATTTATTATTCATAAGGAAAGATTTGAGATAAAGTTTTTAATTATTGGAGGTTTATTATCCATGTAGATAATGAAAAAGATGCATTAAGTCTGGCCTTCTTAAGCCTGATTTATACTTCTGTGTCGAGTGATTGCTATAACCCATGGCACATACCCTGCATGTAGCCAAGCATTTATAGTTTACTGATGAACTGAAAAAAAGTGACGGACCCGGCTGGGATTTGCTTATTGTGTAGTAACTATTGGTCAATGTAGTTGTTGTTTCAACAGCCTGATTACACAATTTCTCTGTCTTTTGCATATTATTAGCCTATTTAACAGACGATAAAGGAAATTAATGAAAAGGACCACATAATACAAATAAAATGTGCTAACTTTTTTCAGAACAAAATGGGCTGTGTTGTGAAGATATGCAGCATGTTTTCTATTTGTGTTTGCATTGTGAGAATTTGCAACATGTGTGCTGTCAAACCGATGAAGATCTTACTTCATCTCTTGTACACTGAGATTAGAAAATGAGGATCATACACTGCTGCATTAGTGTCCTCTACCCCAAAAACAGCTCAGACTTAAGTACAGCTTCAGAACAGATATGAAGTATTGAGTAATATGGGTAAAGAATCCCCAAATGCAGTCAGACAGAGATCTTATGATTCAGCAACTAATTCTGCATCAAACAGGGGCTCAAGGCCAAGCAGACAGCAGCATTCTGCATCGATCGCAGCCAAGGTCAGGACACTGATTGTTGGAGATTCAATAATGAGGAATTTTAGGAGCAGGGCTACAATGACATGCGACAGGTTCTGACGTAAACAAGAACTTGAGAACATTTTGAAGAGGCACATGACTGCAAAACGGATTATGATCCATGTGGGGATGAATGATATTCAGAAAGAGCAGTCAGAACTGCTTAAGAGGGATTTCTGTGAACTCTTGGAAACAGTCGGACGATTGAAAATTCAGCATTTCATAAGTGGATAACTCCCTGCAAGAGGAACAAATATGTTTTCAAGGCTTCTTATTCTAAATGCATGGCTGCAGAAAACATGCAACAGGGAAGAACATAATTTTAATGCAATGTTTAAAGGGGTGGTCCAGAGTGCATTTTTAAGGCTTGGTTGTGTTTATGGGGTGCAAAGCAATGTGTGCTCATGCTTCATTTGTAAAAAATCATGTTATTTTTTTCATATATCTTACTTTAATTATATACTGCCACTCAGCCAACATGAAAACGGCTATCATATTTCCTAGTTCCTCCGAAAGTCTGCCCTCAAGAGGCTCTGATAGGTCAGCTAACATAATGAGCAGTGATTCACGGATCGGCTCCACATCACCAGGAAGCGCCACGTCTCTATTAACATGTGCTTTGCCGTTGTGTAAATACTGTCAGTCAGTGTAACTGTTAGCCGTATCAGTTTGAGCCTAAATCAGACAGAAAATGAAGAGGACACAGCTGAACCTCATGCCTACTCTCTAAATAAATTCTGAGAAATGTCTTTCCTATATATTCGGGTTATAGGCATGTGTAAGTAATATGAAATGTTCACATATCTTTTGTGAGTTTGTTATTTGAGATTGCATAGAGAGACACGGCATCTCTGGGTGTGTTTACAGCAGTTTGACGAATAAATATCAATTTGTAGCTAAATTGTTAATGGTGCAGTCACTGTCACACACACAAAGGAAAGAAGGCAAGGATTACTTCATGAGTCTTTATTGTGGAGCATGCACAAACAGTGGGTGAACAGGTGAGCGGTGCAACGGGTTGAAGGCTTTCTCAAACATTAGTCCAAGAGGTAAGTTCAAGTTCATTGCAATCACCAACGTAACAAAAGTCACTTCGCTTAATTGGTCGTTTGCATCCACAGGTACGTAAAGCAAGCCTTAAAGGAGCACAGGAGAGATCGGAGCAACAGGGAGAAGATCCAAGAAGCGGAGACCATCCAACGTTGATTCCAGCCGGTGAGTAACTGAATGAGGTGAGTATTTATAGGGAGTGGATGATTGCAGGTGTGGGTGATTAGAACTCTGGTGATTGTTCACGGGTGTGGTGTGTGGTGGATGGTGACTGTGTGTAGTGACTGGAACTGAGGGAATGTGCGGAGGGTGTGACACTACCACCCCCTCCAAGGGGTGACTCCTGGCACCCTAGATTGGCGACGGGGGCGACCTCGGGCTCTGGGAGCTGAGCAATCTGGGCGTTGTTGATGTAATTCCTCTAGGAGAGTAGGATCTAAGATGTCATTGCGGGGAGTCCACGACCTCCACTCGGGGCTGAATCGTTCCCAGTCTATGAGGTATTGGAGTAGGTCGTTCCGCCGCCGGGAGTCAAGGATTTCCTGGACCCGATAGATGCGATCTCTGAGGATCTCAGGTTGTTCTGGAGGGTTAGGCAGTTCCGGTTCTGTGGATGGAGGAGTTAGAGTGAGGTTTGAGCAGGGATACATGGAAGGTGGAGGAGATTTTATAACGTGGAGGTAAGTTGAGACGGTAAGTGACTGGATTTATCTGTGAGTGAATGGTGAACGGCCCTGTGTAGCGGGACTCAGCTTTCTGCAGGGCAGACGGAGGCGAAAATTTCTAGTAGAGAGCCATACCTTATCTCCAGGATGGTAAATGGGATTAGGTAACCTGTGGTGGTTTGTGGCCTCGGTATGCCTCCGCACTGCCCGCTCGAGATGGACATCGAGTCCCACACCCTCTCGCTCTCCTGGAACCAGTGATCTACCGCCGGTACCTCAGAGGACTCGCCGGTCCAGGGAAACAGTGACGGTTGGTATCCTACAACACATTGAAAAGGGGTTAGTCCGGTGGAGGTTTGTCGGAGCGAGTTCTGGGCATATTCGGCCCCTGGTAGATACTGGCTCCAGGTGAGCACTTTATGTCCGGAGGTACCGGGAGATTTATTGAATTTTGCGTTCGGTCTGGCCGTTAGTTTGAGGGTGGTATCCAGAGGAGAGGCTGATGGTAGTACCCAGGAGTCGAAAGAAGGCCCGCCAGACCCTGGAGATAAACTGTGGTCCTCTGTCGGACACAATGTCTTCAGGCAGTCCATAATTGCGAAATACGTTGTGGAAGAGTGCTTCGGCCGTTTTGAGAGCTGTGGGAAGACTTTTGAGTGGGATTAGTTTGCAGACTTTAGAAAAGCAATCAACCACAACAAGAACAGTAGTGTAACCTTTTGAGGGTAAGTCCGTGGCAAAGTCCATTCCGAGGTGTGTCCAGGGCCGGCGGGGAATAGGTAATGGTTGCAATTTACCTTTGGGCAGTCTGCCGATCATATTAAATACTAACTCCATAAATATTAAATACTACCACCGTGAGCTCACTGTGTTAGCACCGCAGCTAATATATTTCAACAGTCAAGCTGTAAAAAAGTACTCTTTAGCTCATCTATGTTTTCTCTGTCCTATATAACTGTTTACAATCCCATATCAAGACTATAAAACTCCGTCGATCAAATTAATTACTAGCTCTTTAATTTAAAATCTCTTCCACGGTCACAGCATAGCAGCTCACGTGTAAACAGCCCACAATTGTACTTATTATTCAGACTCCTGCTTGATTTTCTTGCTTTCATTTCCAGTTTGTTTGCTGAATCGCGTCGCGTCTTTTCTCTTACGTGTGTCGTAGTTTATCTACTTACTCGCGCCTGACTGCACCATTTATATTGTACGTGTGTATTTCATTTAAATATTTGCTCACGCTTATCACTTTATTTTTTGCTTCCATTTTTAAGTTTTCTAGCTCGCACCTGTTCTCTCACACGTGCGTCGTCCAGTTTATTTAGATAGTCTGCCTATTTTTATTAATACACCCTTTATATTACATTGTAAATCGTTTCGTGCGGGTGCCCTGCTCTCTCTCTCTCTCTCCCTCTCCCTTTATTGCCTATTGCTCATTTCATACACACTCTTCAGCTCCCTTTAACTCAATATACTGCTGTGGTAAGTCAGAATTTACTTCAACTCATGGTGAGTAAAAAATGGCTTCTCCTGTTCTTGTCACATGCATTTCCTGCCACATGATTAGCGTATCTCTCACTGTCAGCAAGGAGGGCTTTACATGTGATAAATGTAGGGAAATATTCAGGCTGACAGAGAAGATCTCAGAATTAGAGACACACATCCAAACTTTAATTGAGGATAGTAAGAGTGCTAGGTCTCTAGATAAGGATTTGGATGTGACTAGCCTAGCATGCCATTCACATTGTTCAGCTCCGGATGTTGCGTCTTCGCAAAGACGGCTGGGTCACTGTGAGAGAATCTAGAGGTGGGAGAAAACATTGTATGTCCGTTCCAACATCAAACTGGTTTAGCCCCCTCAGTGATGCACCCACTGAGAAACCTGATGAAAGTGCCCTAGTAATTGGTGACTCCAGAGTACGGAATGTGCAAATAGAGACACCAGCCACCATAGTCAAATGTCTGCCGGGAGCGCCTGACATCATGTCAAATTTAAAAGTGCTGGATAAATCTAAAAGTAAGTTCAGTAAGATCGTTATCCACGTCGGTGCTAATGATGTTCGGCTACGTCAGTCAGAGATCACTAAAAGTAATGTTAAAGAGGTGTGTGATGTTGCAAAGACGATGTCAAACACGTAATATGCTCTGGTCCCCTGCCCGCTTATCGTGGTGACGAGTTCCACAGCCGACTCTCATCACTCAATGGCTGGATGTCAAAGTGGTGCCCACTGAATAACATTGGTTTTGTAGACAATTGGCCATGTTTTTGGGGTAGACCTGACCTGTTGAAGAGAGATGGTCTTCATCCCACCCGGGCTGAGGCAGCTCTCCTCTCTAGTAATCTGGCATATAGTCTTAGTGCTGGCATTTGACTAATTGGGGCCCAGGTCAGGGAGCAGACAGATTGGCTTAACCAACCGTCTGCTAGCCTCCACAGTTTACCTAACTCAGATAATCTGCAGCACATACAGCCACCTAGATATAAGAACATAGAGACTGCGTCTCTTCCCCAGAACCTCTAAATATAAAAAACTCCCAAACCCATTCTCTAAATATAAAACTCCCAAACCCATTCAAAGGTAACAATCTAATTGATGTTCATCAAATAAAAAATAAAGCTAATAAAAAGATAAAACTCAGATTATTGAACATTAGATCACTGTCCTCTAAAACTCTTATTGTTAATGATTTGATAAATGATCTTAAGCTAGATGCACTTTGTCAGAACAGAACAGAACAGAACAGAAACCTGGCTAAAAGCAGATGATTGCATGTCCCTAAATGAGTCTTTACCTGAAGGATATCATTATAAACACAAGCAGCGTCTTAAAGGCAAAGGTGGAGGCGTTGGCATTATATACAGTAATATTTTTAGTGTTACTCAGCGATCTGACTTCAAATATAATTCATTTGAAGTAATAGTGTTGTATATTTCAGTGTGCAATTTAAACAATAAATTTCTATCTCAATTTATATTGGCAACTGTATATAGGCCTCCAGGGCACCATACCGACTTTACAAAAGAATTTGCTGATTTCTTATCTGAAATAGTTCTGACCATAGATAAAATTTTAATTGTTGGTGATTTTAATATTCATATAGATAATGAAAAAGATGCTTTAAGTCTGGCCTTCTTATACATACTAGTTGGAGTGAAACAGCATGTCTCATGGCCTACTCATCGGCATAATCATACCTTAGACCTAATATTATCACATGGTGTCGATATTGATAATGTTGAAGTTGTGCAGCAGAGTGATGACATTTCAGATCACTATTTAATATCTTGTTTATTGTGTATTGATAGGTCTGCAAAATCATCTTCTATTTATAAATATGGTAGAACGATCACCGCTAGCACTAAAGATCACTTCGTCAGTAACCTACCTGATCTTTCTAATTTCCTTAGCATTCCAGGCAACCTAGAAGAGCTTGACACTGCAACTGAAACTATTGATTCTGCCCTTTCTAGCACGTTAGACATAGTTGCTCCGTTACACTTTAAAAAGATTAGGGAAAAACATCTGATGCCATGGCACAATGAGCACACACGTGCCTTAAAGAAAGCAGCCTGGAAAATGGAACGTAGATGGAAGAAAAAAAGCTAGAGGTTTTTCGTCTGGCCTGGAATGAAAGTATACTTAACTTTAGAAAAGCTTTAAAGTCTGCCAGATCTGCTTATTTTTCAACTTTAATGGAAGAAAATAAACACAACCCTAGGGTCCTGTTTAACACAGTAGCAAATCTAACTAAAAATAAAGCATTAACAAGCATTTGCACGCAACATGCACGCAAAAACCTAGAACATTGTCTAACCCTTGATGGATTCATAGTTCAGTCCTCATCTTCAGTCAAAAATTTGGGGGTGATTTTTGATAGCAACCTGTCGTTTGAAGGCAAGATTTCAAGCATTTGTAAAACTGCATTTTTTCATCTTAAAAATGTTGCCAAACTTCGACATATGCTATCAATGTCTGATGCGGAAAAGCTTATTCATGCTTTCATGACCTCACGGTTAGACTATTGTAATGCGTTACTAGGTGGTTGCCCTATTGGTCTAATTAACAAACTTTAGCTGGTTCAAAATGCAGCTGCTAGAGTGCTTTCTAGAACAAAGAAATATGATCATATTACTCCAGTTCTTTCATTCAATTCAATTCATCTTTATTTCTATAGCGCTTTTACAATGTAGATTGTATCAAAGCAGCTTAACATAGAAGATTATAGTAAATTGAAACTGTCAGTCCAGTTTTCAGAGTTTAAGTTCAGTTTAGTTCAGTTGAGTGTGGTTTAATTTTCACTGCTGAGAGTCCAAACACTAAAGAGCAAATCCATTGATGGATTTCATCATTGCATTGGCTCCCTATTAAATATTGTATTAATTTTACATTTTTATTGACTACCTACAAAGCCCTGAACAGCTTAGCTCCCCAGTATTTGAGGGAGCTCCTGGTGTATTATAGCCCCTCACGTCCACTACGCTCAATTAATTCTGGACAATTGATTATCCCCAGAATATCAAAATCAACTGTAGGCGGCAGATCTTTCTCATATCTGGCACCAAAACTCTGGAACAGCCTTCCTAGCACAGTTCGGAAAGCAGACACACTCTGTCAGTTTAAAACTAGATTAAAGACACATCTCTTTGCATTAGCATACACATAAAACACAAATGCTTTTGAAATACAAATCCTCTAAAGGATTGTTAGTCTGCACTATTTAGGGCAACCAGAGCCGGGAACACTTCCCAAAAGACATTATAATTTGAACTGCATCTGTGCTTATGTTAGTCTTTTTTTATTCCCGAGGTTTCCATAATCCTGGACCAGGCCATATTTTGAGCAGCTGCTGTGGTGGTCATGGAGGAGTGGAGAGCATGAGACTGATTCCTGTAAGACCCCAGTGACAGAGAAGTCTTCGCATTATCCTGAAGGGCCAGCCTGTACACCAGCTGGTGACCTCTCCCACCTGCAGCTTCTCCACGATGGACGTCCAGCGTTCTCCAGCCTCCGGCGCCTAGACTGCAGCTCTGCACAAGACGTTTGGCGATAGGAGAAATGGTCGTGCCCAACTGAGCCTGGTTTCTCTCAAGGTTTTTTTTCCTTCACTTTCGCCAATTGGTGAAGTTCGTTCCTCGCCGCTGTCGCCACTGGCTTGCATGGTTCAGGACCTGTGGAGCTGTGCATCGGTGGATATGCTCTTCAGTGTTTGGACTTTCAACAGTGAAAATTAAACCACACTAAACTGAACTAAACTGAATTTAAACTCTGAAAACTGGACTGACACTGTTTCAATTTACTATAATCTTCTATGTTAAGCTGCTTTGACACAATCTACATTGCTAAGCGCTATAAAAATAAAGGTGAATTGAATTGAATCTGTCACATCGACCTCCACGACAAAGGGTCGTGTAGGATCGGAGTGTTTCAGGATGGGTGCGCCAAGGTAAACTTTCTTTTAAGCATGTGAAAGGCTTGACGAGCATCGGAGTTCCAGGAGAGGGTTCATTCTCCGCCTTTAAGGAGGGAGGTTAAAGGTGCAGAGAGGAGACTGTAATTCCTAATAAATCGACGGTAAAAGTTAGCAAAACTAAGGAACTGTTGTAGTTCCTTGACCGTCTGGGGCTCTTCCCACTTGGCCACGGCATCCACTTTACTGGTCTCCATTCGGACCCCTTCAGCCGAGATTACGTACCCAAGAAAGGAGATGGTGGTTCGATGGAATACACATTTTTCTGCTTTGAGATAGAGTTGGTCTTTTCTCAAGCGTTGTAGGACTTGGCGTACATGAGTCTGGTGGTCTGTCATGTTACGGGAGTAAATAAGGATGTTGTCGATGTAGACAATGACGAAATGGTGTTGGAGGTCCCGGAAGATTTTGTTCATGAAGTTTTGGAAAATTGAGGGACTGTTTGCTAGGCCATAGGGCATCACCTGGTACTCATAGTGGCCAGTAGTGGTGATAAAGGCGGTTTCCACTTATCACCCTTTGGATACGGATTAAATTAAAAGCGATGCGAAGGTCCAGTTTGCTAAACACCCATGCCTCATGAAGCTCTTCTAAGGCGGCTGGTACGAGTTGTAGCGGATAGGCGAACTTCACCGTGGCGTCGTTTAGAACTCGGTAGTCTATGCACGGCCGCAGTCCCTGATCCTTCTTGGAGACAAAGAAGAAACTAGATGCGGCAGGTGATGTGGAGGGTCTGATTAACCCCTGGCATAGAGCTTCCTGGATGTATTCTTCCATGGCCTTGTGCTCAGGACGGGAAAGTGGGTAGATCCTTCCGTGCAGTAATTTGGCATCTGGCAGCAGGTCGATACTACAGTCGCAGGGCAGGTGAGAGGGTAGCTGAGTGGCTCATTCTTTACTGAACACATCGATGAAGGAGTGATAGGTAGTCGGGATGTTGATTGAGAAGTCGGTGGCCGGGCTTTCAATTGTGGTGGTGTGGATGGAGAGCGACTTTTCTGTAGCTGTGGAATCGGTGATGGAGGGTTGGTGAACGTGGCTGTTGCACGTGGCGCTCCATGCTAGGATTTCCCTTTGCTCCAGTCGATGGTGGGTTGATGTTGCACAAGCCAGGGTCTACCCAGGATAACGTCCACGTTTCCCATGCTAGGAGCGCAACTTGATTCTAATCGCTGCTGGCGGCCAGTGCCCTAAACCTTTAGTGTAATCGTGGATGGTGGTGGATGGTGAGTGTGATTAATTCATCATGTACTGAAAGCAGGGTAAGCGCCACACAGAAAACCTCTTTGAAGTTGCTGACAAAGGCTTGATGAGATGACATCGCTGGACTGTTGCAATTCCAGAGTGTGTCCGCCCACTGGAGTGCTCTTCCGGTGAGGAGAGAAATCATGAAGGCTATTTTAGAAACTTCATTTGGGAATTGTTGAGTATTAGCCTCTATATAGAGGGAGCATTGTAGGAGGAAACCTGAGCAGGTACTCGGCTCGCCGGAGTAGCTCATCGGCCGAGCGAGGGGCGTGCTCGTGATTACAGCAGAGCTCTGGAAACGCAGATCAGTCTTGAAATCTTGATCGATTTCTCTCACCATATGCTGGAAGGGCAGTTTGCAGATCAGCAGCTCAGTAGTCTGATCATGAAGAATTTCTCTCAAGGTCACGGTACCGGGCCTGTAGCGGTGAGGCTTCTTAACGCCGCCAGTGGCTGGTGTGCTTTTATGGGCAGTTTTAGTTCTTGCCATTGGCTGCTTTTGTTTTGATGGGCTGGAATCTTGTCACGGTCACACATACAAAGGAGAGAAGGCAAGGATTACTTCGTGAGTCTTTATTGTTGAGCATGCACAAACAGTGGGTGAACAGGTGAGCGGTGCAACGGGTTGAAGGCTTTCTCAAACATTAGTCCAAGAGGTAAGTTCAAGTTCATTGCAATCACCAATGTAACAAAAGTAAAGCAAGCCTTAAAGGAGCACAGGAGAGATCGAAGCAACAGGGAGAAGATCCAAGAAGCAGAGACCATCCAACGTTGATTCCAGCCGGTGAATAACTGAATGAGGTGAGTATTTATAGGGAGTGGGTGATTGTAGGTGCAGGTGTGGGTGATTAGAACTCTGGTGATTGTTCGCGGGTGTGGTGTGTGGTGGATGGTGACTGTGTGTAGTGACTGGAACTGAGGGAACGTGCGGAGGGTGTGACAGGTGCCAAACAACATTTCCTGTTGTTTACATCCTTGTTTACGTCCTTGCTACAACATACTGTTAACGCTAGAAACTATGTATGTAATAGATCAATTTTAACAAATAAAAATACTTACAGGTTGTGGCTCACAATCCACAGCTTCTTCTTTTATGGTTGGAACTGTTCCTTCTTTGAGGAGTTTTTAGCCGAATCCAGAACTTAACTGGGAGAGTTTCTGGAAGCTGTCCTTTGTCAAATGCAAGAGCTATATCTTATTTATAATTCTCTGGAACATAATTAAAATTTAATTGTAAGCACTTCTCTCTTTGTGTCATGTCCTTTGGTAGCGCAAATACAGAAACAGAACAAGCTCTGTGGAAATAGCAGCGTTTGGACGGCATTTTAGCTTTCTTTGCTATAACATTACAGCGCATCTGGCACAGGGTGTATGCACGTAAACTAAGTTGCTAAGCTAACTCTGTAGAAGCCAATGTCTCCCTTTGCCTTGAACTTTGGGCGTATTACATTTAAAGATGTTGCTCATGTTCACACATCTACATTACACATGAACTAAAGTTTAAAATATGATATCGTAGTGGACTGCCCACAGCCTATGTTGATAGATGTTCCTATAACCAATAGGGTCTTATGGATAAATGGCCAGCCTTGCCTACTAGAACATTTCATGCTGGGTGCACAATCATCACAGTATGATGAAGTGGCAGCTTTTCTTATAACCCTTCAAATTGCAGCAGCCCATAACATCACAGATCTCCTTATCTGTACAGACTCTAACTATGCCAGACTCTGTTTCACATGCCACCTCCTGGGGTAGAAACGAAAATGATTTCTGAACTGCTAACAACATGCCAGTAAAACCCAAACTCTGTGACAACATCACAGACAAGCACATTCGTGTCTACTGCAAAAAGGTAAAAGGACATTCCAAACAGCCAGGCTCTAACAAAGACCTAAACGACATAACTTATGCCCTTGTAAAAAAGGCAAACTATATGGTGAACTATAGTCAACATCTCCCAGTCCTGCAACCCTGAGTTGGCAGTGGTTACCCACAGCCATTCAAACCTGCCTAACTCAAACACGGCTGCCAAAACCACTCTTACTAGCTCCACAAATGTCCACAAATAACATTGTTGACATGTAGGCATTTGATCCCTCAATTCCAAACACCCAATCCTTCTGTCTGACCTTCTGTCATTAATTTTCCTTCGGCTTAGTCCCTTTATTCATCAAGGGTTGCGCCAGCGGAATAAACAGCCAATTTATCCAGCATATGTTTTACACAGTCGATGCCCTTTCAGCTGCATTACTGGGAAACATCCATACAGACTCATTCACACACATACACTACAGCCAATTTAGTTCATCCAACTCACCTATACCACCTGTCTTTGGACTATGAGGGAAACCGGAGCACCTGGAGGAAACCCCTGTGAACACGAGGAGAATATGCAAACAGAATGTCAACTGACCCAGCCGGGACTCAAACCAGTGACCTTGCTGTCAGGCAAAAATACTAATCACTTTATCACTAATTCAATTCAAAAAGTGAAACTTATAGATTCTTTGCATACAGACTGATATATTTTAAAATTCATATTTTAATGTTTCTATTATATTTTAAATGCAGTGTTAATTTTGATGACTATAGCTTACAGTTAATTAAACCCTAAAACCCAGTACCTCAGAATATTAGAATATTACTAATGGCCAATTAAAAAAGGGATTTTTTTAACACAGAAAAGTTGGACTACTGAACAGTATGAACATGTAAAGCACTCAATACTTGGTCTGAGCTTTGTTTTTGCACAAATTACTTCAGCATTGCGATGTGGCATGAGGTGATCAGTCTCTGGCACTGCTGAGGTGTTATAAAGCCCAGGTTGCTCAGAAAAACGGCCTTCAGCTCTTCTGCGGTGTTGGGTCTGGTGTCGCCCATCTTCCTCTACACAATACCCCATAAATTCTCTATGAATATTAGTCAGGCGTGTTTGCTGGCCAATCAAGTACAGGGATACAATGGCCCTTAAACCAGGTATTAGTACAGTGGCAGTGTGGGCAGGTGCCAAATCCTGCTTGTGAATGAAATTAGCATCTCCATAAAGCTGGTCATTTAGAAACATGAGAGATTTAGAAAACATAAATAGTCCTCACTTTAGATTAGGTCACAGAATGGCATGAAGTTGTTTTAATAAAGAATTAAATAGCATACAAATGAACTATTACTGTATCCCTGATAAATAAGATGTATAAATGTTAATTTGAATAGTTTATTAATCATTTACTTATTCTAAATTATCTTTAAAAAAACCACCAACTACTCTTAAATAAAAGGTTTGCAAATAATACAATACTTAATTAGTAATACAAAATTTGTCATTAACAAAGTATGAACACAATCATTAAATACATTATACATGTTCTCATAAATCAAGAGCACAATTTGTACTGTATTTATTAAATGCTTAACAAACGATGAATTAACTATTTGCTAATGCTTGATAAATGCTTTATAATCTGCAGTAATTCTAAATTGTTACTGTGAATTTTAACAATGTGGCCCTTAAAGACATTTTTTCGTTTCAAACTAAATAAACTTCAAACTAAATACCTTCTCCAAATCAAGAACTTCTATGTTAGATACTATAATAATAAAGTTGAACAACTATTAAAACAGTTGGGGTATTGGAATGTGTGCCTAAAACTTAGGCTCATTCTGAAAACGTAGCCCTATATACATTTCTGGAGATCGCAAATAATGTAGCCAGAGCTATGTATGCCTTACATTTCATTTTCTACGGGGCGATATGACACCATTCCTTTTCACGCTTACCAGCTGACCGCTAACCTCTGTATGAACGGCTTTTCCGCTGTTACCAGTTTGTCCGGTAGCTTGACATGTACGTCTGCAGACTTGAGACGCAGAGAGGAGTTGACCGGGACAACAGGGTTTGAGTCCGATGAAGAACGGTTCCAGAAAGCAGGTAAGACAAAAACAAAAGCTAAAAATAAAATAAACAAGTATATAACAAGGTAAGAATGTGGTAAAATCTGAAAACGTGGTGAAAATCAGGGGGCCTTTCTTTTTCTGGATTGCTTTTTAAAACACTGCGGTTGGGTTTAGGGAAGGGGGTCGGCGGGTCAATCTGTGCTTTTTAAAACACTATTGGTTGGGATTAGGGAAGAGGGAGGGTGGGGGGATCGGTCGGTTGGTCAGTCAGTAAATCAGTCAGTCGACAGCAGCCTCTGGTGGATTTATGTGAGAACAGCAGGTGTGAGTGGCACTCGTGAGAGAAATTTGAGATCTGAAAAAGCGTACACAGCGGCCTCTGGTGGATTCACGAAAACAAAAACTGCAAAAAAAGTAGCTCCTGGGACGTATTTTGTTCTCTCCAAAATAATCAATATATAGGGGTACGTAATCAGAATGAGCCTGGGTTGAAAACTTTGAAACTGGTTGTTATTAAGCCTCTTCAGTGGATCAACCTGCAGTGACACTTGTTTTAAAATGAACGGAACCTAAACAGATACATTTTATATTAAACTGAACTGAATAAGTTTTCATTTAAATACAACTACACCAGCATTTCACCATTACTCTGCTCATAGGCAGACCCTGATATGATGAATTGTTTTACAATCTGAAATACTGGTATGGCTTTTTGTTCTATTTTCTTCATATAAGTTAAGCTGGGGGCTGCACGGTGGCGCAGTGGGTAGCACATTCGCCGCACAGCAAGAAGGTCGCTGGTTCGAGCCTCGGCTGGGTCAGTTGGCGTTTCTGTGTGGAGTTTGCATATTCTCCCCGTGTTCCCTACAAGTCCAAAGACATGCAGTGTAGGTGAATTGGGTAAGCTAAAATTGTCCGTAGTGTATGTGTGTCAATGAGTGTGTATGGATGTTTCCCAGTGATGGGTTGCAGCTGGAAGGGCATCCGCTGCGTAAAACTGGATAAGTTGGCGGTTCATTCCGCTGTGGCGACCCCAGATTAATAAAGGGACTAAGCTGAAAAGAAAATGAATGAATGAATGAATAAGTTAAGCTGCTTTGATACAATCTACATTGTACAAAGCATTATAGAAATAAAGATGACTTGATTTGACTTGACTTTTATTTAAAAACACAACTTGATCCAGGGCAACACGGTGGCTCAGTGATTAGCACTGTCACCTCACAGAAAGGCTGGGCCAGTTGGCATTTCTTTGTAGAGTTCTCCCCGTGTTTGCATGGGTTTTCCCCATAGTCCAAAGATACGCACTATAGGTGAATTGAATAAACTAAATTGGCCATAGAGTATGTGTGAGCATTTGAGAGTGTATGGGTGTTTCCCAGTACTGGGTTACAGCTGGAAGGGCATCTGCTGTGTAAAACATATGCTGGATAAGTTGGCGGTTCATTCCACTGTGGCGACCCCTGATGAATAAAGGAACTAAGCCAAAGCAAAATGAATGAATCAATGAACTCGATCCAAAAGAATTGGTAGACCTATTTCAAATAAGCTTTTTCTATTAAATGTGCTTAAGTAAATGTACAATGTACTCTACTATAAAAAACTACTTGGAGTAAAAGGGAAAAAAAAGGATTTTGATTACATTTTTTAAATTGCACACATTTTGCATGTTTTAATTGATCATCACAATGCTAGGAATATGAATTAACAAAGGAAGTATGGTTTTCATGATTTCATGATAACTAATCATTTTCAATATCTCTGGCAAAACTACCAAATACTGTATACAGCCATATAGATATTCTGGTTCCACCTTATATCAGGTGGCCTTAACTAATATGTACTTACACTGAAATCAATAATTTGTTATAATGTACTTATTGTGTATATACATGTTGTCACAGATGTTTTTACATTTGTACTTATGATTAAATACCTGCATGTAATTACATTTGTAAGTACACTGTTGACCATCCCTTGAACCAACCTACACTGTAAATAATTGCTGTTAAAAAACGGTCAGATACTACAGTAAAATGCTGTTTTCTCACTAAAACAGTAATATTCTGTTAAAAACAGTGCATTCTGGGTAATATTTTTGTTTTCGAGAACGTAACCAACAGCAGTAAACTGAATTAACAGAGCTCAGAGTCGACATTTGAAGTCTGTGTCTGAAATCACACTTTGTGACCTTGTTCACTATTATGTACACTAGTTCATTAATATAGTTCACTTGACAGAGTTAATGAACACAAATGAGTGAATTCAGACACTGATGAACACCTGCTGTCACAATCACAATCACTGAAGGAAAGTGGTCATTTATTACTGACCACTTTGACTTCCATACCATTTTTATTGAAAATCAACAGAAATTTAGTTGTTTTTTTTGTGTGTGTCACCGTAATGGAGTGAGGGGCTGGTTTTATTGGGCTCTTCACCCTTGAATGCATAATATTAGACTCTCCAGCTGCTGTAACAGAATTTATAAAACAGATATTATAGCAATAAAGCTGGAAAGTCAATAGATAGATTAATCTAGTCTTTGTTCTGATAAATATTATTTTAAAGGTCTGAATGACTGGCCTCATGCAATAGTTTTTATGCTTAGTTGCAGATATTATTTTGTTAATGAGAAGTGGAAACAGGAAAGAAAGCTAATTATTTTACAGAGTTAAGAAATAACATACAAAAACAGCTCAGTTATAATAAAGACACACTCAGACCTGATCAATCAGACCTTGCACCTTAACAATGGTAACAATTAAAATGTTTCATGCTGCAATGCATGCTGGGTGTGGCACAGTACAAAAATCCCAGCATGCATTGCGGCATGAATCAATTATGTAATATAATGGTCTTACAGTTTTCTTTAGTTGTGTTTGATTCTGCTGTTGTTTATGTTAGACTTTCAGTAGCCTGTTAATAGCCAGTTTGTGATGTTTGTGAGTTAAACTGTTAATTTTGTTACTTGTCACCATTGTTGAGGTTCATACGCTGATTCTTGATGTCTCTTTGAGTGCAACTTACGCTATAGAGCAGTATGTTTCAGTTTCAGTGTTTTTGTCCAAGATATTCTTAAAAACTTCCAGAATTCAATGCCACATAAAAGCATGTTGTTACGTTTAACAATAGATTAAACATTGGATAAGAGCAATGAATTACATTATATTACATTAGAACAGGTGACTCACTAAAAACAATATTAACTTCACCAGATCTTATTTAGTTTTTTTGGCTTGCTTGCTGTATCAAAAGAGCTTTTTTATCAAAGTTCTTAAAAATTGCAGCAGCCTAAATGAATGTTAAAAATGTCGGGGTTAAGAGCCCAACTTAAGCAGACTCTATTCTCCATGATGGGGACTTAAAATGTTAACCTTTATCTCAAGGTTCGGTTTAAGTCGTGGTCTGGTGGTTAGAGAGTTGGACTTGTAAGCAGAAGGTTGTGGGTTTGAATCTCAGTGCCAGCAGACAATGACTGAAGTGTCCTTGAGCAAGACACCTTACCCCCGTTTGCTCTGCAGTGATAATTGGCCTCTGCATAATACTTGTAAGTCACTTTGGATAAAAGCGTCAGCCGGAAATGTAAATGATGCTGTTTAATCATTTGCTGATCATTTGTTGCACTTCAGGTTATTTCATTACAAAGCTGTGACTGACGTTGTAGTTTTTTGTATGTTTTGTTCTTGTTTTTTACCTTCTGTATTTCTTCATTTGTTCATCGCTAATCCTCAATTATCATTTAATTAGTCATTTAATTAATTCATTTACTTCAGGTTTGCTCAATGTTTCTTGAACACTCAGTAGTGTGGACACTTGGAAGTATTCAATTAAAACTGAGGTATTTGCTCTGGGGTTTAAAGGGTTAAAGGTGTGAGACATAAAAACATGGTGTAAAAACATTTTAACAGTAATATAATGTTAATTCAAACTACGGAAGTAGACTGTAAAAAAACAGTAAATTGCTGGCAACCCAGCTGCTAGTATGTTACCGTAAAATCAAGGGAAAAACTGCATTTTGCTGTAAAACCTAAAGCAAATTTCTTCTGTGTGTCACCCTTGTGGAGGAGAGTAGAGCCAGTGTTTGAGTCAAAGATGAACAATGAAATGCTGATGTTATGCTACATGTTTCTTTATTTAAAGACAGTAGCTGTTTAGTTGCTGATGCAGTAAGAATCTCTCTGTGTTAGTTCTTTACATGTATCTGTGCTGCTGTGAAATTTAAGATATTTGAGTTAAACAGAACTTTTCGAATGAACTAAAATAAGTTATCATTATAAATATGCTTATAAGCATATATAGAACATTATTTCATAAACTCATACAGCAGTTGGCCAATTTGAGGCAGTCGGTTTCAGTGAATAAAACGAGTTCACTTGAGTATTGTGTATATCAATGTAGTCCATGTATTTTTACAGCAATATACTGTAAAATACTGCAGCTGCCAGCATTTTACTGTTAATTTACAGAGCAACAGCTAGATGCTGTTAATTTAACAGTAACTTGCTGGCAACCATGCTGCCAGTTACTTACTGTTTTTTAACGGGACAATTTTTAACAGTGTACATTGTATTTATTCTTTGATGAAAGTACATAGTAGTTAAAGCCATCTAATATAAAGTGGAACCGATACTCTTGTTATATTTGCAATATGACAACACTGACTTGACTGGGATATAGGTACATGTACAAATCATGCAAATTCTCATTCTCATTCAGAAAACATTTTGTTAATACATTTATACTGTAAATAAATTAAAGTTCCACTTTTGACTGATAAAAAACTTTCTGGTACATTTCACTTAACAATACAGCTAATAAGATTACAGGTAGCATTGGCATCAGTCAGGCTTGAATCTATTCTAAATATGTAGTTTATTCCAGGAGCAGAGAGAATTAATTTCTGCTTTAAGAATGGATATTGCTGTGGCACACAGTTTGAGTACACACATGATAATGAGTGAGAAGTTTGGCAGTTCATTTGTATAGGCCTATTTGAGAGCTCAAGCATCCTGTTTTGTGCTCATGTTACATTTAAAAAGTTTTCAGATTCATTAAAAAAAATTAACATGTACATTTTAGCAGCAAAAAGCTACACTGTTAAAAAGAAATCTGTTACATTCATGGAAAAATACCAGCAGTCTTTAGAACTGTTTTATGAAAAATAACCGTATTTCATTAACTGATACAATGTTCATTTATAAACATTTGAGATAGTTTTATTTTCTGAAACTGAAAAGTAAACTAAATTAAATTTAAACAATTGTCATTTGCTTTAAAAATAATATTTACAATGTATTAATAATGTGAGCATATTGGTATTGAGTACTGTTATAGCTCAGTTCACAAAAATTTTAAGTCATTAAATGCATTAATGTGTGATTGCAATTAGCAAACAGATTTTCACTGCATTAGTAACTACACAGTTACATTTAAATAAAAGAAGATGCAGTATAACATCAGATATTCTTAGTTCATCTTGGACACAGACACTACTATCCTGAACAATGGTGACACAAAAAGGTTTTACAGTATTTTGCAGTTGTTTTCTCTTGATTTTACAGAAAAATATCGGCAGCTATGGTTGTCAGTAATTTACTATTTTTAACATTTCATGTTCATAAATTTAATTTACAGAATATTTCTGTTAAAATACATTGCACTGTATGTATTTTTCATCAGATACATTTAACCACTGAAAATAAAACTACAAATAAAAATAATAATTCATAAAAACAATTATAATTATACAATAAAAAAAAGATTCTCAAGATCTAAGCAGAGGATCATAAAATCACATGAACTAAAGCTCTAAATGAAATTGTTGTTGTTCATTTGAAGTCACCATGATGGAGGTCAGCATCTGCTTTAGTTGTTGTTCTTCAACTTTTTGTTTTAGCACTAGTTTTTATTTTGGTTGCTATAATTAATTGTGTTAATCACTCTATTTGTATAGCATGAAAAGCCAAAATAAAATTTAAGAATAAGTCTGATGAGATTAACTATGATATCAAAACCACCCTCACCTGCTTGTGTACTCATTGAATATCTTGTTAGCTCTGTGTGAGAAATGAATAATATAAGTAAATGAAACCACTGGAGCTTCAGGCCTAAATACACCATTCACAATGAATGGAAATTCAAACTATGGCAGAACATAAAAACACACAGACATCAATAATTAGTCTTTGAAGCTCAAAATTGGTGACAATAAAAAAATAAAAATCAAGCCAGAACAATACAAAACAATTTACTGAAATATTACCCCCAAAACAAAATAAAGGTAAAGAAATAAATTGTAAGAACTTTAAGATGCATAATTTATTCATGCTGCAATGCATGCTGGGAGTTTTGTACTATGCTGGCACCCAGCATGCATTGCAGCATGAATGAACTTTGCAGCTTTTTACTTTTAGCAACCATGGTTGAGGTTCATTTACTGATTCTTGATGTCTGTCTTAAATGTGTTGCTAAAGTTCTCAAGGTTTTGTGCATGAAACTAATTAGAAATTTTTATTAATTCCTTCATAATTGTTTGTTGTAGTATTGTCCCAAACAACATCACATAAAATAAATTTTAACTTATAAAATACTAGAAATTATATCTGTAACAATTAAGATTTCTCATTGCTTCTTATTGCTTTTCTTGCCATAACCGATGAGTTTCAGAAGCACAGTTACAACAGCCAGAGAAACATTAAGGTAAAAGAGTCATGAGACCCCCTAAAGCAGCCTCTGATCTCCATGATGGTGAGGTCTAATGAAACATTTCAATAAAAAATATAAACCGCTGTTAATTATGAAATATTCTTTGCAGATATGACAGAAATTAAGTCAAACTGTAATCAGTGAAGCTGGTAATGCTGTTTTGGAGTTGCTTAATCCTCAGTTTTAATTCAGTTGGTTTGGTGTGAGGCTGCTGCTGTATAGTTTTATTTCTTATTCTTTCCTTTAGTGCTTGTTAACAGCAGGTGTTCATCAGTGTCTGAATTCAGTCATTTGTGGTCATTCACAATGTCTAGTGGACTAAAATATGAACTAATTTAGGGACTAGTGAATGAGGGTGTATGGTAAGATTTCAGACACTGTTTACTTTCTCAAAAGGTTAGATCTGTTACAGTTATTTTCCGTATTTTGTACAGAAATGAGCTGTTAATCATTTTTAGATTAAGATATGCGAAGTAGTACACTGAACAACACTACATTTATAATTTATATATTAATAGATCCAGTAAATAGCTTCATAGCTAAACCTGCAGTGTATAGAATTATCTTATTACTTATTCAAAAACACTGATCTATATTTTTATCAATTTGCAGAAGTTTTTTTTTATGTTAAACAGACAGACTCTCTTCCCTACCTTATGCATATGTTGTTCCCTTGCTGGTTGAACTACTCACCGTCAGACCTGCAATTAATGACCAGGTTCTCATCTGACTGTTTAGCGCACTTTCTTCTCACCTCAGTCTCAAACTGTGCTCCAAACATATCCACTGTACAACCACTGGCAAGGACAGGCTTCTGCTTTTCTACCCACTCTCTGAAGCAGAATGGTGACATCACATTCATTGTGTTGAGCGGGTATGGGGCTGGCTTGATGGGTTTCACTGCAAAAATTAATTAGTTACTGGATGAACAGATTTATTAAATAACTATATACAAGTTAGAAGTTTATATTGGATATTTCATATCAACGTAATTACCTGGATCAGGTTTTCCGGTTTCATTCTCTTTGGAATCCATAAACCTAAAATATAAAAAAATCTAACTTGTTATTTGCAACCACATGTTTCTGCACAGAATCTTGGAGGAAACAGAAATGCCAGGGCATATGTACAGGGCACATATATTATATTATTATTAATATATTATTATTATATTATATTTCCCAGTGATGGGTTGCAGCTGGAAGGGCATCCGCTGCGTAAAACATATGCTGGATAAGTTGGCGGTACATTCCGCTGTGGCGACCCCAGATTAATAAAGGGACTAAGCCGAAAAGAAAATGAATGAATATTATATTATATTATTGTAAAAACAAACCCTTATTATACAGTATATAAAGGATCATAATTATCAGGATAAGGAGAAACAGACTAACATAAGTGTTGATGCCATTCAAATTATAATGTCTTTTTGGGAAGTGTTTCTGGCTCCAGTTGTCCTAATTAATGTAGCCTAACAATCCTTTTGAGGATTTCAAAAGTTATGAATTTGTGTTTTATGTGTATGCTAATGCAAAGAAATGTGTCTTTAGCCGAATTGTGCTAGAAAGGCAGTTCCAGAGTTTAGGTGCCAGAAGAATCTACTGCTGATTTTGATATTCTAGGAATTAATTAATCCTTTAATCCAGAATTAATTGAGCACAGTGGATGTGGGGGCTGTAATACCCTGAAACACTGGGGAGTTAAGCCATTCAGGGCTTTGTAGGTGAACTGGAATAATATGATCATATTTCTTAGTTCTAGAAAGCACTCTAGCAGCTTCATTTTGAACCAGCTGAAGTTTGTTAATTAGGTCCACAGGGTAGCCATTTAGTAATGCATAACAATCTAACTGAGAGGTAATGCTAGTATGAATAAGCTTTTTCGCATTAGACATTGATAGCATATGTCAAAGTTTGGCAACATTTTTTAAGATGAAAAAAGCTGCTCCTTTGGTACACCACTGTACTTTTGATCTGTATGACGCCTCTTTATTAACTGACACAAATTGACAATGTTCAGATAGGTAAGACCTGAACCAGGCCAATGCAGAGCCAACATAATACCAACATAATTTTCAAGCCTATCAAGGAGAATGTTATGATCAATAGGATCAAATGCAGCACTGAGGTCCAACAACACTAACAGAGAAATGGAACCACTATCTGACAATAAAAGCAGGTCATCTGTAACCCTTAGGAATGTTGTTTCATTGCTATGAAATGCTCTAAATCCAGGTTGTAATTCTTACAAATATTGTTTCTCTGTGAGAAGGAACATAATTGAGTTGATATGACATTTTCAAGTATCTCTGACAGAAAAGGCAGGTTTGAAATACGAGTTACAAACCGGCTAACAATACTTACAACTGTGTGCTGTTGAAAATATGTGAGGCATGATGCTAACACGATTTACTCATGGTAGTGATTTTTAATATTTATGGAACTAGTAATTAATTTAATCGACAGAGTTTGATCACAATGACTAATAATTAAAATACAAATTTCAAGCAGAGCAAGACAAGCTAAGTTAGGACTACACACAGCCGAGCAGTAGCAACAGGAGCAGACAATCACAATCTGAATGTAAACCATTCCCATATGGAAAAGTAAGTATTTGTAAAAAAAAAAAAAAAACAACTGTTAAATATATTTACATATATTATGAAAATATATTTTCATAATTGTCTGTTTTTCCAGCAAATAATGGCAACTTTAAACATAGATGTTGTACACTGAAAACTCCGAACACACAGTTACCAATAGTCTGCAGCTGTGCGAGTGTAGTGATAATTGGATTTATAACAAATATTAACATCAATATTTTGGTATTGATATTAATATTGATATTTTAGCCTCACACAAAGTCACCAATTAATGTAGTGATAATAGGATTTATCACAAATAATAACATCAATATTTTAGTATTGATATTAATAATGATAATTTAGCCTCTCGTAGGGCACCAAATAATGTAGAAACGGGGCACCAGACAGCTTCGACTGTCAAAATAATTAACAATTAAATGTTGTTAACTGAAATATACAAATGTAAAGGTGTTTATTATCTGGCAAAATCTGAAGGATAATGAGATTGTCTGACTTGTAGAGCCTTTTACTGTATTATCAACACAAGGAAGACACAACTGTAATAAATGTGTATTTATTAACAAAAAGAGTAAACAAGGATAACTAAAAGGATTGTGATCAACAGCTCTGTTATCTTTTCTAAAGACAAGCCAGAGTCCGATAAGGTAAACCTTATTCTAAAATAACAAAGAACTGAGAAAGTTTTTGTTATTAATGAATATCAGTTATGAACATCTAATTAATTAGAATATTTTATACTGAAAAACACTATGCCAAGGTCTCTCTTAGAAGGTTGGAAAGTGATATATTTACGTTTCTGCCGTTGATGCAGTGGTTGGAAGAAGTTGGATCCTCTTGCAGGTCTTGAGGAATGGAACGAGCAGACTTAGCTCTCTTGAGCTTTGAGAAGAAGAAATCTGGAGATTCTGGAACATGCAGAACTGGAGATTTCTGGAGGCAGTGGTTCTGATGTCGGGGACACGCCGACGTCTTTATCCTTGAAGGTAGAGTTCCTGGAAATCTGGGACACGCAGATTTCTGGAGGTGGTAGTCTTGAAGTGATGGTTTCAGACGCCTTGGAAAAAGCACTGTGAATCCAATTACCAAATCTTTGCTGGAACACACAGCAAAGTCCTGAAGTCTTTGAGCAATTTGGATAATCTCGGACGTTCAGAGAATCCTTTTGTTTTGCCTTGCAGACATTCAGTGGTTTAATGCTTGCATCGAAAACCACACCACTACAAGCTTGTGTATCAGGCCATCCTTCTAATACCACTCTCTTCTTTCTGATTACCACCACACTTCTTTCTGATTACCACCACACTTCTGTGTAACACCACACTCTTCCTTCTTAATACCACCCTTTTCTCTGGAAGGCGGGATTGAAAAGATGTCCCCTTTCAATTCCAGCATTGTGATTGGATGATCCTATGAGTTGGTCACTGGAAGGTGTCATCCATAGTGTGACCGGCATTTGCATAGTCATAGTCCACAGTTAAACTATTATTATATTTAAGAGTCTTAAATATTTTCCTATGCATAATTCACTTTCCAAACCACATATAATTTACCCAAGGAATTGTTTCCAATATATAGAGTCTAAACATCACTATGTAATGTTGATCTTTACCTAAGCATTCATATAAACATTAATAAGCAAAGTTTCATACAGTGGAGTATTTTAAGCAGTACATATTAAATATATACATGATCATTTGAATCTAAAGATATATGAAGTGAAATATTCAATTTTGTGTCCCTTTTTTGAGATGGAAGATTGTGATCCATGTGTCTCTCTGTGTCTGAGACGATGTAGAATGTTGATTAGATCAAGAAGCCGTTTTGCAAGTTCTGGGCTCTTAACACCTTTGTCCTTTAGAAGAACAATGGACAGATTGTTCTTCAACGTCTCCATTGCCATTGATAAGCTTAACAAAAGGGCCAGAGTTGTGTTAACTCTGCAGCATTTGTTTATATTGGAAATTTATTTCCACAAGTTCCTGACTTTACCGCTGATCACTACACAAGCATGCTTGAACTTTCCCATCTCATCCTAAAAACAACAGTTAAATTTTTCCTAACTTACAGGTTTGTCTTGGCATGCTAGCCTCTCCAATGAGAACAATGTCACCAATTTTCAGCTCAGAAGGTTTCTGTATGCGGCACAAATGTGCAGATATTAGATCCAACAGATAGTCCTTTCTCCAACGATTCCACAGGATGGTCATGAGTCGATTCCTGTATGTCCATCTCTGTGTCATCTCCTCTTTGTTCACAGTGGGGTAATCATAGTTTGCAGGAAATGGTTTTGGTGGCAGTGAAGTTAGTCGCTCACCAACTAGAAAGCGTGCAGGTGTGAGTGGCTGCTGCTCATCAAGCTCATTATTGACAAAGCAAGAGGTCTGGAGTTCAGTACGACTTCTACTTGTGTAAGTTGTGCACACATTTCTTCGAAAGATAGTGATGCTCTTTTCTCAGACACATCTTTACAGACCACACTAACCTCTTCCAAAATAATCCCAATAATTTGGACTAGAGTGTCTCTTAAAACTGAATGCATAATTAATTAATGTTGTGCTTATCTAGCAGATCACAATATCTGTCCTTTTAGGTAGAATCCATTGGTGTTTTTCTCTGTAACTAAATTCTGATTGTTGTAGTCTGCCTCCAACACAGAATAACTTATCATCATCCAGGAAAGTTTTCAGTTCTCTTATTTTTGAGTCTGCATTTAGGCCTTTTAACAAAGTAATCTCAGGCCTGAAGTTGTCATGTCCTGTCAGAAATCGATCACTGCACTGGATAATGTGCTGTCAGGGTTCTTTCCACCAGAGTTCATTTTCCTTCAGATTAGTTACAGTCTGACCTCTAGTGGGGAGATCTGCTGGCTTTTCCTTGCTCCTACAGTGTGATCACATTGTTATAGACTGTATTTCAGCCACTCTGTTTCATTCATTCATTCATTCATTCATTCATTTTCATTTCAGCTTAGTCCCTTTATTATTCAGGGGTCGCCACAGCGGAATGAACCGCCAACTTATCCAGCATATGTTTTACGCAGCGGATGCCCTTCCAGCTGCAACCCATCACTGGGAAACACCCATATACTCTAATTCGCACACATACACAACAGACAATTTAGCTTACCCAATTCACCTATAGTGCATGTCTTTGGACTTGTGGGGGAAACCGGAGCACCCGGAGGAAACCCACGCGAACACAGAGAGAACATGCAAACTCCACACAGAAATGGCAACTGACCCAGCCGAGGCTTGAACCAACAACCTTCTTGCTGTGAGGTGCTACCCACTGCGCCACCACGCTACTCCTTCCACTCTGTTTGACAGACACTATTTCCACTTGTGGGATAGACAGTGCGAATGAGCTGTGGTAGGATCATAAAGTCCACATGCAAAGTGTTTTGAGGTCCATGTTCATCAGCTTTAACAAGCTGTTTTCTTGTTTTGCATAAATCCTTTCACCCATCAGCTCAAGACATGGCAGTGACATCTTCCCCAAAGAGAATACCCTGGACTTCGAAGCGACAAGGCAAGTAGTTTTTGTTCCATTGTCCAGCTCTAATAGCAGGTAGGCAGCAGCATTATACAGTGCATCCGGAAAGTATTCATAGCGCTTCACTTTTTCCATTTTTTTTAATGTTACAGCCTTATTCCAAAGTGGATTCAATTCATTCATTTTCTCAAAATTCTACACACAATACCCCATAATGACAATGTGTAAAAAGATTTTTTGAAATTGTTGCAAATTTATTAAAAATACAAAACCTGAAAAAATCACATGTACATAAGTATTCACAGCCTTTGCTCAATACTTTGTTGATGCCCCTTTGGCAGCAATTACAGCCTCAAGTCTTTTTGAATATGATGCCACAAGCTTGGCACACCTGTTTTGGGGAATTTTTGCCTATTCCTCTTTGCAGTACCTCTCAAGCTCTATCAGGTTGGATGGGAAGCGACGGTGTAAAGCCATTTTCAGATCTCTCCAGAGATGTTCAATAGGATTTAGGTCTGGGCTCTGGCTGGGTCACTCAAGGACATTCACAGAGTTGTTGTGAAGCCACTCCATTGATATTTTGGTGGTGTGCTTTGGGTCATTTCCTACTGGAAGATGAACCATCACCCCAGTCTGAGGTCAAGAGCACTCTGAAGCAGGTTTATACTCAGGATGCCTCTGTACATTGCTGCATTCATCTTTCCCTCTATCCTGACTAGTTTTCCAGTTTCTGCTGCTGAAAAACATCCCAACAGCATGATGCTGCCACCACCATGCTTGGTGGTATTAGCCTGGTGATGAGCGGTGCCTGGTTTTCTCCAAATGTAACGCCTGGCATCCACTCCAATGAGTTAAATTTTAGTCTCATCAGACCAGAGAATTTAGTTTCAGATGCCTTTTGGCAAATTCCAGGCGGGCTGCTATGTGCACTTTACTAAGCAGTAGCTTCCGTCTGGCCACTCTACCATACAGGCCTGATTGGTGGATTGCTGCACAGATAGTTGTCCTTCTGTAAGGTTCTCCTCTCTCCACAGAAGAATGCTGGAGCTCAGACAGAGTGACCATCGGGTTATTGATCACCTCCCTGACTAAGGCCCTTCTCCCCCGTTTACTCAGCGTAGATGGCCGGCCAGCTCTAGGAAGAGTCCTGGTGGTTCCAAACATCCACTTACGGATGATGGAAGCCACTGTGCTCATTGGAACTTTCAGAGCAGCAGAAATGTTTCTGTAACCTTCCCCAGCCTGGTGCCTCGGGACAATCCTGTCTCGGAGGTCTACAGACAATTCCTTTGTCTTCATGCTTGGTTTGTGCTTTGACATGCACTGTCAACCCTGGGACCTTATAAAGACAGGTGTATGCTTTTTTAAAATCATGTCCAATCAACTGAATTTACCACAGGTGAACTCCAATTAAGCTGCTGAAACATCTCAACAATGATCAGTGGAAACAGAATGTCTCTGAGCTCAATTTAGAGTTTCACGGCAAAGGCTGTGAATACTTATGTACATGTGATTTTTCAGGTTTTTTATTTTTGATAAATTTCAACAATTTTAAAAAATCTTTTTTTTCACATTGTCATTATGGGGTATTGTGTGTAGAATTTTGAGGAAATAAATAAATTTAATCCATTTTGGAATAAGGCTGTAACATAAAAATATCGGAAAAAATTAAGCCCTATGAATACTTTCCGGATGCACTGTAGGTATATTCGAATTCATCACAGAACACGTAAAGTTGCTGTGCATCGTGTCTGTGCTTTGATGTTATGCCATACCAGTGCAGGATAACTATATGGTAAACCTGTGCTAGGTCTGAGCACCACTTTCTCCATAAACTTTTCAATATCTGAAAATAGCTTCTTATCCCAGCAGAGACCACATGTCCACATCTCTTGGAATAGGCATTTGACTTGCATAGTGAAAGGAGTAAGGAAGCTTATCGGGACGAATATGCAAGCAGAGAGTTTCAGAATGGCTTTTGGTGTTCTCCCCCTTTGCATCTGTCTCAGTTCTCCACACCAGTCCAAATACCTTTAATGCAGAGTCTGGAGTTTCTTTATCTGGAGCAATGTTGTTAATCACTGTCTTCCATCTTTCCTTTAACACAGAACAACTGGTTGTCCATTTGCACATTTCCATGGCAGCAGCGGACATAATCTCTTTCACAACAGTAGTTATGGCATAGGCATTTTTAACATCACTTGCACTTGCCTTTGTCTTTATGTGGTGGCATAGCCAGCCAGAGGAATCATACTGCATCCATGTCCTTCTCAGCAAGAGAAATCTACAAAAAAGCCTTCCTCTGTATTCAGAACCAGTAACAAACAGAACCAGTTAACAAACAGTCATTAAGTGATGAAGAACCAATTTTTAAATGTGATGATGCATCAAACACCACTCTGAGATTTGTTGTTACCTTGTCATGAGGCCTGTAATATTTTGCAGTGGCCTGCGATGACTGATCCTCCACAACTTTTTTCGACAATGATGTAAGCTGAGAAAATATAATATACTATTTCTTGTATGCTAATGAAGGACTACTGGAACATTCCAATCTAAGAATGAGTCCTCCTGATGTGGCAGAGTTCCTCACAGCTCCAATACACATCACTGCCATTTGCTTTACAGAAATCATGTGCTTTTCACCATACACAATTCATCTGTTTGTGATCTTCCTTCATATAACTTTGTCATGTTTGATGTTATTTGACAGTTTATGGCCTGAAGAAAGTTCGTTAATTGTTGTGAAAATGGAATTTATTTTTTATTACTTTGGTCTCTTTTTCTTCTATATTCTATATTAACCAAACTTCTTGTCTGAGTGTGATACGCCTTGCATACTAATGAAGCATTTTTGCAGAAGTAGATGAAGCTCATAGAAATGCAAAGGCCTGAATGTCTAAAATTAATTTGAGCTCTGCAGCTAAACCTCCTGTGAGCAGAGATGGGTTGAAACTGAATACTGCATATTTGCAGTTGAGAAGTCTTATGCTTTTAACGTTGTGCAGAGAATTCATAGAAAAAGAAGTATGTGCCGCCGCCAGAGGACTGGAGAATGATTGACAAGTGACGAATTTCACTAAACTCCACCTGTTAATATCAGCTGTGTATAAAATCTTGAGTCAGAAAACGTAAATGGTTGCACACCTCCTGAATGTAATTCTTGCATTGCATTGAGGATACCAGAATTCTGTGAATCGAATTATTCATTTGTATCAAATAAATTTCTAATATTTCTGACATTGTAGAAAAACCTTTCCTGACCTTTTTTATTGAACAAGCATGGAATTGATTAAATATTCCAACATAAAGAACCCCCACCCAATTTATCTCCTCAACTTTGTTTTAATGTTCAGCTGGTTTTGGGGGTTGGTATTTAATTCATGTTCAACATTGCATTGCTCAGGGTATAAGAAGGAATGGTTACTGTTAATCGGGGAGAATGGCTTTTCTTCTGCTTCTCCCGCACACCGGTGCATAGCCTCATCCACTAACAAAGGCAGTTGCCTTTCATCTTTGTTACACAGCAGTGCATATGTTACAACTAATTTTCTCTTACAGTATGTTAGTTTGTTTCATTTGCTTCATTCTGTACATTTAAACATATAACTTAATAAACAACTTTGCCTGCTTTAAGGCATTGAGATTCTTTCTCTATATCAATGATGATAACTTTAATGGAGTCCGATTATTTATAATGGAGTCAGATAAATAATTGATTTAAACACACTATCTTTCAACTGTGTTCTGTTTTCGATTATTGGTTCAGAATAGCATCATACTGTAAGCTTCAAGCCTTACAATGCCCTGCTCAAGGTAACCACACTCATTTCCGTTATATCGGTGATACTACACTACGTTTAACTGCAAGCTTTTTCTCCATGTCGTACTCTGCAGTTTGTTTTGTGTTTTTGTTAGTTTGTCCCGTCTTGAGTCACATTCCTACAATTAGTTTCACCAGAGACGAATTGCTAAACATTCGGACACATACACCACCAAATGTTTTTCCAGACTTGTATTTATGTGATGTTTTGTTGGACATTGTAGTCGGCAAAGCTGCGGTGCTGCTCAAACGCTGTTGGGCGCGCAGACGAGGGAAGCGAGCAGGCGCGCTTGAGAAACTCAGACAGCGCGGGTTTCGAACTGCGTTGCCTAGCATCCATCTGGCGAATCTCCGCTCTCTACCCAACAAAATAGACGAACTCATTCTGCTCTCTCAGATAAACAGGGATTTTTTGCATTCTGCTGCTCTGTGTTTCACGGAAATCTGGCTGAACGGCGCCATACCGGACAACGCGCTTCATCTACCGGGCTATCAGCTGTTCAGAGCGGATTGCGACGGAGAATCAACGTGGAAATCGCGGGGTGGTGGGACATGCTTTTACATAATTGAAAGGTGGTGTACAGATGTAACAGTTTTAAAGAAGATGTGCTGTC
>CAIGQV010017142.1:201590-252128 GCA_903798115.1 Danio jaintianensis | reverse complement strand
TAAAGTTCTTGTTTCTGCGTGCGAGCAGAAGTAGTTCGTCCATTTTGTTAGGAAGAGAGCGGAGATTCGCCAGATGGATGCTCGGCAGCGCCGTTCTGAAGCCGCGCTGTCTGAGCCTGACGAGCGCGCCGGCTCGCTTCCCACGCCTGCGCGTCCTGTAGCGTTTCCCTAGTGCAGCTGCTTTGCCGACAACAATGTTCAGCAAAACGCCAGAGAAATCAAAAACCGGTTGGTGATTAATTGGAGTGTACTGCCGAATGTTCAGCAGCTCGTCCCTGGAATAACTGATCTCGTACGATGAACATAAAACAGGACAAACGAACAAAAACAGTGCAAAAACTGGAGAGCTCCACACCGAGGCGGCCATCCGCGGCGCCATCTTATGACGTAATAGTGTCATTCACATCACCCTGGCTACTTTGTTTCACTATCTTAACAATAAAATGAAAACATGATATAAGGAACTGCCTATTTTCATTTTGATATTAGCAACTTCACAGACATCAAAATTGTTGAGGCGTTGTGTAGCTACATATTTATATGACCGTCATCTTCACTGTACGCATATTTATAACAAAACAGAGCCTATAACATAACCGCCTCCTTTCATTTTCATTGAAAAATATGAAACATATCCAGTCTCTTTTGCTGAATATCAGTTTTAATAATCAATAATGGCCATTATAAAAGTATAACGTACAATAAGTTTATACAATAAAGAGAATTAAGGCAAGCAATCAGTCAAATGTGCAGAATCAGGTTACATAAATTATTATATATTAACTTATCTTTGCGCTCAGCCAAAACACGTTACCTGAGAACAAGTAAAAGATTCAAAAGACCAAAGAGTCATTAGATAAAGACAAGATGAATTAAATATCATATTTAACAACTATCGTGAGATGAAATCCAGCGGAAGATCCTTGGTGAACTGTCCGAAGTGCGCTGCTCTCTTTTGGGAGGTATGCTCAAAGCACCGGCTGACTGCCTGGGGCTCAGACATGCGCAGATGCTGCAGTGCATGCCAGAGTGTGCGTGTGGTCACGCGATGTGTGTTTTCAGCGGTGTAGTGTGACGGAGAGCTGTTCAGAAAAGCTAGCTGAAATATCAGTGTGGATGTGGATCCTTTTCATTCTAAAATGTCATTTTAAAACTAAAACGTAATAGTGTAAACGGGGCCTCAGTGGGTTGCAGCTGAAAGGGCATACATAAAACATATGTCAGAAAAATTTGATTTAATTGTGGCAACTAAGCCGAAGGAATGCGAGTAGTAGTAGTATTAGTTAATTCTGAGTTCACAACTTTAGCCCTGATATTTGGTCACCAACAGTTTTTGTGAAATTGCAGACAAAAGCCCAAAATCAAAGGTAAATCTGTGCTTATGTCACAGTCACACAAGGAAGTATAAACTTCAAGGGTGTTTATTCAAGTGATATGCACAACAGTAACAAGGTGAAGCAGGTGAATGGTGTTGTAGAAGGTGAGCGATCTCAAATACAGCTGTTCAGTTCAGTTCAATGGTAATCACCAACATAAGAATAGTCACTTCCGTTAAATAGGTGTATTGGCATTCACAGGAGGAGGAGAACATCCATGGGAGAGCACAGGAGAGAAGACGAGGAGATCCATGCGTCTTTGGTTCTAGCCGCTGAATGACTGAGTGCGGTGAGTATATATAGTGTGTGGTGATTGCAGGTGCAGGTGCGGGTGATAAGTAATCAGGTGAGGGTTCACGGGTGTGGTGTGTGGTGGATGGTGAGTGAGAGCGGTGATTGGGACTGGGGGAACGAGCAGTTGTGTGACAGCTCGTTAATGCAAGCGACAATCACACAGTGTGAAATATCAAAAAAGGATCAGAGAAAATTACTGACGTGTCGTTGTAGCCTGTGAAATATCTAGCATGTACATATCAGCGATGACCAACAGCCAATGAGAGAGTAGGATACAGGTCAGTGAAGAGTTCAGGGAGGAGTTATAAACCACAAAATAAATAATAAATAAGTTTTACAATAATATTACACAGAAGCAAAGAAACAATTCAGAGTTTAGATTCTCTGCCCAAGCCCAGACTTGGCCCGACCTGACTCATGGCCTGGGTCAGGCCGTTATTTCCTGCCACTATCTTTGTGTGTGTGTGTGTGTGTGTGTGCGTGCGTGTGTTTTAAATCATTACTTAATTGGGTGGAAAGCTATGCCTTAATTAGATATATTATATGAATCTTTTAGCAAAGTCAGCCTAAGCAACACATGTGGGTCTACAAAGTTGCACAATTCGCAACGCGTGTCATGCACAGCAACACTCTCCTGCAATCTCCTCCACTGGCACACATTCACACCACACGCGCAAGCAGAGCTGAAGCAGCACGTGCGCGTCGCATATGTAGAACAGAAACAGTGCCTAAAAATCAGTGGATCTTATTGATGCATTTATTGGGTAAAATTGCTACTTTTTAGAGGTTGACCTCCACCTATTTACATTTACATTACATTTAGTCATTTAGCAGATGCTTTTGTACAAACCAACTTACAATTGTAGAAGCATTCTGGGATTCAACAAGTAAAGGCAGTATACAAGTTTTAATTAAACAATTGAACAGTGCTTAAGTAAGGGGGAGTGTGTTTTTTTTTTTAGAGAAAATAGTGTTTCTACAGGTGGTTTGTCAAGCTCACTTACCTGTGTGAAGCACACTTCATAAATGCAGCGTTTTTTTTTTTCGTTTCCAGTGTACATGTGCAAATGTTGGTTAAAGTGTCACAGAAATGAAAAACTGTGTTTTCTACAGATGGTTTGTCAAGCCCACTCCCCTGTGTGAGGTATACTCAGAGTTGGTAATGTTTTGGAGTTGTTGTGTGGTGAGGTGGGGAAGAGAAGAGGGCATCCTGGTTTTGCTCACAAGGGTTTAGGTGATTGCGGAAGCAATGGGATTTTAGTTGTCATTTGTTTTGAAAAGGTTTTGGAAAGTGAGAATTGTTTTTATTGCAACTGTAGTGAGTTGAAGTACAACAGAGGTGAAGATCCAAGTGCAATTTATTAAGTGAATTGTCAGACAAGCAAAGGCCAAAACAGGGACAGACAGGAGCATGCAGGTAATCCAAAAGAGTAGTCACAGTACAGATGAATGTTCAAGACAGGCAGCAAAACAACATTAAAACAAAGCAAAGGTCAAAACATGACAAGGCAAGACAAGGAAAATGACAAGGAGGGATGGAGGGCCAGGTCCATGCAGCGGAGATGTGCCTGGAGCGTGGAGTTGCAGACGGCCTGAATGGTGGAGCTACATAGGGCCTAGAGCGTGAAGCTGAAGGGCCTGGAGCGTGGAGCTGCAGAGGGCCTGTAGTGTGGAGGTGAAGTAGGTCTGGGAACTCTGGTTCAGCAGGCAACAGTAAGTCAGACAAGGTGAGTCAGGGGGTTCTGTTTCAGGAAATACTGGCGGTTCCGACAACCCCAGTGGGTCAGGAGGCTCAGGTTCAGGAGGCACTGGTGGTTCAGACAACCCCAGTGGGTAAGGAGGCTCAGGTTCAGGAGGCACTGGCGGTTCAGACAACCCCAGTAGGTCAGGAGGCTTAGGGTTAGGAGACATATAGAGGTCACATGGCTCTGCCGACACTGGGAAGACACACGGCTCTGGCAGCATTGGGAAGTCACATGGCTCTGGCGGCACTGGGAAGTCATACGGGACACGGTAGGATCTAGGGGGAAATCGACAGGATCTGGCACACAACATTAGGGGAGTTTGGGAGGATCTGGTGCCCACCATTTGGGGGACTCAAGAGGATCTGGCGCCCGTCATTTGGGGGATTCGACGGGATCTGGTGCCCGTCATTTGGGGAATTCAACAGGATCTGGCGCCCACCATTTGCGGAAATCAGGAGGAACTGGTGCCCACTCCGGGGAATTTGGCAGTTCTGAAGGATCTGGCAGCTCTGGTAGTGGCGGTGGCAGCTCTGGCGGTGGTGGTGGCAGCTCTGGCAGTAATAACTCTGGCAGTAATAACTCTGATAGTGGTGCTGGCCATTCTTGTGTCTCAGGTGATGGCATTTAAGGAACAGGAACCATGACAGGAACTATGACAGAGAGAGACCATCTGAGCCAGCGGCAGATTAGCAGTGATTATCATTATCATCGTGACTTTAAGGAACTTGTATAACTGAAAATGTGATATTTGGTAACATGCACCTGAACTAAACAATATGTTTTGTATAAAGATGCTGCATGGAATGTCAATGAGGTTTGCAAGAGTTGGGGAAGAACACAGAAACATCTTTAAAGGAAATGGTCCCAAAGATCATCAGGAGTTGGAATGAAGAATCCCTCACAAATCTCATTGGACCAGCAGAGGAAACTATAGAAGGTAACTACACGTTTTTTCTGTTGATGTTCTAAAGCAAACAAATCATATAGGTTAGAAATGACAAGAGAAACTACATAAACTCTAGAGAATGGGCTTTATGTCAAGGCGGAGCAATGCGTATTTCATGCACAGTCTGTTCCTTTTCTGGGACATATCGTGTCGGTCAAGGGGATGCGCATGGATCCGGAGAAAGTTCAGGCTGTGGTAGATTGGCCAACCCCAGAATCCCGCAAGGCCCTGCAGAGGTTTCTTGGCTTTGCCAATTTTTACCGGCGTTTCATTCGCAACTTCAGCCAGCTCGCCACGACTCTGACTGCCTTAACCTCCATCAAGACTCCGTTCAGGTGGTCCAACGCAGCACAAGTTGCGTTTGATCGGCTGAAAAGCTGCTTTGTTTCAGCTCCCATCCTTATTGCCCCTGATCCATCACGGCAGTTTGTGGTGGAGGTTGACGCATCAGAGGTGGGGGTCGGTGCTATCCTGTCCCAGCGGTCTTCCTCTGACGGCAAGATGCATCCCTGCGCGTATTTTTCACATCATCTTAACAATGCAGAACGAAATTATGACACTGGTAATAGGGAGCTGCTTGCTGTCAAGCTTGCGTTGGAAGAGTGGCGTCATTGGCTAGAGGGTTTGGGGGTTCCCTTTATTGTTTGGACCAATCATAAAAATCTGCAATACATCCAATCCGCCAAAAGATTGAACTCTAGGCAGGCTCGGTGGGCTTTATTTTTCGGACGTTTCAGATTTTCCATCTCGTACCGACCAGGCTCTAAGAATGTCAAGCCTGACGCTTTGTCTCGAATTTTTTATCACTCCGAGCATGCTTCATCTCCTGAATCCATTGTGCCACGCACACTTTTTATCTCTGCTGTCACCTGGGAGATCGAGTCGAGGGTCCGCACGGCCTTAGAAGGGGTAACACCTCCGCCTGGATGCCCACCGAGTCGTTTATTTGTGCCAGAGGAATTACGGTCTGACATCATCCGTTGGGGTCACTCTTCCAAGTTGGCCTGTCATCCAGGGGTTTTAATTAAACAACGATTCTGGTGGCCAGTTATGGCTCGTGACATAAGGGATTTTGTGTTGGCTTGCTCTGTTTGCACTGTTTCTAAGACTTCCAATCACCCTCCGGCTGGGCTTCTTCAGCCGCTGTCAGTACAGTCGAGACCATGGTCCCATATTGCGCTAGATTTCGTCACGGGTCTCCCACCCTCCAACGGGAATACGGTGATTTTGACCGTAGTGGACCGGTTTTCGAAGGCTATTCACTTTATCCCTCTGCCCAAACTACCATCAGCCAGAGAGACAGCGGCTGCTGTGATTGATCATGTATTTCGCATCCATGGCCTCCCGACAGATGTGGTTTCTGACAGGGGGCCTCAGTTTATCTCTAAATTTTGGAGAGAGTTTTGTCATTTATTGGGGGCAACTGTTAGTCTTTCTTCTGGTTTCCACCCCTAGAGTAAAGGTCAAACAGAGAGAGCCAACAAGATCTTGAACGCATGTTACGATGTTTAGTGTCTCAGAATCCTTCCTCCTGGAGCCAGCAGCTCTCATGGGTTGAGTACGCACATAACTCATTACCGGTGTCTGGCACGGGTCTTTCTCCGTTTCAATGTAGTATAGGGTACCAGCCACCTGCTTTTCACAATCTGGAATCTGAAGTTGCAGTTCCCTCCGCCCACGCCTTTGTCCAGAGGTGTTGACGCACTTGGAACAGGGCCAGATTGACCCTCCTTCAAGTGGGTTCACGCACCAAGGCTAAAGCCGATCGCCACCGGTCTAAGCCTCCCGTCTATGTCGTCGGTCAAAAAGTGTGGCTTTCATCTAACAATATTCCTCTCCGCACCGTATGTAATAAGCTCGCACCTAAATTTATTGGCCTGTTTACTGTCATCAAAATCATTAGTCCGGTGGCAGTCCGCCTAAAACTTCCTCTAGCGTACAGGAGAATTCATCCCGTATTTCATGTTTCCAAATTGAGGCCTGTTTTTCCTGTCTGGGGGGTACTGTCACGGTTTATGGGTCTGTGTGTTCTTTCTGTATGTTATGTGTTATGCCATGTGTGTTGTGAGGATGTGTGTTTGTTTACCTTTTGTGCTGACAGCGTGCTCTCTCGTCAGCTGACCTTATCAGCGTTATCCAGCTGATTCCTGTTATCTGCCTATTTATTCAGTCGGTGGTTACTGCTGGTTATCAGTCCATTATTGTTCTTGTCGCTGTTCCTTGTCTCTTAGAATTCTCCTCTGTTTGTTTGTCGGTTTGACGACTTCGTTCGGCCTGTTGTCTTCCTTGTTTTTGTTATTCTGTTCAGTAAATATATTAATCGCTATTGGGTCCTCTATGTCTTGGTTTGTGACAGGTTCGTTCTTCCTCATTTCAGATATGTGAAATTTAAGTACTGTATTTGTAAAAAAGTTTATGAATCTTTATTAAAAAGTGAAATCATTCAAATTTAATTTGAATGTAATTAAACATTGTAAATGTGAAATGATTAGTTTTGCTATTTAATTTATGGTGTATGGAAAGGTGCAATTTTAAATATGATTGTAAAAACATTTTTGTATATCTGAATAAATGTAAAAATGTTTAAGTTTCTGGATTCATTATATTCATCTAACTTGAATTCATACAATTTAGGGCTCTATTTATTAAACTTGATTCTATATAGCACCTTAAAAGATTGGTGCTATATAGCACCAAAAAGGTTCCCCTATGATTACGAGCCAAAGCACCACTTTTGGTGCCATTTAGCACCACTTATGGCTCTATTTAGTGGTCCTATTTAGCACCCTTTTATGGTTTTATATAGCACTTACAATTCTATACAGCACATTAAAAGATTGGTGCTTTATAGCACCAAAAAAGGTTCCGCTATGATTACAAGCCAAAGAACCAATTTTGGTGCTATTTAGCATCCCTTTTGGCTCTTTTTAGTGGTTCTATTTAGCACCTTTTTATGGTTCTATACAGCACCATTTGACAAAGGTTCTATATAGCACCTTAAAATATTGATGCTATATAGCACTTAAAAAGGTCAAATATTGTTGGCCCTGAACAATATTTTCAACCAATCATCTTTCTTACAATCACTTTACAATCACTCTCATTGGTTGGTGGTTATTGTTTCACGCGCAGTGAGCAGCGAAAATATATAATGGCACAGTGGCCAACCTAAATAATATCTGTATTTTCAAAATACGCATATATTCATTTTTTTAAAACCATGAGTAAATCTGATAATGAGCCTGATCAAACGAGATCTTGAGAAGCTGAAACTGCATCCCTGGATCAGGATAGTCAGCCATAGAACATGACCGAAAAACTAACTGTGGGCTCTTCTTGAAGACTAGATTGAGTGAGTCATTTAATTACTATTTTTCACTTGGAAGTAAATTGAAATGGCACTTAGAAAGTTAATGTGAGGTCTCTCTCTGACAAAAGAAATCAAAGTGATGCATATGCAGTGGGATAAAAAAAAAAAGTAAGGAACTCAATGTAGCCTATTGTAGTTGTCTGCAGTCACATATCTACCTGTCCATCGGTAATAAGAGTCCCCGGTAACCCAGACCAATTATAGGGTAGCATCGTTATTTGTGGGTCATTTGCATCGCGCTACTTGCATTGTATTTGCATTGCCTCACACAATAAACATTACATATATTTGTATATGATGTAAAAGTAGTCAAAACAAATGACAACAACACAGTGTTGCTTATTTTTTCTGTAACAACAGCACGGCGAATAACAGTAAATCTAATTCTTATTATTATTATTATTATTATATTTTCATTATTATTATTTTCACTATTATTATTATTATTATTATTACTATTTATTACTGATTGTTTTATTTTCTTATTAATATATATAAAAATTTTTCAGCTTAGTTTTTTTTTTTCTTGGGGAAAACCTGATGCGGCCCCCAGGTAAATTGAGTTTGAGACTGCTGCCCTAGATAGTCATGCAGTGTGAAAATAACAGCAATCGGGTGATTATGAAAATCATCGAGTGTGAACTCGACATAATTTATATTTATTCAGTTTTTAAATTAATTTCAGTAATATTACTGACTGATATGAAAATGTTCATATGATTTACTTACAATACAGTTTGTAAAGTAATAATTTATGTCTTTTAGTAGATATATGGTAGTTATATTATATGAGAGACCAAATAAGTGGATCTAATTGGATTTGCATTGTAAACATTAAATAAAAGTTAAAAATGTATATATTTTTTATTTAACATATTAAGTTTTTAGTTACGATCCACTCTAAATCATTCCGCATAAATCCGCAGATTTTTTACAATATTCTGCACAGAAATAGCAAAAAAATGTCTGCAGATTCTGTCTGGCCCTACTAATGATTAGATAAAGTAGACAACTGGCAGTTGAAAGGCATGGCTTTGACCTGCTGTGGTAATTAACACATGAATTTACACCATTAGTTAATATAATATGTTATAAGGGGATTAATACATTACAACACAATTAACTATAAACCATTTATAGATTACTTACTGTATGAATCATATAGAATGTTCATTTGTTGATCATGCAGTAACCATAAATAAATGGTTTAATTTCATAAATTAATGAGTTATACATTAACTTATGATTATTTGTACATTAGATAAGCATTATGTAATGCATACCAGTGCACCCATATTGTTATAAGTGTGGACGAACAAGAAAACCACATATGACACAAAAGGAAAAAAGAAAAGTTGACATTGTAGAATGGGGGTGACTGGGAGAGTATATTATCATACCTAAGGCCATCTGTTTCTTTGTGAAGCCTCCTCCGCTCTACCACCAGTCCTACAGTATTTGCCTGTCTCTGAGGAGAATGGGGAATTCGTGCTGGAAGCAGGAACATCTGAAAATGGTAGAAAAAAATCATTGATTTATCATTGGCTAAAATTTATTTGGGGGCAATATAATAAAAATAGCAATCAGCCCAAACAGCAAAGCAATTTCAGCAGGTACACACAGACTTATTCAAATGATTCTTACCTCACCTTCTCGAATATGCACATCTTTATGTTTGCCATTCTCTATCACTTTCAAAACCATGTCACCCCTCACCTGGTAAAAAAGCTGAAACAAGAAGTTTGTGAAAGTGATATTATTAACAATTATTATAAATCTAATGTAAAATTGTATATCCATCTGAAAGAAATGCATGCAGGATAGGACAGGATACTATTATGTTCCAGAGTAAATCTGCAATATCTTAACTGCCATCAAATGAATATATGGAAAAGGATGACAAGTTCTTTCACATTCTATCATATAACATCTTTAATTTTTCTTCTCCCATACTGCAACAACATTTACATCATACTTTCTTTACAGCCTGTAGTGCACTGGTACAGTATCTCAACATAGGAAGAATATCACAAGACATAACATGATTTTGCAAAGAGATACTTGTGGTGTATACTTCAGTGTAGATGCTGAAGGATTTTTCTTAAATCATTTCAAATTTGTCCTATGCATTGATAGTTTAATACTGTTTTTATTAATTACAACTTATGCTGATGTGTTTATCCTCATATAACCTTATGTGCTTAACCTCGTATAATTTTGCTCCATAACAGTTGTGGCTTTGTGTGACTGATAACCAAGAAGTTAACTCCTCGGTACTTGTTATCAACGGAATGTTACATCTCTTCTTTATGAGTGTGCTCACTTACAGGAACAATCACGGACGGGAGGGGCTCAAGCTCACTCTCTTGTGGGCTCTGTTATGTGTATATGTAACATTTTCTGTGCAGATTTGCTGTTCTACCTAACAACTGATGATTGAACTGATCTGGATGGAGGATCTTTTTTACTGAAGCGCCCTCGGGCGGGGCTGAAGAGAGACGACGATAAATATGGAAGGAGGGAGAGGGGCGGTGTGCGCCCAGCTGACACAGACTGCCTGTGTTGCTGTTCTCTGACACCCAGAGCTCTGTATTGCTTTATTCGTATAATTAATTAAATTGATAAAACTTATTTAAAGCCTCTGACTGATGTTTTAACCTGGGAGGACAAGGAAAAGTCCAACAATTTGGGGGCTCGTCCGGGATTCGTCCCAAGGAGGCTGCTGGGCATTGACCCAGAACTGGAATCTTCAGATAACTCCTCATCCAACACAAGAGCCGGCTCTAAAACAAGGTAGGCAGACACCTGTTTATACAAAGATTCTTCTATTGGCTATTGACAAAAAGTTTGTGTTGGATGCTGGAAAAGTTTGAAGTATAGAATAGAAATATATTACAGATATTGGGTCAATAAAGCATAAAACTTTCAGGTGCCATAAAGTAGGTTGGGGTGGTAACCCTTCGTGACTTCGAGAATCACGATAAAAGGCCAGGGCCTGAGGTTTTCAGGAATATCTGAATTCTTCAGGAACTCCCTTTGGCAAAAGGTGCCATAAAAGTAGGGCTTTCTGGGGTGGTAACCCTTTGTGACTAGGATCACAAAAAAAGGCCAGGGCCTGAGGTTTTCAGGAATATCTGAATTCTTCAGGAACTCCCTTTGGCAAAAGGTGCCATAAAGTAGGGCTTATAAAAATTGGGGTGGTTACCTTTTTGTGTCCAGGAACACAAAATAAAAGGCCAGGGCCCCTAATATAAAGATAATCGGGAACTCCCTTTGGTACCATAAAGAGGATAAAAATTTGGAATTTATAATATTTTATTTATTATTAGTATATATTTTTTTTCTTTCTTTTCTTCTCTCTCTCTCTCTCTTTTCCTTCTCTGCTTTGTTTTTATTTTTGTTGCTGTTAAGTGTTACATTGTTTGTGTCAACAATATGGAAGGGGAAGATGATCAAAATGTGCAGAGTATGGATGTTTGAGTGCAGGTGAAGAATGGGCAAAAGCAACAAATGTGTTACTGGCTCAAGTGGAGGCAAAAAAAAGGAAAAACAAGGATAGGGATCTGCAAAACTGTTAGGAAGAATTAGAGAAAAAGCATGGGGTGAGAAAAGGCAATACGAAGTGTGATTTACCAGCCTGTGTGAGAAATGCAGAAAGGGAGGCACATCAGAACAAAGTGCAGTGTGAAATGGAACTGAAACAGTGTAATATGTTGGGGCGAAGGAAACACAAAGCTAAATTAGCAGAAATGCAAAAGACTCTGAGAACTTGGACGTGGGTGGCTGCTACAGTAACAGCATTAGATAGTGAGAGAAGAAGAAAAGAAAAAGAAGGGGAAAAAGCCAGTCTGGTACAACAGTCAGGTGAATCACATCAAATGAACCAGCAGATGTATATTCGCCACTGGCAAAAGACACAGAAGGTGAGGGAACAGAGCATATGGGAAAAGTAGAAAAATGGATAAGAGTAAATGCTCTGCGCGGGTCCACAATGTTGACCAGGACTAGACCATACAATATGCCTTTATTTCATAAAGGGTCGGCAGTAGTATACAAACCATGGACACATTCAGATATGAATAAGGTGATTGAGAAATTGCCTCCCATCACAAAAGGAGGAAGTAGGTGGTTGACTAAGTTGACAACTTTGACTCATGGAACTGAATTGGCTGTGGGAGACATTAGGGCTTTATTTGGGCAGATAATGACATTTCCACAACTGAATGCGTTTGAGATGGAAGCAAACATCGACCATGTTGATAACCATGAACCATTTGAAAAAGTGATTACTGCAGTGAGCTCAGCCCTGAGGGCGTTGTATCCAACACCTCCAACAGCATTTCAGAACATTAAATTCAAAATAAGAGCAGGGGAAACTGGAGCAGCTTATCTGCACAGATGTGGAGCTGAATGGGAAGCTCAAGTGGAAGAAAATTGTGAGGCTAACCCAATCACTCGTGACCTGAACAGATCTGCAGTGTTGGCTGGTGCCCCTATGGGTGTAAAACAGGTCATGGAGAATAATTCAGATATACCAGTGGCTACAAATGAAGTGTGGGAAAGGCACTTTGTACATCATGTGGACAGGGCTGTAGATAAGGCAGCTAAAGATGAGGAGGAACTAGAAAAAACTAAGTGTTTCACCTTTTCACTGACGGTTGTTGTTTTCGAACAGATTGTGGTGATTTACAGGCTGGTTTCGCTGTTGTGCAGGGGTTTGAAGAAAATCGCCATTTTGAGGTAGTCAGACAGTGCAAAATGAAAGATAGAATGTCTGCACAGAGAGCTGAATTATTGGCAGTGATTGAACCTTTAAAGTGGGCTGAGGGAAAAAGAGTCAACATCTACTCTGATTCTGCATATGTTTGTTACAGCTGTACATGTTGAATTGCCACAGTGGCGGAGGTCAGACGTTCACCTCCATGGGTCGACCCATCAAACATGGTGAGGAAGCACAGGCCATGTGTGATGCAATACGTCTACCGTTGGAGGTAGCTGTGATCAAATGCAGAGGTCATTCAGGACTACTAACTTTCAAGGCAGCAGGAAATGAGGCTGCTGACCGGGCTGCAAAGACAGCTGCAGGATACACACTGTGGCGAGCTCACTGATGTCCCATCGCCATGGTCCCCAAATCGACACCAGCTGTACACTCATTATGGCAGATCAGCTGCAGCTGGGAGTCATCAGAATAGAGACAGTTATAAGCTGAAGCGAAGGCAACGGTGGTTGAACTTCATTCCTCCCGAATGCCTCCACATCTAACGTGTGTCTCTCTTTCTCTCACCCACAGCGGAATCTAGTATCTGACCTGCCGAAAACACCACCCACGACGTTCAAAGCCTTACCTCATTCCCCGGAGCACGAGCACTCTTCACAAGCCTGAAGATTTACTCACCCTGCATGACGTTTGGAGCACTGAGCACTCTCTGTAAATAAATCACCCTCCGGGGAAAGTGTATTACTACCTCTGTGTCTGGCGTTTTCCCTCCACCTCGCTACAATTGGTGGAGAATGCGAGCAGAAATATAGAGGGAAAACCCAGAAATAAATAGGTAAATACACCCTCGGCAAAGATCGCTCCATTAACTTCCGGGTTCTGTGTTCACAGGCAAGGCATCCGCTCTCTCTCTCTCCCTCTCGGGGATCCAGACTATGGAGGAGGTTGTGCGCCATCTGGTGGAGCTGTCCACTCGGCAGCAGAAAATTTCCGAACAACTCATGGCTGGACAAGAGGGATTGGAGCGTCAGCTCCTCCGTGTGGCCGAACGGATACCACTCCCGGGGTCAAAGCTGAATGCTCACCAGCATTTAACTAAACTCAGCGACCTGGATGATATTGATGCTTATCTCCATACGTTTGAAATAATTGCTGGAAGAGAAGGATGGGCGAAAGAAGACTGGGCGAAAATTTTAGCCCCATTTCTGACCGGTGAAGCTCAAAGGGCATATTATTCGCTGGAAGTGCCCCACAATGATAATTATACCACATTAAAAAAAGAAATATTAGCCAGAATGGGTCTATCAGCAATTAGTGCAGCCCAGCAGTTTACAGCATGGACCTATGACGAGAAAGCTCCAGTGCGCGCACAGGCAGCCCAATTATCTTGCCTCGCCCGTCTGTGGCTCCTTGGAGGGAATCCCTCTGCCGTCCAGGTCGCTTAGAGAGTGGTGGTAGAACGATTAATCCGAGCCTTACCCAGGCGGCTTCGGGGGTTGGCCAGCATAAAGAACCCAGAGACATTGGCCACTCTGGTAGAAGCCGTGGAGCTGGCAGTAGCTCACGTAGCCCGTGATGCTGGAGAGAGAGCGGCTCTGCCACCCCGGAGGGTGACACCCCCATGGCGACCGTTGGAGGGTACGTCGCGACCAGTCAACAGACCAGTGGTCCGCAGCCCGATCGACGAGCCCATGCCCACAGAGCCGACCAGCCCGGCAGCCCCAGCCTGGTTAGCGGGGTGCGTTGTACACCGAGACATCTCCCCTGAAGCACCCACCCGTAAAGTTTTGCTTAATGGGAAAGAGATAACGGCCACTCTGGATACGGGCAGTGCCATTACCCTCCTGCATCCTAGAATGGTCCGTTCTAACGGCGAGAGCAAAGCCCGGATCCCAATAACCTGCGTACACGGGGACACTCGCTATGTACCGGCACGGCGAGTAACCATTACCGCTAAACCAGGAACATGGCCCCTTGAAGTCGGGGTGGTGCCGGACCTTCCAGTACCTCTTCTACTGGGGCGTGATTGGCCAGGTCTAGAGAAGCTGCTGCTCCAAGCCAACACCTCGGAGGCACCTCCACGGAGGAAGAACAGGGCTCGGGCTCGGCGAGACCACCAGCCGGTGTTGTTGGCCACCGAAAGCGATAAAGGGGGTGAGTGTTCCAATTTAACACCTAACGTCTATTATGATCTTTTCCAACAGATCACGGTGGGAGGTGGGTTTGGAAGAGCCCAGCGAGAGGACCAAACGCTGAAGCATTGCTGGTCACAAGTAAGGAAGGTGGATGGGAAGGAAAGACTCCCAGCCCCTCACCCCCTCCCACATTTTATACTGACAAAGGGTCTGTTGTACTGTGTCGCAGAGAGGCGGGGGGAAAAGAAAGACCTGCTAGTGGTCCCTAAGGATAAGAGGATCACGATCCTTGAGTTGGCCCATACTCACCCGATGGCCGGTCATTTAGGGACCACAAATACAGTGAAAAGAATCCGGGATCGATTCCACTGGCCGGGACTCGAGGGAGACGTACGAAGATACTGCCAGGCTTGCAGCACCTGCCAACTCACTTCTCCCCACCGACCTCCCCCCAGCCCTCTGATTCCACTCCCCATCATTGACGTACCCTTCACCCGCATCGGTATGGACTTGATAGGGCCATTGCCGAAGTCAGCCCGGGGTCACGAACACATCCTGGTCATCCTGGACTATGCCACCCGGTACCCAGAGGCGATACCACTGAAGAAAGCCACGTCTGCAGCGATCGCTAAAGAGCTGTTTCTGCTGTGTAGCCGAGTGGGTATCCCGTCCGAAATACTGACCGACCAGGGCACCCCCTTTATGTCCCGGCTGATGGCGGACCTCTGCCGCCTCCTAAAGGTCTGTCAAAACATTCCAACCCCCCCCTTCTAACATCTCCTTTCTTTCAGATCCCGGACCACGACGACGCTAGGGGGGGGGATGTGGCGAGCTCACTGATGTCCCGTTGCCATGGTCCCCAAATCGACACCAGCTGTACACTCATTATGGCAGATCAGCTGCAGCTGGGAGTCATCAGAAGAGAGACAGTTATAAGCTGAAGCGAAGGCAACGGTGGTTGAGCTTCATTCCTCCCGATTGCCTCCACATCTAACGTGTGTCTTTCTTTCTCTCACCCACAGTGGACTCTAGTAGCTGACCTGCCGAAACCACCACCCACGACCTTCAAAGCCTTACCTCATTCCCCGGAGCACGAGCACTCTTCACAAGCCCGAAGATTTACTCACCCTGCTTGACGTTTGGAGCACTGAGCACTCTCTGTAAATAAATCACCCTCTGGGGAAAGTGTATTACTACCTCTGTGTCTGGCGTTTTCCCTCCACCTCGCTACACACACCCAAACAGTGTGTATTGACTTCTCAGGGGAATCTAACAGATCTTCTCCCTGCATTGGATGCCACACTTTGACCACACAACACCAACTAGCTGCCCCTGAGGAAAAATCACAGTGGCTGAACAAAGGAGCTCTCACTACCAGAGATGGCATATGGAGGGCTGTTGATGGTCGTCCAGTCCTGCCATCCACATTGGCTGTCTCAGTTATAGCCCAGGCCCATGGGCCAGCCCATCATGGGGACAAGCAAATGATGAGATCTCTCTTCACAGATCGCTCCTGACAACCCATCTAAGAAACCAGTGAACAACAGTGCTGAATGGGTACGCCTTCGCCTGTTTAGGAGGAAGTGGAAGGAGCCCAGGTGGTCTGAACCATACAAAGTCATTGCCAGAACGTCCCATTGTGTTAAGGTTGCTGGCAAGGGTGATACCTGGTACCACCTCTCATCCTGTGTTGCATGTGATCCACCTAATCGTTCTCTTGCAGAAACCAGAGTGGACCTGTCTTCTAAGGTCCAAAAGGGGGAGACTGAGAGTGAAACTGTGACTGAGACTGCACCAGACGCTTACACTGACAGACCTACGAAACAAACACACAATCACTTCAATCACTTGCAGGTAACCTGACAAGAAAATTAAGGATTGAACATAAAACTCGAGACTTATTTCAAACACCTGATAATGAACCATTAGCTCACTGTATAAGTGCGGACTGTGCTTTTGGGGCTGGTATAGCGAAACAATTCAGAGAAAAATATGGGGTAAAAAAGGTTGAAGTTCAATTTAAACAACCAGGGCAGTGTGCAGTAACCAAAGAAGGAGACAGGATTGTGTTTCATCTGGTGACCAAAAAAGTGGCTACTGACAAACCAACATATGAAGACCTCAAAGCCAGTCTAAATGAGATGAAATATTGGTGTCTGTTTTACAGAGTGAGTGGTGTGTCTGTACCCCGACTGGGGTGTGGCCTGGACAAACTTGACTTCACCAAACTGGAGTTCTGCAAATAATCAATGAAGTTTTTTCTGACGTTGATATGCTGATTACAATCTACAGTTTATAAATTAACCCACTATATCCTTTAAGGGTTTAATTTTTTTATTATTATTATTATTATTATATATATTTTTTTTAATTAATTTTCTTGTTACTCTCACCAAATTTTCTGTTTATATGACATTGTGATATTCCTTATTTTAAATAGTTGCAGAATTAAAAGTGTTACTGCATCTCATCTGATTCACCCTTAGGAGAGGCCCCTGAATTGTTAAAGATGTGGAGAGGTTGGAGGTGGCTTCTGAGACTCATTGAGATTACCACCATTGTCATTGGCCCCTGTACAGGAAGAGGGACAGACAAGAATGGGTGTTTGAAAAGATATGGAGGTTTGTCCATAAACTATGTTAAGGGGGAGACAACATCCTACAGATTTGATCTATGTAGGTAATTGACTGTGGGGGACACAACAGTTCTTGGCGAGGATACGATGTATATGTTTGTTTTGATCAGATTATGATCACATGGTACAACATGGGAGATAAGGCAGATCATAAATAGTGTAGAGGGTGGGATCAAGTAGTGGGGTACACAGGGGCATGAACCCCGAACCCAACATGGTTGGGGGATTTTAGAAACGAGTGGAAAAAACTCAAATTACAAAGGGATTATAGTCCCACTCAAAACCCAATTACTATGTCAATAGGGGGATGGACAAGATACCCCCTAGATAGGACCCACTATGCTGGGGGAGCCAAATCACCTGAGTCTCTCCATATACTATTGGGAGTCGAGGCGTCAGGAACTGACCCCCTGAGACTCATAAAAGTTAATTTCTTAGACAGAGTCACTGAAGTAGAAAATGTGTCTAGCCCTATCATTTCTAACCAAACCCAGAATCCTGTGGTCATTACCACTGATTATACTAAATTGACCCCCCATGACTTATTGGCAATGGCCACTGGTTATGGTGATGACAACCTGTGGATGAATTGGATAACTGCCACAGCCAGAGAACAACATATGAGTGGTTGTGTAGCCTGTGCCAAAGCACGACCAAATCTATACACAGAACCTGCTCCCCTATACCCTGAAGATGACTGGGGCTATAATTGTATGCTAAATTTTACCAAAGAACCCACCCCAGCTTACTGCACCACTCTGGCATCTCTATTTCCACCGATCAATGATAACACAAAGATTGGCCCATTCACCCCTAGAGAGGGAGATTATACATGTTTTAACTTCACTAGGACAAATCAGTCAAAGATATTTGTAGGAAATGTGAATAAAAAGTGGTGCAACTCCACGGTTGACAATGCTGAGAAGGTTTTAGGTACCTGGGCCAGAGAAGGACTTTATTACTATTGTGGAGGTCAAGTACTGCTAGTGAGGATCACCAGAAGCATGGTGGGTAACTGTGCAATGGTAAGACTTGCAGCACCACTGACTTTGATTGGAAATAAATTGATAAAAACTAAAATGAATGATACCACACCAGCAACTTTAACTAGAAAAAGAAGGAGACATGTTTTAGTCAAGAGGTCAACTTTTGACCTCACAAATAACAGCCCAACTTACATTGATGCAGTTGGAGTCCCTAGAGGTTTCCCAGACGAAGACAAATTGGCTGATCAGATAGCTGCAGTGTTTGAAAATATACCAATTATCTCTGCCTTGTTTCCAGTGACCCCCAACAAAAATGTTGACAGAGTAAATTATGTTAACAACAACTTAATGAGACTATCTAATCTGACTCATGATGCTGTTGAAGGCCTAGCAGAGCAATTAGCACCTACATCGTTGATGGCCCTGCAAAACAGGATGGCACTAGACATGTTATTGGCTGAGCTCGGGGGGTATGCGCCACGGTGGGCTAAATGTGCTGCACTTATATTCCAAACAACACCGCCCCAGATGGGTCGGTGACGAGGGCACTGGAAGGACTAAGGGCTTTGTCTGTTGAGATGCAGGAACACTCAGGTATCAATAACCCCATTGATAAATGGTTCACTGATATGTTTGGGAACTGGAAAGGTGTGATCATTTCTATAATTACTTCACTGGGCATGTTTTTGGGAATTTTGGTTACTTGTGGATGTTGTTGTATTCCTTGTTTTAGATCATTGTGTAATAGAATGATTGTGACTGCAATTGAGAGAAAGGTGTTAACCTGCCATTGTTTGTTTGATTTTGTCCAGAGAAACTTGACATATTAATTGTTGACATATAGTGTGTTTAATGTTAAAAAAAAATAGTGGATTTTAGGAAAATAGCTAATCAATCACTGACAAAACAATAATAAAAATAATAAAAAATAAATAATGCAAATAAAAAAACATATGATGTGTTGTAGTCAAAATTTGCAAAAACAAAATGATACATAATAATGTTTGGGGAACACTAAAATATATTCAATACAAACAAGATCTTTGAGGCAGTGTTTCATTGCATCATCACACAGACTTTATCCCTAGTGTTTCTGTAAACTATTGCAGTCCATGGACTATGTACTGGAGTTTGTGGAGCAAAATTTAATAATTAACAAGCTTTAGCGCATTTAAAGAAAATCTGCCAAGATTCCCACTGTCAGAATTAGATCCACTTTAGTTTTGTTAAAGAATTTTAAACAAAGTCATTAAGCCTTGCTAACCAATTCAACTCAATTTGTAGTACATGATCAGCACCTTACCTCTTCTCCTTCCTCAATGTGATAATCTCTCCTGACATTTGGACCACCAACATACATAACATTCAACTGATAAAAAAACCTAAGACAAATGTAATAATATATAAATAAATATTAAATACACAAAAATGTATGTATATATATATATGATTATTGATTACTTACATTAATTTGTTGCATACAGGTGGTAGGAATGAAGTCTCATTCTCAGCAATCCACTTGTCAATATTCACATGCAGAGACTGGTTGGTCATTTTTCTCACAAATTTGTGAATACAGCTTTGCTTGGAATAATCTGTCTGAGTAAGCAACAAATTTCTGAGCAATGGAGTATTTCTTCAGGCAGTTTTGACAAACCACCTTTGAGTTACTGAATAATGGGGCGGTGCTATTACATACAGTATGTGGCAATGAGGTTGAAATCCATGTTTATGCAGCTGAACAGTAATGCTAGTAGCCTAGCAATACAGACAGCACAGCATAATTCTGGGATTTGCAGTTTTTTTATTTATTTTTTTGTGCAGTAAAGCCACATTTTTCAAAACTGTTCACACACTGAGCCAAACAGAAGTCTATGTAGAACAAACTGAATCGTTTTTCATTGCATTTACAAAAAAATGCATACAATGATATTTTTATTGCCAAACACTTTTGTCATTCATACTCTACAAGTGGAAAAAATACAAAGGTTTCAGCACATTTTTCACATTAGGGCTAGGCGGTGTGACCAAAATGTTATTTTATGGTATTAGGAAGTTTATTTCACGGTAACAATATCTTTGAAGATATAGTTTTTCTCAAAGGTAGTTATTCCAGAAAATCTATAAAAGGGCTTTATATAATAAATAATTTTGACTATTTAAGAAAAGGACTTTATCTTATTTGATTAGTTTGTATTTTATTTTTAACCTTATAGGTATAGTAAACAAAATATGACTTTAGATGAGCAATAAATTACATTGTATGTCACATTTCACAGTTTTATGTGGACAGACATTATTATCCTATGTAAGTAACAGAAAATTTTAACTTAAATATGTAAATATAAATATGTTAATTCAATTCAATTTATCTTTATTTCTATATCGCTTTTACAATGTATATTGTGTCAAAGCAGCTTAACATAGATGAAGTTCCAGTAAACTGAAACTGCTTCAGTCCAGTTTTCACAGATGAAGTACAGTTTAGTTCAGTTCAATGTAAATTGAAGCCAAAACACTGAAGAGCAAACCCAATGATGCACAACTCCACAAGTCCCAAATCAAGCAAGCCGGTGGCAACAGTGGCAAGAAACAAACTTCACCAATAAATGAAAGTAAAGGGGAAAAAAACCTTGAGAAAAACCAGGCTCAGCAGGGCATGACCAGTTCTCCTTTGGCCAAACTTCTTGTGCAGAGCTGTAGTGTAGCCGCTGAAGGCTTGAGAAGGATGGACGTCTGTCATGGAGAAGATGCAGGACTGAGAAGTTTATCGGCGGGTGTTCAGGCCCACAGGATCAATGCGGAGGCTCGTCTGTCACTGGGGTCTTTCCAGGAACAAGTTTCATGCTCTCCACTCATCCATGACCACCAAACAGACTTGAAACAGAAACAGACTAACATAAGCATATATGCTGTTCAAATTATAATGTCTTTCTGCAAAGTGTTCCCGAGTCTGGTTGCCCTAATTAATGGAGCCTAACAATCCTTTTGGATTTCAAAAGTTATGTGTTTGTGTTTTATGTGTATTCTAATGCAAAGAGACATATCATTAGTCTTGTTTTAAACTGACAGAGTGTGTCTGCCTTCCAAACTGTGCTAGAAAGGCTGTTCTAGAGTTTAGGTGCCAGATATGAGAATGATCTACCACCTACAGTCAATTTAGAAATTCTAGGAATAATCAATTGTCCAGAATTAACTGAGTGTAGTGGACATGAGGGCCTGTAATACACCAGAAGCTCCCCCAAACACTGGGGAGCTAAGCCATCCAGGGCTTTGTGGGTAGTCAATAAGATTTAAAAAATTATACGATGTTTAATATGAAGCTGGTGCAATGATGAAAGAACCGGAGTAATATGATCATATTTCTTAGTTCTAGAAAGTACTCTAGCAGCTGCATTTTGAACCAACTGAAGTTTGTTATTTATAGGCCTACAGGGCAACCACCTAGTAACGCAATACAGTAGTCTAACTGAGAGGTCATGAAAGCACGAATAAGCTTTTTTGAGTGATAAGTGAGATTTTTGGGTCCAATAAGCAAGACCTAAGTTTTATCTAAATTTGGTAATAAAAGTTTTTTTGTCATCTAATTTAATATATCAGCTATCAGTGTTGGGAGTAATGCATTACAAAAGTATTGTATTACAGTAACATATTACTTTTTCCTGTAACGCAGTAGTGTAAAGCATTACTAATACATTTTCAGTAATATTTTACTCGGTACATGTTCAGTAACGCTTGCGTTACAACAAACTTTTCGCCCGCAAGACATTAACAAATAAAAAATACTGCAAGTAAGTTCTATTTCCTGTTCGTGGTTAGTGAATATACGCATATGTTGTCATTAATCTCCCTCTGGCTATTGGAACTTTTTACTTTGAACGCGGAAAGCTGTGTTTAGAATTTGTTTAATATAAAAATGATCAGGCTTAGTATAGTCCCGTAACTGAGAACGAGTAGGCTACAAGATAACTGCAGACTGTGGTACTTGCATTCAGTGCATTCAATTATATTTTTGTACACTATACTCATATGTGCAACAGGTAACAGGTAGAAATTAGTAGGCTAGGCTATTGATAAAGCGAGTTATTCTCTTCATGGCTGTGACAACATCCTGCAAGCATAAAGAGAATAGCTGGTTTTAACAAATATATAAATATATATATATGCAAATTTATATGAGCTTAAATTATTTTTTTTTTTTTCACTTAGCTGCGCTATTCTGTGTGTGCGGTATTTATGACCCAGATATGTAGCCAATAAACAATGCTTAAACATTAAAATGTGCTTTTAGAAACTTTAAGTATTTATATTTTATGTTGCCTATGTTTAGGATAGGGAATAGAATAGCATACAGTACAGCTATAAAAAACATTTAGTCCCGTAAACTGAAATAGGCTGGCTATAAGAGACTGCAGACCAGGATGTCTTTGTGTTACGTTCCAGCACTTTATCTGGCTATTGTGATTATTTATCATGTCTCATTATGTGTTTCTGTTTGTCACCCAGTCCGCTACTGTGCTTGCTCCACCTACTGCTACCCCTGATTGGCTGCAATAATGTCCTTGCTGCAACCAATCCCAGTACTGTTGCTCTCCGATTGGCTGCTGCTTTGCAACTCTGCTCTGGTCCCAGCCAATCACCGCATGCCACCTGTCCTTTATAAGGTCTCCAGTTGCATGGAGGAGACAACTCAGTCTCTCTGTGTTATTCTTTCGTTCTGACTCTGACTTTCTCTGTCTCTTTGATCGATACATTGCTCTTTGCATCTTGGTTCGTTTGTTTAGTTTGCTTTTGTGATTTTTCAAAGTGTTTGTTAGTTTGTTATCCCCATATTTTGTTAGTATTGCTCGTCTTTATTTTGATTTACACTCTGTCATTGTTATCAAGTGTGGTACTGTCTGTCCTTACCATTGTATTACCAGATCTCCCCTATCCTCATGTTTTGCTGTGAGTTTAGAAAGACTGGGAGGTAAGTACGTCACGTGACATACATTTCAGCACATAGTTTAAACATTTGTATAGATATACCAGGTCAGCGGGTGTGTGCCAACCAATGTATTTTTGGTTTGATTATCAGACAGTGTAGATTAGATTGGACGTCACCAACGTTGAATTATTTTTCATATCTTTTGTTTATTAGAGGGGATTTGCTGTAAACATTAGTAAGACTGTTTGGCTCTTTTCTTTAGCACCACCCATAACCAGTCTTTCTAACTCTTTGTTGTTTATTGTCTTCATTATTATATTACATTGTAAATTTATATTGTTCACTATTTCACTCTCCCTTGTGTAAATAAATCACCCTTTTTTTTTTTTTTTTTAAAACACTACTTGTCCCCTTTTGCTTTGTCACACAATTACCCTGAGTTTTGCGAAACCAGTCATCTTCAGACCCAAATGTGCAATCCCACTCCCCTAGACTGCCAGGGATTGTAACACTTTGCATTGTGAATTATATTTTTTCACACTATAGGCTAGCCTATGCCGTGCAACAGGTAACAATTTTGCTTTTGAAATAGATATCCAGTTAAAGCACAAAGCATCCCAGCATTATGGATATATTATTAGCTTAATATTATTCTTATTAGACATTCGTGGACATAATCTTGACTGACAAAATGAAGCTTGCCTACTGATCTCTAAGATCAACACATCATGCTGCGATTAAAAAATACAAAAACAGATGAAAAACAAAGTAGACATGCATCTGTCTGGAAAGGGTTACAAAGCCATTTCTAAGGCCTTAAGGCTCAAACCACTATCAGACAACTAAAATATTTTCCACAAACGTAGAAAATTTGGAACAGTGGTGACTCTTCCCAGGAGTGGTCAGCCTACCAACATTACCAAAATAAGGGCACAGAAACTCATCCAGGAGATCATAAAAAACCTACAACATCTAAGGAACTGAAGGCTTCACTTGCCTCAATTAAGGTCAGTGTTCATGGTTCTACAATAAAGAAGAGATTGTCTTAAAATGGTATCCATGGGATGGTTTCATGGCAAAAGCTGACCACTGCTGTCCTCTGTTGGAGTGAATTGATCCCGTGGGCTAGCCTGAACACCCACTTGGGACCTACTCAGACCTGCAGCTTCTCTATGATGGACATCCAGCATTCTTAAACCTCCGGGACCCAGACTGCAGCTCTGCACAAGAAGACTGGCTAGAGGAAAAATGGTTGTGCCCAACTGGGCCTGGTTTTCTCAAGGTTTTTTTTTCTTCACTTTAGTCAATTGGTGAAGTTTGTTTCTCACCACTGTTGCCAGTGGCTTGCTTGGTTTGGGACTGTTTTGGCTTTCAGAAGTTACATTTACATTACACTGAATTGAACTAAACTATACTGAACTGCAACTGTGAAAACTGGACTGAAGCAGTTTCAATGTACTGGAATGTACTAAAATCTATGACTGATACGAGATACTGAACTATTTTCAGTAAACTTTCTTTGATTGAATCTTTGACTCCAGTGCTTCATCTGACACACTGGTCATTTTGGGGTTAAAACTGTCAGTTCAGAACAATGATTATATTTATAATATTGAAAATTGTGATTTTATATGAGGCGCCCTGTATGATTTAAATCAAACGTCGCTTATCAACACATACAAAACACCTATAAATTACTTGCAAATACACCTATACTATTGGATGCTCAAAACAATATATATGAAACTTGCATATAAACATATAAATATGACTATATATACATGTACACACACACACACACACACACACACACAGGGGTTGGACAATGAAACTGAAATGCCTGGTTTTAGACCACAACAACTCATTGGTATGGTGTATGACCTCCTTTTTTGACTAATACAGCATCAATTCACCTTGGGAGAGACAGATACAAGTCCTGCACATGGGAGATGTTCAACTTCAGTTCATCAAATCACCAGTCTTGCTGTGTGTATTGGTGCAATATTATCCTGATACACGGCACCGCCTTTAGGATACAATGTTTGAACCATTGGGTGCACATGGTCCTCCAGAATAGTTCGGTAGTCCTTGGCAGTGATGCACACATCTAGCACAAGTATTGGACCTAGGAAATGGCATGGTATTGCAGCACAAACCATCACCGATCCACCCCCATGCTTAACTCTGAGCATTTAACAGTCTGGGTGGTACACTTTGGGGCTTCTCCACACCATATCTCTCAGATGTGTGAAAGAGTGAAGGTGGACTTATCAGAGAACAGTACATGTTTTAAATTGTCCACAGCTCAAGATGCTGGCACCATTGAAACCAACGTTTGGCATTGGCAAGAATGACCAAAGGTTTGGCTATAGCAGCACAGAGGAGAGTAGAGGTGCACATTTAATTCTGCAGTGAGTTGGGCAGCTGTGGTTTTATGTTTTTTGGATACAATCCAGGTTAGCACCTGGACATCACTTTCAGACAGCTTCCCTTTGCTTCCTGTTGAATGTTGATCGTATTTCTAGGTGGTATGCTGACAATACCCTGGATACTGAGGCTCTTGGATACAAAGACTTCCTGTCTTCCATTGCTCTGCTGTTTCCGTTGCTGTTCTGCTTGAAGTTTGGTTTTTATTCTAAATTTAATTATAAGTCGTTGCGATCAAACTCTGCCGATCAAATTAAATGGTAAAAAGTTTGTGCTTTTCACTTTATTGCTTTTCTTGCTTTCATTTCCAGTTTGCGCATCTGTTTTCTCAATCATGTGTCGTAAGGTTTATTTACTTACTCGCGCGTAACCGTACCCTTTATATTGTGTTGTAATTCGTTTTGTACATGTGTATTTCATACAGACTTTTGCTCACGCTTACATGTCTAATTACACCTTTTATATTACATTGTAGATCGTTTTGTGCGGACTCTCTCTCTCTCTCACTTCCATTGTGAGTGTCTGAGCACATGAGGATGAGGTGTGTGGGTTTGATTGACTGTGAGTGATCTTTCTTTTCTCCCTTTCTTTCTCTCTTTGCTTTGGGGCTCTTTCTTGGTGGGTGTTTGGGTTTTCATTCTCGTGTCTCATATTTGGGCTGCGTACTGCCTGATAAGGAAGTATGGTGGCCCAAAGTGAGAATTTAAGCTTGCTTACCCGGCCTCACGCTGTTAAAGGGGCGTCCTCGGCAAGTGTGGAGCAATGCTGCTTGCCCATTGGAGAAGTTATTGGTTTTGAGTGTATATTATTTGCTTACAGAGTGAAACATGCAGCTGTAATATTCTTTGATAGCATTGACAAAGCAAATGAGGCTGTTGACCATGGAGTTACTATTAGCAGTGAGTTTAATCCGGTCCTTCCTCTTTCGTTGTCATCTAAAAATGTTACTTTGGCAAATGTTCCCCCCGTTTATGAGTGATAAGGTTTTAACTCAGGCTTTGTCCCATTACGGAAAATTGGTGTTGCCAATAAAGAACATTTCGATCAGTAGTGATTCACCTCTTTTAAAGCACATCATCTCTTTTAAGCATTTTGTTCATGAGTTAAACCGGTCACTAAAGTTCCACGTTGACGGATATGATTATGTGATCTTTGTAACAACTGCGAGAACAAAGTGCTTTGGTTGTGGGAAAGTGGGACACTTAATTAAAAATTGTCCTGATAAATCGAAGGCAATGGAAGTCACTGAGGGTAATGATGATAGCTGATCGTGGTGAATGAGACTCAGGGTAGAAGCCTAAATACAACCAATCTGTTGGAGAGTAACTCAACTGTGGCAGTCCAAGGTCAGTTAGGTAAAAAAAATAAAAGAGTACTGTTGCTGATAGCAATGAAATAACTTTTGACAGAGTGCAGATTTCAGAAAACAAAAACGAAAGAAATACATGTTGTGTTTCGGAAGCCGTGCTTTTTCTTGTATCAAGGAGTGGTTTTGTAATGTGCTGGGGAAGACAGAGAAGTAGAGCAGAATTTGTTTAAAGTGCCACTAAAAAGAAAAAAGAATGTTAAGGCAAGGCAAGTTTATTTATATAGCACATTTCAAACACAGTGGCAATTCAAAGTGCTTTACATAAACAGGAATAAAAGAGACAAGTATAAATAAAATAAGAACAAATAATATAAAAACAGATAAAAACAGAGTAAAGACAGTTTTTCCATATACCAAAACACCAGTGAATCATATTTTCTCATTTTACTATGGGACTTCCCCATTCTGGTGATCAACCCCCCTCTGTGGACTTTTTCGGTACCTAATAATCTACTGGACGTCTCCAACAGATTCAATTTATCACCTAAAAGAAGAAGTATGACTTGTGTGATATTTAGACTAAACGGGACTGAAAGGCAATACACCTGGGTTAATACAAGAGATAATGTGATTTCATTAGCTAGATTAGATAGGTCCTACACTTTTAGGCATCATCTTAATATATTCAACAATTGTTCAATTGTTCCAATGAGTTTTACAGATCATGCCATGGTGAAATTCATTCATTCATTCATTCATTTTCTTTTCGGCTTAGTCCCTTTATTAATCTGGGGTCGCCACAGTGGGATGAACCGCCAATTTATCCAGCATATGTTTTATGCAGCGGATGCCCTTCCAGCTGCAACCCATCACTGGGAAACATTCATACACACTCATTCACACACATACACTACGGACAATTTTAGCTTACCCAATTCACCTATACCGCATGTCTTTGGACTTGTGGGGGAAACCGGAGCACCCGGAGGAAACCCACGCGAACACGGGGAGAACATGCAAACTCCACACAGAAATGCCAACTGACCCAGCCGAGGCTCGAACCAGCGACCTTCTTGCTGTGAGGCGAACGTGCTACCCACTGCGCCACCGCGTCGCCCGCCTTGGTGAAATGTAATTTTATTTTGAATTGTATTAAATCCAAAAGTGCTTATTGGGATTTTAATATTTCTTTATTGAATGACAAGTTCTTTAAAGAGTCTTTTAAACTCTTCTGGGATAATCATAGAAAAACAAAATCCACTTTCAAATCGTTACAACAGTGGTGGGATTTTGGAAAAATTCAAATCAGGCAATTCTGTCAGCAGTACACTCACAATGTTACTAGAGAGCTAGGACGATCTTTGAAGAGCTTAGAAACTGAAATAAACCAGTGTCAACAGCTGGCTGAATCCACTAAAGATCACTTTTATCTAGATGTCTGTTTAAAGAAAATAGCACAGCTTGCTGATTTGCTTGGGTATAAAACACAGGGGGCACTGGTTTGGTCAAGATTTTTAAATACTGATCAAATGGATGCTCCGTCTGAATACTTTTTAGTCTTAAAAAAAAAGAATGGTCAAAGACGTCTTTTTCAAGTGCTACGTTCTGAGGATGGAGGGCTTTTGCTACACCCCATAGATATCCAGAAAAGAGCACTGCCCCAGATGTCTAAAGAGGGTAATGCTGCTCTCTCTAGCTCTCTTAGCTTGGGGGAGCTGCATAAGGCCCTTCAAGGCATGGAGTCTGGGAGAGCTCCTGGAGTTGATGGTCTTCCAGTAGACTTTTTAAAATCCTTTTGGCCTAAGTTGGGAGTAGATTTGCTGCAGGTACTTAATGCCAGTTTGTCGGAGGGCAGGCTGCCTTTGAGTTGTCGTTGCCTTACTGATATTAAATGCTGGCGTCCTGTCTCGCTTCTTTGCGGTGATTATAAGTTGTATACCAAAACATTGGCCAACAGGTTGGTAGGAGTATTTGATGTTGTCATTCATCCGAACCAGACCGACTGTGTTCCAGGTAGATCTATCTTTGATAATATTTATTTAATAAGAGACATCTTGGAAGTGTCCAAATTGTGTACTTTGAATTTTGGTTTGATCTCGCTGGATCAGGAAAAAGCATTTGATCAAGTTAAGCATATTTACTTGTAGAGGACTTTGTCTGCGTTTGGCTTTAGTAAAAAATTTGTGGATATGATCAAAATGCTCTAGAGTGAAGTTGAGAGTGAACTTAAGGTAAATGGCGATTTATGTGCTCCTTTTCCGGTTCATAGGGGTATAAGACAGGGATGTTCTTTATCTGGAATTTTGTATTCTTTGGCCATTGAGCCCTTGTTACATCAGCTAAGAGAAAAAATTTGTGGTTTACACATGGTGTATCTGCTTGCTCTAGGAGCATTGCTAATTGATTGATGTAAATATTGAAGAGGGTTGGTGACAGTGGCCAGCCAGCCTGTCTCACACCCTGCCCCTAAGTAAAGAATTCTGTTCGCTTATTTCCAATTTTATTTGTGCACTGATTGTTTGAATACATTGTTTTCAGAATGTTGTATGTTTTACTGCCAATACCTGATTCTAGAAGTTTAGACAACAGACCTTCATGCCAAATTGAATCAAACGTTTTCTGGAAATCTACAAAGCAAGCAAATATTTTGTTTTTGTTTTGATTGATGTATTTTTAATCAGAGTCTGAAGGGCGAAGATATGGTCTGATGTTCTGTAATGTGTCAGAAACCCAATCTGACTTTTGTTGAGGACATTGTGCTCTGTAAGGAAGCCTATGAGTCTGGTGTTGATGATGCTGCAGAACAGCTTCCCCAGATTACTGTGCACACAGATGCCTCTGTAATTGTTAGGGTCTGATTTGTCTCCACTTTTGAATATGGGTGTTATCAATCCTTTATTCCATATGTCAGGAAAATGACCAACACTCAGAACCAAATTGAACAGTTTCATTATAGCCAATTGGAATTTGTAATTTATGTTTTTAATCATTTCATTAAGGATACCGTCTGGACCACTTGCCTTTTTTGTTGGTAGGACTTGTATTTTATCTGTTAGCTCTTTTTCTGTGATTGGGTAGTCTAACGGATTTTGGTATTTGCCAAATATTTGCTCTGTATGGGTTAACTTATTATATATATGTGATTGTTCCATACTCATTCTATTCATTTTATTAAGGAGGTTCCAGTTGTCCCAGAAATTGCTTGAATCCACAGATTCTTCAATTGTTTTGAGCTGTTTTTGGATGTACTTTTCTTTCTTTTTTCTGATTGTGTTTTTATATTTTTTAAGCTCCTCGTAATACCGAAGACGTAAATCTGTATTCTCTGGTTGTCTGTGTTTTTCATTTGCTAGTTGTCTTAAGTTTTTCCTTATTGTTTTACAATCAAAGTCATACCATTTTTCATTCTCTTGTTTTTGTTTAAAAGTTTTCTTAGTGGTTTTAATATTAAATATCATTGCCAAATAATCAAATATGTAATTTATGTTTTCTACAGCTAGATTAACACCATCTCCATTATCAGGATAACTGTTTTCCATAAATTCATCCAAAAGTAAACCTATTTGGGGGTCTTCAATTGCGTTCCTGTATCTTTCAGAGCTGCCTTGCACCCATCTATAATTATTTTTAATGTTATACAATTTACTGGATTGTGAAAATATATTAGTATTCTTGTTCTTTTTTATATAAAGTGTCATTTGGCTGTGATCCGATAGAGGTGTTAGTGGTTTAACAGTGAATGCACTGATCATGTAGTCAACTGTTGAGCTACCGAGAAATGAGCTGTGGGTGTATCTCCCCAGAGAGTCTCCTCTCACCATGCCATTGACCAGATATAGAGAGGTTTCAACAGAGCTCAAGTAGGAGCTTTCCATTCTTATTTATTTGGGTATCAGAGTTATTCCTCTCTCTCTCTCTCTCTAGTGCCTATTGCTCATTTCATACATACGCTCCAGCTCCCTTTAACTCATATTCCAGTGGTGAGTCAGAATCTACTTCATCTCACGGTGAGTAAAATAGCTTCTTCTCGCATGCATTTCCTGCCACATGATTAGTGTATCTCTCTCTGTCAGCAATGAGGGCTTTACATGTGATAAATATAGGGAAATAGTCGAGCTAAGAAAGAGGAACTCAGAATTAGAGACACACATCCAAAGTTTAATTAAGGATAGTAAGATTGCTAGGTCTCTAAATAAGGTTTTGGATGTGACAAGCCCAGCAAGCCCTGCACATTGTTTGGCTCCGGTTGTTGCAACGAGACGGCTGGGTTTCTGTGATAGCATCTAAAAGTGGGAGAAAACACTGTATGTCCGTTCCAACATCAAACAGGTTTAGCCCCCTCAGTGATGCACCCACTGAGAAACCTGATGAAAGTGCCCTAGTAATTGGTGACTCCACAGTGTGGAATGTGCAAATAAAGACACCAGTCACCATAGTCAGATGTCTGCCGGGAGCCAGAGCACCTGACATCATGTCAAATTTAAAAGTGCTAAACGTAAAATCTAAATCTAAACATAAGTTCAGTAAAATCGTTATCCACATTGGTGCTAATGATGTTCGGCTACGTCAGTCGGAGATCACTAAATGCTAAAGCTTTAAATAAAAGTGAAACCATCAACAAAAGCCCAACCACTTCTATGTTTACAAATACAAGCGCAGCCGTTTACAGGTCATTTCTGATTAATGATGTCATAATTTACTGGTATTTTGGAAAGGATGTGTGAATGGTCTTTTCTGGAAAAATTCCGTAACATCCTTGCCTGTGTGAACAGCGCTTTTTTTTATTTACCGGTAAAGTCGTTCTGGAAATTTTCCGGATATTTACCCATATCACTGTGTGAAAGGGGCTAATGTCTGATGCGGAAAGGCTTATTCATGCTTTCATGACCTCTCGGTTAGACTATTGTAATGCGTTACTTGCCCTGTAGGCATAATTAATAAACTTCAGCTGGTTAAAAATCCAGCCACTAGAGTGCTTTCTAGAACAAAGAAATACGATCATATTATTCCAGTTCTTTCATCATTGCATTGGCTCCCTATTAAATGTTGTATATATTTTTTTATTTTATTGACTACCTACAAAGCCCTGAACGGCTTAGCCCCCCACTATTTGAGGGAGCTCCTGGTGTATTACAGCCCCTCACTTCCACTACGCTCAATTAATTCTGGACAATTGATTATTCCCAGAATATCAAAATCAACTGTAGGCAGTAGATCTTTCTCATATCTGGCACCTAAACTCTGGAACAGCCTTCCTAGCACAGTTTGGGAGGCAGACACACTCTGTCAGTTTAAAACTAGACTAAAGACACATCTCTTTGCATTAGCATACACATAAAACAGAAATACTTCTGAAATCTAAATCCTCTAAAGGATTGTTAGGCTGCATTAATTAAGGCAACCGGAGCCGGGAACACTTTACAAAATACATTATAATTTAAATGGCATCTACGCTTATGTTTGTCTGTTTTTCATTATCCCGAGGTCTCCATAATCCTAGACCAGGCCGTATCCTGAGCAGATGCTGTGGCGGTCATGGAGGAGTGGAGAGCACGAGACTGATTCCTGAAAGACCCCAGTGACAGACAAGTCTCGTCATTGATCCCAAAGAGCCAGCCTGTACACCCGCCAGTGACCTACTCACACACACATGCAGTTTCTCCATGATGGACATCCAGTATTCTTCAGCCTCCGGCACCTAGACTGCAGCTCTGCACAGGAAGTTTGCCCAGAGGAGAAATGGTTGTGCCCAACTGAGCCTGGTTTCTCTTGAGGGTTTTTTTTTCCTTCACTTTTGCCAATCGGTGAAGTTTTGTTCCTCGCCACTGTCACCACTGGCTTGCTTGGTTTGGGAGCTGCGCATAAATGGATTTGCTCTTCAGTATTTGAAATTTCAGCAATGAAAATGAAACCACAATGAACTTAACTAAATTGAACTTTAACTCTGAAAACTGGACTGACACAGTTTCAATTGCAATTTACTAGAACTTCTATGTTAAGCTGCTTTGACACAATCTACAGTCTAAAAGAGCTATAGAAATAAAGATGAATTGCCCAGCTGAGCCTGGTTTTTCCCAAGGTTTTTTCTATCACTTTCATCAATAGGTGAAGTTTGTTCCTCGCCACTGTTGCCACTGGCTTGCTTGGTTTGAGACTCATGGAGCTGCACATCAAAGATTTTGCACTTCAGTGTTTGAACTTTCAGGAGTGAAATTTAAACTACACTGAAGTGTACTAAACTGAACTTCAACTCTGAAAACTGGACTGACGCAGTTTCAATTTACTAGAACTTCTATGTTAAGCTGCTTTGACACAACCTACATTGTAAAATCATTAAAGAAATAAAGATGAATTGAATACAGTCCCAACAGTGAAGCATGGTGGTGGCAGCATGATGTTGTGGTGGTGTTTTTCAGCTGCAGGGACAGGACGACTGGTTGCAATCAAGGGAAAGATTAATGCAGCCAAGTACAGGGAAATCCTGGACAAAAAACCTTCTCCAGAGTCCTCAGGACCTCAGACTGGGCCGAAGGTTTACCTTCCAACAAGACAAGGACCCTAAGCACTGTAGTGATAATTGGATTTATCACTTGGGCTTAGACCACTGGGGGCTCTGACATCATTGCTACCCTGATAACGCTTTCTTTTTACAAAGCTATACAACAGGGGTTCCCTACCAGCTGAATCAAAGGAGCAGGGGTGCTCAATTTGTGATTCAGGGTGCTTGGGGGGAAAAATGCCTAGCTCCCTCAAATTCACTAATCTTGTTCACAGTCCAATTCATTTCACTTATCCTATCTTCCTTGTCCATTTATTCCTTCTCTCTCAGCTCAGAAATGTCAAGCAATGCTGATTTCAACTCAGACTTAGTCCTAGTTAGACTAGACCTTAGAGAATTTAACTCTGTTTGTACTGACAAGTCATTTTGGGTCAGGGCAAGCTCTGTTTGCAGAGCGGCCATGTCAGTTTTCTGGCTTTCTAGTTTTTAAGCCATACTTAAATGCTCCTTCTTGAACTGTTCAAGTTCCTTAGCTGTGTTTGAACTGTCATTTTTCATCAGTTTTATTTCCTTTTCCTGATTACTGACAACACAAAGGACGCTTTTAACTCTTGCTGCCAACCAAAAAGTTTAGTCTCTTAACTGCTCATTGTCCCTATGCAGATTCGCTAATTCGTTTTTGAATTCACTAAGCTGCAGATACAAAGCTCGACTCTGATCTTAAGTTGGTGCAGTTTTGGTGTCTTTTTTATGTTGGACAGGTAAATTTTGTGCTAGGCTGGAAAGTAGCTTCATAAATAAAGCAGCATTTCCAGCTTGACTTACTGCTTCTACTGTAACATCAGACATATTTATTTAATATATAAACTTGTGTTGTATATATAAAATAAATACACCCCCCTATCAAGGTAAACTGTTGAAAGCTTAACACTTAAGTGACGGCTAGTCTACCACAAGCCTATGAAGGAGAATATTATGATCGATTGTATCAAATGCAGCACTGAGGTCCAATAACACTAAGAGAGAAATACAACCACGATCGGACGACAGAAGGAGGTCATTTGTAACTCTTAGGAGTGCTGTTTCTGTGCTATGCAATGCTCTAAATCCAGATTGAAATTTTTCATAAATATTGTTTCTATGCAGGAAGGAACATAGTTGAGCAGATACGACTTTTTCTAGTAGTATGTGTTCATATATGTTTATATATGTATGTGTTCATATATGTTTTATTTATTTATTTGTATATTTATTTATTTTATATAATGTATATTTATTTATTTTATATAATTACAGACGTTACAACAGCTAATTCGCATTAGACTTGATCTGCCGCTATATCATCAAATACTGTTCAACATTTATGTTAATTATTTATCTGCAACCCTAAATCAGAAAAAGTTGGGACAGTATGGAAAACACAAATAAGAAAAGAAAGTTTTCTAAACTTTAGAAAACTAAAATAAAAGATTTCTATATTTAATTTGACTTGTATTTCATTGCAGACTGTAATGATTATCAGATGGAGTGTCCATGAAATTCATTACAGGGCACTCCAGCTATCTGTATGCTACCTGTTATTCACATGGACTACAACTACCATGAGGCTTTGAGCCAATCAACACCTGCTACAGCTGTAAACAATCTGGACAGACACATTCACACAGCTGAATATTATTTACACTTATTATACTCTCGATATAAAGTCCGTTCTCTTGTTACTTGTTCTCTTGTCTTGTTACTGTGTATGTGCATTTCTAAGCATTTACTTGTGTTCGCCTGTCGATGCTTTGATCCTGGACTGTTTATCCTGTTTTCGACTGTTTTCTGCCTGCCATGACCCTCGCCTGTTATCTGAATTACTCTTTGGATTTTCTCTGTTGTTCTCAGTGCTCCTGTTTACCCTTGCCTGTATGACCATCCCATTTTATAATAAAGCTGCATTTGAAACTATCTCTATTGTCAGAACATGCTGTCATAACACAGACAATTCAACAAACATTATTTAATGTGTTCCTTTTTAATGTGAATTTTTTGTTCTTGCAACACATTTCAAAAACAGTTGGAACAGTATGAAGCATTTCAGGTGTAATTTTGTCCCATTCTTCCTGCAAACAAGTCTTAAGGTGAGCAACAATATGGGGTCTTCGTTGTTGCATTTTTTTTTCGCAATAAATACACCACTCATTCTCTACTGGAAACAGGTGGGACTGCAGGAATGCCAGTCAACTACTTGTGTCCTCTTCCTCTGTAGCCAGGACTTTGTAATATGTGCAGAATGTGGTTTTGCATTATCTTGTTGAAATGTGCACTGGCTTCCCTGGAAAAGATTCTTGAAGGCAGCCTATTGTGCTATAAAATCTCTATGTACTTTTCAGCTTTAATGGTGCCATCACAGAAGTGCAAGTTACCCTTACCAAGGGCACTTGACCATGACAGACCCTGGCTTTTGGACTCGTTGCTGGTAACAGTCTGGATGATCCTTTTCTTCTTTGGTCCGGAGCACACAGTGTCCATTTCTCCCCAAAAATACTGATTCATCTGACCACAGTACATGTTTTCACTGTCTGATGGTCCATCCCAGATGCCTCCGAGCCCTAAGAAGTCGAAGGCACTTCTGGACACTATTACCAAATGGGTTATTTTTGGCACAGTACGGTTTTAACTGGCATTTGTGGATGTAACTATGTGTTGTTGTACTTGACAAAAGTTTGCCAAAGTAGTCCTGAGCCCATGTGGTGATATTGCTTTTAGATGAATGACAATTCTTGATTCAGTGCTGCCTGAGGGATCAGAGATCATGGTTGTTTAGTTAAGGCTTGCGCCCTTATCCTTTATGCACTGTTGAAGGTGAAATATCCAAATGATTTCATATCTTTCTTTGAGGAACATTGTTTTTAAACATTTCAATAATTTTCTAACTATTTGTTGGAAAACTGGCGATGCTCTGCCCATCTTTGCTCCTAAAGGACTAGACCTTTCTTGGATGCTGCTTTTGTACCAAATCATAATTACAATAACCTGTTGACATCACCTGAATCATTATTTCATTATTAAATCATTATTTAACCAATTTACCTGAATACCAGCCCTAAATTGCTCCAGTCTCAACTTTTTTTGGAATGCGTTGTAGGTTTGAATCCGAGAAAAGGACGTGTATGTACAGATGAAATTAAGTTGAGAAGACAAAACATGAAATATTTTTTGTTCCTATTGTCTGCAATGAAATACAAAGTAAGTACAAAGAAATTTGTAAATCACTACTCTCTTTTTTTTTTTTTTTTTTTTCGTTTTCCATACTGTCCCAACTTTTTCATATTTGGGGTTATATATATATAAAGAATATGTTTTGTGAGAAGTGCTTCTCATATGTGAACAACCTGTGGGTCATTCTACAGAAAGTGCACATTTTTGCCAAAATATAAAAAAAAAATGTTTACATTTAAACTTAGACCACATTAATCAATTACCTTTTGAGCTTAAGAAAACACATAAATGTCAGCTTAATTTTTTTTTTTATATTTTTGTACATTTTGTAAAAAGATTTGCACCATTTTTGGTCACTGATTTTAGCTACCTTTTTGGCAATATTTAAGGTTTTTATTAAATATTATTTCAGGCCTGTAGCCAGGGGGGTTCGGGTGGTTCGAAAAGACCCCACCCCACACTCATCATTGTAAAGTCCAGAATTTGTCCCCTATATGAGCTCATTTGTCCCATTTATAACTGTGTGCCCGCATAAATTGTTAAAATAACCAATAGAAAAAGGCTTTAAGACTAATTTAATTTTTAATTATTCAATGGACAAATTCTGACTGAGAAAATGAGCTGGACAGTTTGCTATTTGCCTATAGGCTACAGTTTGTGATTTAAAACTAGTTTTAACAGATTCCTATTATTATTATTATTTTTTTAATTATGGATGATAATAAATTTGTATTTTAAAAATATACACATATTTCTTTATTAAACATTTTTAATAAAAAATTATAATCTCATAACATTATTTATAAAACTGTAATAACTTACAGTTTAAATGCACATTTAACTAAACACTTTGTGGTAAAATCGTATGGTAAGCACCTGATAATTTAATAGAAAACAAGGCGAATAACTGCAAAAAGGCATACTTTTTGAGAAAAAAAAAACTACCCCTTTCAAATAGGCTGGCTACGGGCTTGTATTTCTTACATGCAGTCAGTACATGTACAGTAGTCAGAGTAGTGTTGCACGATATACCGATACTAAAAATGTATCATGATACCCTCAAAATGATATGATTCTACATTTTTTTAGTACTGGTACTTTTAAGTGACAGCTGTAGTTCTCAATGCTCAACAATAGGGGGCAGTGTGAGGGCAGTGTTCTGCTTCTACACACTGAGGGCTCTATTTTAATGATCTAGTTGCAAAGTCTAAAGGGCAAGGAGCAAAAGCATTAAGGGCGTGTACGAATCCACTTTTGCTATTTTAAGGACGGAAAAATACGCTCTGCGCTGCCGCGCATGGTCTAACAGGTTTGAGCTTATTCTCTTAATGAGTTATGGGTGTGTTTTGAGAATAAACCAATCAGAGTCTCATCTCCCATTCCCTTTAAGAGTCAGTTGCGTGGCGCCATGGCGGATTTGCTATTACATGGCAGACTTTGTAAGTGGATAAACTGAATGCTTCACTGGCAGAAAACAGTTAAACAGAGCATCTGCAGTGCGAGGATAAAGAATTAGCTTCCTCCAATCGGCCTTTACTTTGACTTTCTCTTTCTCTCTTTCGTGGATAAAGAAACGGTATTGTATGCACAGACATCCATTAGCCTACGTAATTATTTTTGTTTGTTAAGCGCAAAGATTTGTTTCAAAACTATTTCTAAAATCAGTTCTAATTTCCAGCAAACGAATAAATGAACAATAATAACGAAGTGTGGTCAAAAAACTGAGTTATATCCAAATACACATGCTATGCCCCATATGGTCCAAAACCTGACAGGTGGACAAATCTAAAGTTGTTTTTAATAAAACAAATAGAAATATGCATATAATAAATAATATTACTTCTAATAATAACAACATTATACAAAAGCAAGTTGTCATAAAGCCCCCTGAGATGAAGAAGGCATGGAGGCAGTGGTTTTTATATTTATGTAGAAAGTAATAATTTTTGTAACATTTTAATCCTTTAATTCTTTTTCATTTGTGAAGATATTTCTGTATTGCTGTACATGCTGCGTGTTTTAAGCAATGTGTAAGCGAGGCGCACAACTAACATGTTCTGCGCTGGACTATAGACCTGCTTTCAGCTGGCCTATTCCAGTCTATTTTAGTTCCTCAAAATAGCAACGCGCCAACAATGCGCCTTAACACACCTCTTTTCTAGACCGAAACACCCATGAGTCCACAAAGTGGCGCAAATGGATTTGCTATTTAAACAACGTGGCAGAAAACGGGAAAATTAAGGTTGAGTTGGTCTGAAAATCGCTACACGTCGGGGCAAGCACGTCTTGCGCCTTATTGCGCCGGGTGTATGTTAGGGCCCGGGTGTGTGATGAGCTGTGCTTGTCCTCTCTGTAGTGACAAAACAATGCAGTGACCCCCCACAGCTTGTGGACAGAGTTGATTTGCGAAGTGAAATATGGAATCATTTTGCGCATGTTGCTGACAGTTAGCCAAAAGTAAAAACTGCAACTGATTGTGCTGTCCTAGAAATCTGATTTACAGCTAAGCAAATCACATATTTAAATTATATAAAATATGTTAAAAGCTAATGTTTTGATTAAAAAAAAAAATAATAAAATCATAATTGTACAAATATGCAACATTATTCAAAATATTGAATATATAAAACGAAAATGGATACTCTTATGGTGACTTCACCATAAATCTTTACAATAAGATATAACTTTTGTTTATGAGATTTTATGTAAATCATGTCACACCAAATGTGATATTCAGAGATATATTGTCATATTAGTAGGTCACACACCTCGGATAGTCACCACATGACAATTTTGATGTTTAGATAAAAATGTTAGTAGAGGTCCTTATAGATCATCTAAATCTATGGTATGCTGTAATAATATCTTGTCAGAGGAACAACGCAAAGGCATATCATTACAATTTTTATTAGTATATGACATCATAAAAATGCATGTCACATCATTCACCCATAAATGTCATTATATATGAATATGACAGGATCACTGTGTCATGAACAGTGAGGACCAAGCAACATCTCCAGGTTTTTTGAAAACAAGAGCAAAAAAGTGCTGTGCACTTCTGTCTATAGTGTTTTTTTTGTTTTTTTTAAACAAAGCTGCAACGATTTTATTTATGTTAAAACAGCTCGACTGGAGTGTCGACAAAATTAGTTTTTATTTCCATATTTGTTTTGCTTTTTTAAAAGGTTCCACTGGTTGAATGGTTTTAACTGACAGCAAACACTGAGTGATTATTAATAAATAATATTTTGAAAGAAAAAAAGGAAAAATGCTGTAGCATTGATTTAGTGTGTATTTATCATGACCATTTGGCAGTGGAGACAAGCCTGATAAAGTTGACCATACTGTGAACCAAACGGTACCACTCAGTGGAAACAAGGAATTCAACACTAATTAAAGTGAAAGTGATAGCTTCTGAATTATTCAGCTTGTCTTGATTGAATTAACAGTTCCCTTTGTATTAAATTGCAAAGTAAATAAGAATAATAAAATATTGAAACTTACCTGAAACTTATCAGAATGAATGTGAAGTGGTAGCACTCGGAAAAGTAACTAAATATCTGAGAAGCAAAAAAAAACTAATGTTTGTTACTGAGAACACAAACATGACAAAATCTGAAGGAAAACCAATAGTAACTGGAACAGAAACGGGTGAACTGAAGCTGGATATTTTACAGGAAAGTGCGCGATAAACTGGCTTTAGATATTCAGACCTCAAAGCTCAAAGTATTAAAACCGGACATATGACATTTTCTCGATTTATTGCAAACAATGGTGTAGCCTACAATTTTTTAATACATTACTTAGTTTATCTCATGACAGTCAGCTAATCTATAGTTATGGTTGGCGAATGATATTGTGTGAGAACAATAATACAAAAAATTATTAACGTTAAACCTGGTTATGAGACGGACATCGTTTATGTTCACATTAGGGAACTCCTTTCACGCACAGAAGACCTGAAGCAACCTTTGCGGAAGTTGTGACTGAACAACACAGCACACACGTGCAGTGGCGCCCCCAGAAAATTTTCTTAGGGGTGGCCATATGAGGCCACACCAAATCTTGGGGTGGCACACAAAAAAATAATGAATTCTGTGTAATGTTATATTTTTGTTTCTGGTAAATGAAATAATGTGGTTTTAATTCATTTAATTACTCTTAAAATATAGCAATTTCTTCCTTGAAATAATTCAGCAAGTACATGTGCAAACCAAATAAAAATCAATATTTAGTTTAAAAACACTTTTCAGGTCAGTTATTTTTCACATACTTTTATTGTACAGCATACAGTATATGTCATGTCTAAAATTAATGAAGATTAATGAATGAATTAATAAAACAGACAAATGAACAAACTGAACAAAATGCATTACTACATACACACACACACTCACTATACAGACTCTAATAATATCATTTATCCATATTCCTTTTTGAGCCACAATATTATTAATACAGCTTTTTCTATTGATGTACCTTTTTGCAAAATACTTGCACAAAATCATTGAGATTTCTGGCCCTTGTAAGTCAACAAGCAAAAAATGGAGGTGCTAAATAAGCTCAATTCTGAAAAGCTGATTTGAAAATGCATTTATTTATTTAATTATTTTTTGGATTTGTAATTTTCAATCTAATAAAACACAATTTTTCATTTCAAAAAGAATAACTTCTTAATAATAAGTGTACAATCTTGTGAACTTAAAGTTGTGTTTCGTCTCTCGTCGGTGAACAATACTAAACAACTTATGTTATAATAACTTTATTTTTTTGTTAGATGTGTAGTAATCAAAAGTGAACGTTCTGTAGAAAAGCGAAAACATTAAACAATGCAAACCAAAATGACCTATTTCTGAGCCCTGTTAAGTAACGTAAACACATTTAGTATTTAACTAGAAAGGTTAACAGAAAACAGAAAGTATGACACATACCCGTAACCCGTTGCTGTCTGTTGAAGGCGTGCTGTCAACAACTACCGGGGAGGGGGAGGGGCAGTGAATCAGCTACTTCGGTGGCACCAATCAATTCACAATAATTTAGTGGCTCCATTTTATTTGTTTATTTATTGAAATATTGTGAATTTACGTAAGTACATTTAAATTAATAACATCAACAGGAAAATCATATTGGGGTGGCCAGAGTTTACACAGGGGTGGCCAGAGTTTACACAGGGGTGGCCGTGGCCACCCCTTGGAGGTGCCCCTGCACACGTGACGTCAAACTGTTTTGTGTACTTAAATCCATGGTCATAAGGTTTTTATAGTGACGTTTTGCATTTCTAACTATGCTTCGGGTAACGTAAGAGTATATAAAGAGTAATTTACGGAAAAAATTTTGGATGCTCCAGTGGCGCAATCGGTTAGCGCGCGGTACTTATATTACAGTACGTTGCAGAGCCATGCCGAGGTTGTGAGTTCGAGCCTCACCTGGAGCAATGTTTTTATTTTACGAAGTGCAATTTGTAACTGCAACAACCATCATTACACTTGTAATTATATACTTTTAAAATGAATACATAATAATTAAATAAATTACCTGTGTGTTATGGAGAATCTTTGAGTAACGCCTGTCATAAACATCTGACTATAATACATCCACATACACACAGTAAAAAAATGATCAGTTGTTTCAATGTCATCACAAAACATACATCTATTAGACTCAAACTCAAATCTAAGACTTAAATATTCACTTGATGGCTATATCCCACTCAAATTTTTAAAATGAAGTTTTAAAAGAATCTAGTTTTTGGAGATTGGAATTTCTAATATTTAGTTCCAAGTATGTGAATAGTATCTTTAGAGAAATTATGTGAAATTGAGTTTTCTATAAACCGTTAGAGAATATGCAATGCTTCTTCTGATGTTTTATGGTTGCTGGCAAACGAACTAAAAAGGTGCACTACCGCCACCTACCAGACTGGAACGTGAAGCACTAATAAGCGTTTTAGGAAAAATTAAAGGAAAGTGAGAGGGCTTAATACTAAGCCACTATCCTTGATAAATTGTATAATTACTCTGAATATATATATATATATATATATATATATATATATATATATATGTGTGTGTTTTTATACTCATACTGTTCATTTTATTTGATAAGCTATATTCTTTCTTTATCACACCCCCTGCAACGTATTAATACATGTGCTATTGTTTCTGTTTGTCCACAGTGAAAACATGTATATGCTTCATGTTTCCCAATTTCAAACAATGATTGGTTTAACCCATAATGTCCTATATGCGTGTAATGATGATATCCTCCTTTCTACTCCTAAGTTTAATTCTTCCTCTCCCAACTTGCTTCTGTATATAGATATTTGCCCTTAGTTTCATTGCTCATTGCCTTGCTTCATTGTTAGTTTTCATGTTTTTTGTCATTCGTTATTGAACTCCCTAATTTTTCCTTTAATATCTTCCTTGATAAAATTGATTCGTACCTTAATTTAGAACTTGTTTAGCTAATTTATCTGCTATTTCATTATCTTTCACTCGTACATGAGCAGGAATCCACAAGAATATCACCTTGCTTTTACTGCTTATTCTTAGTAAACTTGCAAGTCTTAGTAATGTTTTGTCTGCACTGTAAAAAATGAATCATGGGGCTTGTAATTTTCATTTAAAAAACTGATGTGATCGTGAAAAATAATGTGCATATTTTCTGGATAAAACTTTATATTCTGGATTTATTATAAAATATTGGGAAATTTTCACAAATTAAACCAAGAGATTTTTCTAAGCAAACTGGTGCAATTATCAGGCTTAATTTGAGGAATGACTTAAGCTAATAAAATCGAGGAAAGATGGCTTCATGTTCATCTTAAGAAAAATGACTCAATTATGCTGATTTGATGGTGATGTTTGCATTTCCATTTCAACAACGGCAGTGATCAGACGACATTTTGAAGAGCAGACCAACAGTGAGCATGTTAAGCAGTAAGTATTAACAGCACGGCTTAATTTGTGCCGGAACAAGCTGGATCCCGATCCGGCACCTCTGAAATCTGATCCAGTACCTCATTTTACCGATCCCTCTCCTCACACGCACATCCACCCATACCCCCACCCCTGCCCCCTAATACAATATAAGTGTCTTAAACTGTTTCAGATATTTATGGTTTTCAGAAAACTGCATTTTATATTTTAGTTTTTTTTACAAAAACAGAAATATAGCTAAATTACAACATTGTTGAATGCACTTTTCCTTGTATAAACAATGCTTGTTTTTAATAACTTATTTCTTTTCTACACTAGTATACATTTTGAAAAAACCCTGTCCGTTATTAGTCAAAATACTTCAATTTATGTTATAGTGTCAGTCAGCACAGTCTACTCAAACATTTTTGAGAATTACCAGTCACAGAGATATATAGAAATGGTTTATTTCCTGATGTCTTTGTGTAATTTTTTTTTGTGTTATTGTAAGGAAACCTTACAAAATTTTACAAAAACCTTTTTAAAAAAAAATTTGTGTTATTGTAAGGAAACCTTAAACATTCATTCATTTTCTTTTCGGCTTAGTCCCTTTATTAATCTGGGGTCGCCACAGCGGGATGAACCGCCAACTTATCCAGCATATGTTTTATGCAGCGGATGCCCTTCCAGCTGCAACCCATCACTGGGAAACATTCATACACACTCATTCACACACATACACTACGGACAATTTTAGCTTACCCAATTCACCTATACCGCATGTCTTTGGACTTGTGGGGGAAACCGGAGCACCCGGAGGAAACCCACGCGAACACGGGGAGAACATGCAAACTCCACACAGAAATGCCAACTGACCCAGCCGAGGCTCGAACCAGCAACCTTCTTGCTGTGAGGCGAACGTGCTACCCACTGCGCCACCGCGTCGCCCCGGAAACCTTAAACATAAAATTTATAATTGCATAATTTAATAATAATAAATATAACATTTATTTTACAGTGTGAGACTGTGGATGTACAGAAAATTGCTGTCTGCCAGAGGGTTGAACAACCATGAGGACTTCTGCATTGTCTTGGAGGATGAGCAAGTCATGGCTGGCTTGGAACAAGCTGTTTAGAACAGCTGAACTGGATTTATACAAATATTCCCCAAATTAAAATCACCCAAAAACAAACTTATATTACGTTTCTGACACAAATCTACTGCTGAAATTACACTGCATTGATTGATTGTGTTGCTAATATTTTAAGATAAAGCTTTTATCAATGTACTGGTTTAATGTTATGAAATACACAAATTCTGTCAGATTTTGTCTAAAATGTAAGTATTCCTACAAAAGTTACTGAACATTTTTTTTCTATGACATCGATAAAGCACTTTTTTTCAGAGCTTAAAACTGCTGTAAATTTTACATAGATTTGTTTAAAAATGTGTGTATCATCTTATTTATCAGTGGAACATGTAATAAAATTATGTTTGGCAAAATAAATTATATATTTTAAAATGTCATTCATTCATTCATTTTCTTTTCAGCTTAGTCCCTTTATTAATCTGGGGTCGCCACAGCAGAATGAACCGCCAACTTATCCAGCATATGTTTTATGCAGCGGATGCCCTTCCAGCCGCAACCCATCCACTGGGAAACATCCATACACACTCATTCACTACGGACAATTTAACTTACCCAATTCACCTATACCGCATGTCTTTGGACTGTGGGGGAAACCGGAGCACCCGGAGGAAACCCACGCGAACACGGGGAGAACATGCAAACTCCACACAGAAACGCCAACTGACCCAGCCGAGGCTCGAACCAGCGACCTTCTTGCTGTGAGGCGATTGTGCTACCCACTGCGCCACCGTGAGGCCCTTTAAAATGTCATAAATAAGTAATTTTCATTAATATATATGAGTAAATTGTGGTTGATTTGCTTAAATTCTAAAAGCATATTCCACTAATAATATTATCTACCACACTAAAATAATGTAGTAATTTTCACATGATTTATTCAAGTAGTTTTTGCTGAAAGCAATCGTCTTGAAAACTACTTAAAAATAATGCATGTAATATTGTTATAAATAGCACATACGATTTTTTACAGGGTGGATGACTTTGAACCACTTGCAAGGCTTATCAATGCTGCCTGAAAATCAGAACAAATGACCACATCTCTTGGCTTAGTTTCTTCCACCCACTGAAGAGCTTGGTAGTATAACCGCCACCTACTGTACTTCTTATGCACTTTGTTAATGGATCTGTATTATCTGTGCAGCTTGGGCTCTTGGCTTGGCTTCTTCCACCCACTGGAGAGCTTGGTAGTATTACCGTTGTAACATCCGAGGATCATAGGTTAAACTTAAGTACTGCCCAGAGTAGAGGTGTTTTTCTTCCAAAATGATTATTACGAGTCTCGGCTCATAAAGTCTGAAATGCGTATGCGTATTCCGAATATATGTGAAAGACATGTAACACGTTGAGTTAGGTAAAAAAAAAAATACAGGATAGCTCGCCTAACTCGTGTTGCGGCAGAAAATCAACCAAAACTCACACGGGTCGCATCCCACATATTGTGCTTTATTTTTCTGTCAACAGCGTCACTGTATATTACAGAAAAATAACTTAATCCGAGCATCAGAGAAAAATAAAAATAAACTTTATATTGAATATTGAATTTGATGTTCCGAATTTCTTCATCTTGAAAACTTAAAACTGTATTTTTACCTACCCAATATCTGCAGTCTATGAATTCAGAACCAAAAAAATCGGAAGTTTGAAAATACGTCTATAAAAATCTGACTTAAAAAAAATTCAGTAGTCTTAAATTTCAAATGTTCAGTATTCACATTATGAAGTTCAAATTCAAGTTAAGAAACTGTTGTGAATTCGAAGAAGAGACAAAACCAGGGAGATTTTCAAAGCAGAATTCTTTAATGGGGACTTGCTGTAGCTGTGGCATTCATCGAAAGATCTTATTTCTACTGCAGCTGACACGCAGTTAAATACACAATTTAGTGGGCAGTGCTTATTAGTAGAAACTAAAACTGGCATCACAAGTTTAATACACAAATCTTGTTTTTTGGGCTTTGCCTGAAAGTATCATCCGGCCATTTGTTAGACACAAGACACAGCCGTGCCTGGAACTGACAATATGCATTTCTTTGGAGACATGAAACTGTATTTCACAAATAGGCAGCCAGACCTGGATACCTAGCACTTATAATTTGCATTACATTGGATAAATGATACTGTCCCTTGCACACAGGCTGTCAAACCTGCTCCCTTAGAATGCATCTTAAAAATGTAAAAACATAATTTTAATATTTAAAGAAATTTGTAATCTTTCAGTTCCCCCTTTGAGAGTTCTAATAACTCTCACAAAATACAAATTTAGACACTTAAAAGGTTCATTCTTGTAATGTATTGTGGTTACAGGCTCGTAGTACTTGCTTTGTGTTTTATTGTCTATAATTACGGATTCTGCCAACACGACTCAACTCTCTCTCTGGCATTCTGTACAGAATTTGTGAGGTTTTCACAGTAAGCTATCAGGGCATCTGAGACAATGTGTACATCAGCATTTCTAAGCTCAATTACACCTGGCATCTGCATTGGGTGTCCAGTATAAATTTCATGAGGGCTCAGTCCTACTGATCTGTTAGGTGATGCTCTTATACTACACAGTACCGCTGGAAGTGCTTCGACCCATGAAACCCCTTCCTGAAGCCTGGTTTTAAATGTTCTATTAGCTCATTCAACCTGTCCTGATGCTTGTGGCCTATAGGGGCAGTGAAGATTCCACTTAATCTTCAACATTTTAGACACTTCCTTGACTACCTGTCCTGTGAAGTGTGTACCCTGATCTCAGTCAATGGAATCTGGTAATCCCCATCTAAGAATAATTATTATTATTAGACATTTAGCAGTATGTGCAGCTGTAGCTTGTCCTGTTGGATAAGCTTCTGACCATCTTGAGAACTATTATCAAAACATCAGTTTTTCCATTACAGGGAGGTAATGATATGTAATCGACCTGCAGGTGATGAAATGGCTCCAGTGGAGCTGGGGTATGTGTTGCTGCTGTAGTTGCTGCTGGCACATCATTATTTTTCTGACATGTAACACATCTTTTCACTGTTTCGGTGGCTACATTTCAGAATTTTGGATTCCACCATTGATTTTAGAACCTGTGATTCATGGTTGCTGGACCACTGTGACCCAAATTGTGTATTTGTTGAGCCAAATATGGCAGCAGTGATTCGGGGGCAATATATTTTCCCTCTTTAGTCCAGCAGCCAGATGAATTCACTGTGTCTCTTTTGTCTAACCATGTCCGTGCTTCATATAAAGGAACATCTTTGTACAGATCAATGATTGGTTCAGGAGGCAGAATTGTTTTCTGTGCTGTACTACCTGAACATACTTGTACATTAGCATAATAACAAGCCTGTTTAGCAGCTACATCAGAAAGACCATTACCTTTAGCTTCCATTGTATTAGCTGTGAGATGAGCTTTCACTTTAATCACCACCAATTTCTTAGGAAGTTTCATAGCAAACCTTTAGATCTTTAGAAGTTAGAAACTGTCTACTTTGCCAGATGACACCAAAATCATGAATTACCCCAAAAGCATATCTGGAATCAGTGTAGATATTTGCAACCAATCCTGAAGCTAGCGTGCATGCTCTGGTTAAGGCTACTAGTTCTGCAGCTTGAGCTGACAAGTGATCTGGAAGATGACCTGAAGCTATTACTTTTGTGGTGGAAGTTACTGCATAACCTGCTCATCTGTTACCTTGAATGATTTGTGCTGAACCATCAACAAACAACTCCCATTCTGCATTCTCTTTGGGCATTTCTGCTACTTTAATTGTAGGTGTATATGTAAGCGTAACATAATCATGAGTCATTTCTCCTTCATCCAACACAACTTCAGTCAATGCAGACATCATACATGAAGATGGGTTTGTGATTGGTGCATGCTGTAAAACAATGTTCAGGGCTGTAAACTGACCCCATGATCTTGCATTAGACATGCAGTCATAAAGCCTAAGTGTTCATGAACATAAAGCACAAAGGGCCTATCTGTGCAATTCCCAATGCTGGTGCTTGACATAGTGATCTCTTTAAATTAATGAAATCGTTAAGCTGAGTTTCTTCCATAAAAATAGTATGAGATTCTTTAACCTGACCTTTCAATAAGTCATAGAGTGGCTGGGCAATTGAGGCATAGTCTTCAATCCAAGGTCTACAGTAATCTGCTGTTCCTAAGAATGATCTGAGTGCTTTAAGTGGTAGTAGGTGGAGGTATTATTTTGACTGAAGCTGCTCGATCCTGTGTAATGGATCTATTTCCTGTACCAATTGTATGACCCAGAAATGTAACTTGGTTTTTAGCAATTTGAGCTTTGTGAAAGCTGCATTTATGTCCTTTTGTATGCAAATAATCTAGCAATGCTGCTAATTCAGTTTTATGTACCTCATGATCTGTCGAGGCAATCAAAATATCATCGACATACTGAATCATAGTTGACTTTTTGACTGGACATTCTGGGTCACACAAATCACGTCTGACAGCTTGATGATAAATGGTTGGGCAATTTTGAAATCCCTGTGGTAACCGTGTCCACTGGTATTGCTCATAGTCAACTGTAAAAAGCTAACCATGTCTAGCTGTCAGAATGCAAGGGTACAGAAAATAATCCATTAGGCATATCAATTACTGTGACAATTTTAAAATCTAATGGTAAACCATTACAAATTGTAGATGGATCTGCTACTAATGGGGTGATTTTATCAATATGTTTATTGGCTACTCTCTAGTCTATGGTAAGTCTCCATGTCCCATTGACTTTCTTTATAGGCCAAATGGGTGAGTTACAGGTACTGTTGGTTTTAACTAGCACTGCTTGCTTCAGTAGTTTTTCTATAATAGGTTTGACTCCCTGTATAGCTTCCTTACTGATTGGATATTGTTTGGCAACTGGAGGTGGAGTTCCTGTCAATTTAACTGGTTCTACACCTGTCAGAAGCCCACAATCATCTTTATCTTTAGCCCAAATTGGATGATTCTGTAAGAAAGCATACTCAGGAGTGACGGCATTATCAGTGAATTTTGCTAGCTGTTTCTGAGGACATGTCTAAAGTTAGATGTAATTGTCTTAGTATATCCATGCCTAGAATTGCACCTGTATTTAATGGAGCACATAGCAATTTTGTTGTCAGAGTTTTGGGGCCAAATTGTACCTCTATGGGCAGGGTTTCAAACAAAACAGAATCTTCACCTATTACACCAGTTAAGGAAAGTTTAGTTTGGTTGTATGGAATGTTCATTTTTAGCCAATTTCATAGGAATTACTGTCATTTCTTTTGTCATTGTGATGGATTACAGGGGAAAGGTAGCTACTCACAGCCCCAACAATTAGTTTTTTCCTGTTCTTGTTGTGCTCTTAGAAGAGCCTAAGCAATTTGTCCTAAAGCTGCCATAGACACTGGCAGAACTACTTCGGGGTTGTAGGCAGGCTGAGAAAAAGCAGAATTATGCACAGCATGTCTTTTACTATCTTCCAACTTTTTCCTACACTCTTTCTCCTAGTGTCCTAATTTCCCACAGTAGTTACATTTGCCTTCTCTTTTATGCCACCTAGTGTTTTGTTTCTTTGTACTAAACGTAGTTATCAGCATCTGTTTCCCATGCAGCTAACTTGTCTTGATTACTTCTGATAGTATTGTTAAACCAAGTGAGATCTAGAAATGGCAATGATTTTCTATACTCAGTAACAAGTCCATCTGACCAGATGTGAACTAGTCGTACTTTGTCATCTAACACACTTTCAGAGTCTTCAACAATTCCACTGTAAGCTATGGCTGTCTGACTAAACCTCTCAGTGAATTCATTCACAGATTCATCTCTTTTTTTGAGCACAGTTAGTGACTCTAGACCAATCTTTTTTGGGTCCCATAATATTTTTTTTTTTTAAACTCTGCCTATCTGCTCTTGAACATCCTTTTTATATGTTTCAGCT